>VXAL01014258.1:202084-226930 GCA_013399475.1 Chauna torquata | reverse complement strand
CGGCCCCCGGGGCAGCAGGACAAAGCAGCCCCGCACCGCGCTCCGCTCTCCCGCCGCGGCTGCTGCGCGCGTTGCCCGAAGAGACAGGGAGGTGGCGGGCAGATTTCTTTTCCCCTCTCTCCACCCAGCCCGCAAAGCCTGCGCTGTAACTCAACACCTCCTCGCATAAGGAAACTATTTCAGTCCATTACCCAGCAAACTTTTTGCCGGGCTCTTACCTTCTGGGTCCTCCCGGCTGTTAACCGCTTACGCAGAACTTTATCCGGAGCTGCTGCCGTACTTGCCCGCGGCAACGCTTCCTCGTGCTGAGCGGTTCCCTCCGGCCCCGGGCGTTACACTGTTAACTCTGCGTTCGCTCCGTTTCCCGGAGCGCTTGGGCAGAATACACTGGATTAATTTGCGGGCAGATACACAAAACGACTCAAATGTGCTGCCAGTGCAGCTTACTTTATTTCTGTGAGTGAATAGGATGAATAGGCTGCAAGGTGTCTATTTTAGGTATTGCAACCAGTGTCAGAGCGGATCACGGGGTAGCCCGGCTGGGAATACAGATGTAAGCAGGGCTCTGGTTGACAGTGACGTTGCACAGTCCTAGAGCAGCGCTTGTGTGTGTTTTACACGGCAGTTGTCGCTGCAGCCCGTAGGTTAAGCCTTTCTGCTGAATACGTGGATGTTTTTCCCACACCGCTTCAATTACAGGGACGTGAGCCACAACTGCACGGCGCTGGCTCAGGCAGCTGCAGCAGAAGCTCTGCTTGCTCTCAGCAGGCTGAGCCAAAGCTGGGCTAAAAAAAGGACTGCGGAAGCACCAGCCCCACTCCTGCCCTGGCAGCAGGCAAGGACGTGGCAGGCTTTGTGGAGAGTCCTAGAAATGCCCCCAGGGTCTCCTGGTCAGTACAGCTCTGGTTGTGGATTAATGCCTGGGTGTGGTGTCCCTGCTGTCCCCTGGAGTCCCCCCGTGTCCCCTCGTGTCCCCCGGTGACCAGGGTGACAGACTGATGGATGAAATCTGGTGAGTTGTCAGCAGAAGGTGGTCACATAGGGTGGCCTGCGTGGGGCTATTTAGGAGGATATTTAGGAGATGGTCTGCATGGAGCGAGGGTGCATCCATTGACTCGCTGTGCAGTCAGCGAATGGGGACAGCTCTGCCCAGTAAGGGTCACAGCAGGTGCAGCCTGTAGGCATGGTCAGTTTAAAGAGCCACAAGACCACTTGTGATGTATGAGCACCACTTGCAAAAACTCAGGATACAGGTATGGATGTGGAAGAGGAAAAAGCTCAAGACAATATTTTGCAGCTCTCTTAAAACCTAGTGTTAACGAATTTAAAACAATGCACAGTATCCTGAATCACAAAGCAACAGATTTTTTTAAAGCAAAGACTCCAACCCACTGCCGTGCATATATGAATATTGAAAGAAAAAGAAATAAGTGGAAAAAAGTTGCATTCATATTCATACTTAAGAAAAAATAGTAGTTTCAAAGCCCAGACTGTGTTTATATTGTGAGATCTAAGGCATACCTTTTGAAAATAAATGGCAACTCTTGTTTTTCCAAGGCTTTTCTTTGTAAAGCAAGCTCCCTCAGATGTGCTGGGCAGATCTGATTTTTAGCAGGATTTGTTTGTGCGGATGGTGCACATTTAAGGACTTTCAGGAAGAGGGAGTGAAGGATAAGGTTGCAAAGGGATTGTTAAAAGGGAAAAAAATGAGTAGCTGTCTGAGACTAGGATAGCTGGGAGTCAAGATTAAACTCAAAATAAATAACGCCTTCAGTTCAGAAGTAAAAATTTAAGATAAACCATGGACTGTGGTTTCCTTCACCATGCTGGCACCAGTTCTTTGTTTTTATCCTGGTTTCTTCCCTCGCTGTTTCTGACCGCCTGGCCCAGGGGCGGGAGCGCTCAGGGTCCTGCTCTGACGCGATGTCCCTGCATGGCCGGGTGTCCCCACTGCTGGGACTCAGCCACCACATCCAAGGGTTGTGTTTGGGCGTTCAGTCCACGCACGCCCCTCCGGGAGCCACCCCAAGGGGGTGGAAGTGGGCCCCGAGAGCTTTGCTCTGCGATGGGAAGGGCCAGCCTCTTCCCTAATCCCAGGGCACGTCCCTGTGACGCCCAGCCCGTGGGAGGGGAGAGGCCCGTGACGGTCCTCCGAGCTTTGGCTTCAGTTTGTGAGTTACGACAAAGTCATCGCTGGTTGGGTATGGTCAGGCATTCCCACTGTTAGCTCTACGCCTTGGCTTTCTTCCTTGGCAAGTATAAATGTTCCAGATACTTGAACAAATTCCTTGACACGAGACAGCTGCTTTTGTAGGGAGAAATTATTTAATCAAGGCTACTCCATCATTAAAATAATCTGAAGTGTCAGACTGAAAGCATAGAAGCAAGCTAACTGGAAGATGAAAACTCAACATTCTTTTCAGCCAGAAGCATGCCAGAAGGTGAGGTAACAATACAATAAGTTGCTCTGGGTCTCTGTATAATATTTTCTTAATGTATAAAAGAATATTGTCCAAAGAGAAGTCAGGGAGGAATGCTCCCGTACTAAAGGCTGGCTGGCTTGATAAATTGTCTTTCTTCTCTGGAGTGTAAGAGACCAAGCATAGGCAAAGACAACACATTGGTCCACAAATGGCAAGGTTAGACACGAGTGGTTGATCGTACCATGCAGAATATAAGGTCACTTTTGGCTGTAAATAGCAGAAAATAGTGCAAATGGGTAGCTCAGAAAGCCATCAAGCTCTTGCTCTTGCCACAAGGCAAGATCTACTATATCTGAATTACTTGATGACTTAATCACTTCTCTGTCACAGAGCACTACAGTGTTCCCCTCGTGGGCAACCAGCATGGATACGGACACAGGCATTGCATTAAGCAAGCCACGTTGAGAACCACCTTTGTTTAAAGAAACCCTGCTCTGTGCACAGAAGGGGACAGCAGCAATGTAGACGTATATAAGCATGAACGCCAACAGAAGAAGGGAAAACTTCACATTTAAGGATCTTACTCAAAAATTGGCATGTGTATTCTATCATCATCTTTGCTATATTTGTAGGTTAAATTTGATACATGTTTCTCAGCAGTGGTGCGTGAGCCAGGTCCTTCTTCTCCTCCCAGCACCCCAGGCATCTCAGTCATTGAAGCTGCCTGAGCACTCTGGCTCTTTCCATCTAGCTCACATCATATCTTCATACAATTTCCCAGTTATGAAATCGTGTTTTTGTTTCTGAAATGCAATCACGCCTACCAAATGATAATCAACTCACTATAATAACTTTATTTGTGAATGATTTGTTCATTGAGTTTGTAAGATATTAATTATACTAATTAAGAATATATGATAGATTTCTCTCTCTCTGTCTGTGCATCTTTTCTGAAGTCCTGCTGGCTTTTGAATTTGTTGATTAATTGAATTTGACAGAGTAATGCATATCTTGAAGACCTTAGGTACCCAAGTGGAGGAAGGAAAGCCCCAGTTCAGCACCCCACTGAAAGAAAAGGTGAATGCTCAGCCACAGTATTAAACATCAGAGAATCCAAGCTGGTGGGCTGGTGCGAAGGGCTCAGCTGCAGGATCCACTTCAGCAGACCTTTACCTTGTTCAGTGGGATATTGGATGCCTGGGAGCACAGAGGCTCGGAAAACCAGGTGGCGGAGCTACTTGTTTTGCTTTGTTTTCTGACTCTTTCCTGGCCAGGCACTGAACGGGTTTTGGCAGGGGAGCCGGACACGGTTCCAGGCAGTGACTAACGGAGCGGGAATCCGCGCGGCGGGACGTGCCGGGAGGAAGAGGCTGACCTGGCCGAGCTTCCCGCGGGATGGGGCAGGGGCTCCCCCAGCTCGGGGGCTGCAGCCCTGCGAGGGCTGGCTAGCGCAGGGCGCCGGTCAGCCGGGCCTTGGCCACAGCAGCTGTGATAATCGTTCTGCGGTCTTCAGTTAATAACGCACTCCTTTCCAAACAGACCCTTATTTCTACTTACCAGAGAGTTGTTACTGCTGGGAAGAAATACTTCTCTCCATTTGATATTAAAGTGCACGTCGTATTTACAGCCCTGCACAAGGGCTTCAGACATCGCAGACTTCAGAGAGCACAAAGCTATCGAACACCTATCAGGATGGTGCAACGTCTGCTTTCCATCCCGCGCAGCATCTCAGCATCCAGAAACTTCGATCTGTGAAGTTTTCCATAGCGAGCCCTGGAACGCGTTAGCCCTGGAATACGTTAGCCCTGGAATGAGGAGCAGAGCGGATAATTCATGCGTCAGCAAGTGTTTGTGCTACAGGAACAAGAATCTGCCCTCTGCATAGCTGAGAGCCTGTTCCTCGATAAAATTCACAGTCATTTATTAAATAACTTTCCAAGTGTAACATAGTGTTGCTATAATGAAGTAGTAGGTATGTGCAGTACCTAAACACAGATGTGTCCTACAGCATGTTGGCAAATCACCAATAAGCCTCAAAACTTGAGCTAAGTCTCTGGTTCTCCTGTAAGTGTCAGAAAAAGGAGTTTCACCCTTCTCTGTGGATTTTGCTAACAGTCCAGTCCATAAGTTACTACACTGTAACCTCTGTGGTGAGCGGGGTCCTGCTGGGGAGTAGCTTATTTCTCTTAATATGGAAATTCAGGCAGAAAAAAAATAGAAAACATTGAACTTGGAGGATGCTGGTAGTTTATCTAGAATGCTGGGGTACTGGTGTGTTTCTTGAAATCCCAACGCATAATAGTTAGTCCTACAGTCAGACGAGAATGGAAGCTTTGCTTTGAAAGGAAAGTACAAGGTCTTGTTCTGCAGTACAGCTGCCAACCTGTAGATGTAGAAAAACTGGCAAATATCGGGCAATTAGGTGTTGGAGGCTTAAACATCTAAAGATTAAGAAACTAAACTTTACATTTCTATTTTTAAAGATTTCTTGGTTTTTAAGCTGACCCCATTATTCTGGGGATGGGGTGATTTTTGATGTATGATGGTGGCGAAGCTCTATTTTTAGGTGTCTGTTTGCACAAACTATAACTGAGAACAGCTTTCCCCAAAATGGAGATGGTTATGTAATAAAAGATTAGAATAGCCATTTTTTTTTTTTTTTTGGTATAAATAGTGGCCTAGTTTCCCAGTGGCTCTCCTGGACTGGGCTGGTACGTGCGCTGCCGTGCAGCAAAGATGATGGGATGCCAGCGAGGGCGGTCGGGGCTCCCACGTGTGCAGAGGGAAGCGCGCCCGAGCACATGCGCCGAGATTGGGAGTGGAAATAGCAGCGGGTCTCTGTAATTTGCATAGAGGTCATGTTTTGCTAATATGTGTCGTGTAGAAGCAGACAGCATGTAAAAGAGGATGGTTAAAACCTGACCCAGAGATGTTTTTAAATTTCAAATTATGCATAAAGTATGCATTAAATTAATTAGGGAATTCATTAAGAAGAGAAGAGTAAAGAAACTAGTTAGCAGTGCACAACATTTAGTAATGTAAGCCATTTTCTATAATTGTTATATATAATTTGTCTCATAACATTATCCTTTGATAAATTATTGCAGCATAATATGATATATGTAGCTTATTAACAGTTTCATTAATTACTATTAGAGCAAAGACACTCTGAAATCTGGCACACACAGGAACAAATGTTGAAGCAGATGGTTGAAATTAGTGAAACGCAATCGGTTGCTGAACCCTTTTACCTAATTACGTTATTACATCAAAATAGTTAAATTAAATTTGTCAAGTTGTCGGTGAAGCACTGGGGATGTTTGGAGGTGCCGTCACGGGGTGGGGATCCCGTGGTCAGTGGGGGTTTTGTTCTGCTGGGCTGGGGAAGCGAAAAAGGCGTGAGCAGCAGGGGATGGGTACGGCTGGTACCCGACTCAGGAAGGTGCTAACACGCCTGCTGGAGAATGGTGCTAGGCCAGCGGCAGGCGTTGATGGCAGAGGCGATTTGCTTTCTTTGCATTTCTCTCCAAAGAAAACGAGCCTCGACAGAGAGCACTGTGCAGGTACCAGCTGCTCTGACAGCAGCAGCGCCCTGGTGGGTGATGTGCTGATTCTGATTTTCAGAAGGAAAGACTTCAGCTTCCCCATCTGGCTTTTGTACAGCAGGGATAAAATACGTTCAGAGGCCAGCAGAAACACTGAAAAAAAAGTGAAAGTGTCATTTGCCATGCATGTGGTACACGTTTTCCTTCCCAGTGCCGTGCGGCTTTCAGCGCATCCTGCCCGGTGCAGCGCAGTGCGGGGCAGCGTCCTGCCACAATAAGACAACTGCTGGGTGGTGTCCCAAGTGCTGCAGAAGCTCTTTTTAGTTCACAAAAACACTCTTTTGCTGTTCATTTCAGAGATTATGACCTTTTTTTAAAGTGCTTTGACCAGTGCTTTGAGCTTTATACAACAAAACAGATTTGTAGCCTCTGTGTCTAGCCCATAGTGCATTCCTATTTTAGTTCCTTTCCTTCACACAGCCCTGAGATTTTTTTCTTTTTTTCTTTTTTTTTTTGACCAGGAGCTATGGAAGAAGATACAGAAGATAAAAACAAAATCTAGTGATAGACAAAGACAAGCAGCGCACAGGTCTGTTGAGATACCTGAAGTGAAAACCTCGAGCTGTGAACTCAGGACAGGTACCTGCGCTAGCGTGTGCTGTTAAACAGGCAGTGAACTAGAAAGCTTCACGGGCTGCCCATCGTGCAGGAATTTGTATTAATAGGCTATGTGTGAAACTCTAGGAATAAGGATGAGCGAGCTATCCAAGTGTGGCACTAGTGCAATGAATATACTTTGTTCCTGTGGGTCCAAATACTCAAGCCGGTTCCACCATGCCTTTCTGCTGAAACGGAGTCACAGCACAATTATGTTTAAGCTTCCTGAATTCTTTCCTTTTCTACCTGACTAAAGCCAGAGAAATATGAAGTACACAACCTTTCTGCGCCCTCACAGCCCAACTCGCCCTCCTGCTCGCACCCCAGGACAGTGCCCTTCCTGTCCGCCCCCAGCTGAAGCGGTACCCAGGGCATCAACGTCCCGCGCTTGTCCTGTGTGAGGCCTTTCCACGCCCTAACGAGCAGAGCTTTCTAGAGGGGGAAGGCTTCCCTTTGCAGAGGATTTTGAGATTTCAACATCTTTGAGCTCAAATTATTATCAAAAGTGTCCAACTTTGCAAGAAAATTCAAAAAAAAAAATCATCTAGAATAAATTCAAAATAAGTTAATTTAACTATTACTTTTATGGGTTTTCATGCAGCAGAACAAGAAAAAACTGTTTTCGGAATTATTAAAGGAGGAAATTTAGAAAAGCAACAATATTGCCACAACATTGGCATAAGCACATTAATTTTGTTAGGGCTGTTCTTTCTTTTTTCTCTAAAGTAAATTTTAGCAAACATGCAGCATTTCCTGGAGGACGGGGCAGATGGGTGCTCTCCGATGGGATGCTTCCACCCAAGATTTTCTGACGAGCCCTGCTGCCAGGGCAATGCCTGCCTCTTACCTCCACCCGTCACTGATGCAAAGACCCTGCCCTCAGCTTTTCTCCACGATTAAGGCGTTCCTTGTTCGACATCCCGGCTCCCACCCCTCCGTCCCACCCACCACAGCACTTCCCTGGACTGTTCCCACCCCTCCAGCTGCCAGCAGCCCCCTGCCCTTTTGGCACATCTCTTTCTCCATCTTTCTTTCCAAACATTAAAATCTGCATGGTCTACCCCAAAACATCATTGAAATCTTGTGTGGCCGCAGCCAGCCTCCAGGCCAGGGCACACAGCGCATAGCCTGGCCATTTGTTCAAGGTGGCTGCTCGCTCTGTGTTTCAAGGATGACAGCCCCACCATGAATACATTAGCAGACGAGCTCAACCTTTTATTCTGATCCTGATTAATGCGTGAAGGGATCCAGATTTTTGTAAATATATACTTCTGTATGTGCTCAGCTCACAAGGTAGGGCGTTCAAAGCCTGTTCAAAATAATTATTTAATATTTGAGGTACTTGACTGCTCCCCTAAGTTATACACAATTTTCTCTGCCTCCTGCCCAAAGGGATAAAACCATTAACAAAGATATCACAAGTGCTGGCTAATATATGATGAATTATAGGTGTGCAATCATGTATACCTTTGTTTGCATGTGGAAGTGGACATTGGCACCAAAGGCAACGCTCCTCTAATATTTGCATGAACAGGACCAGGCACACACATATTGGTGAATAGCAAATACTAAGGGACCGGGACATGGCTGACCTATGCAACCCCCAGGAATTGAGACAAATGTCTTCAAACACCGTTTAGGAGACGTTTGCCTGGCTGCAGTCACACTCTTGCCTCGTCTAGTCGCTCGTGTATTTCATTCCATGGGAAGCGACTTGAATTGAATGAAGGTGCAGCCGAGCTAGGAGTCTCCAGCCAGCCCCTCGTCCTGGTCAGCCGGAGCGGCCAGGTTTCACTTTGGGAGGTTCTGCTTCCACTGACTGATCTTTTTTTCCTGTCCTCTGAGGGATGTTGGATAAAATTTGCACAATCATTTCAGTAACTTCGGAAGCAGAGTCTTCTGGAAGTTTCTGCAGATGGGAGGGGAAGGTCCAGTTGTTCCCTAAATGTGTTCAGCATGTTGCCCAAAGTCTGGTAAAATAAGCTGGAAGAGTTGCTTATCTTCACCAACATAAAATCAAAGAAAAGAGTCTCCCTTCTGA
Source organism: Chauna torquata (assembly GCA_013399475.1). Lineage (NCBI taxonomy): Eukaryota > Metazoa > Chordata > Aves > Anseriformes > Anhimidae > Chauna > Chauna torquata. Next base: position 218,264 of record VXAL01014258.1, on the reverse strand, counting down.
GTGTCAGCTTACTCTTTCATCTCCATTTGAGGGATAACGTTCTATTGTTTTGGGACTAAAACTACTGAGTGAACACATTGAAACAAATCACTTCTTGCATTAATTTCTGTACACAATCTTTTAAGAAAAGAGGGGCAGTTTCTTCAGTACCTGGGTGTGTGTTTGGTCATAACACTGATGTTATTGCGTGGCACGAGCAGCTCACTATTCATACTGGAACCAGGTAGGGTGCACAAGGCTGGTTATTTCTGTTCTTAAAGCATCTCTTCTCCAGTGCAAAGTGAATATTAGGGTTTTGTAATTTTTTTACCACAAGTATTTTTGGGAAATTCTCTTGGAATGTTTTGGTCACTGATCTTGACATTGGCAGAAATTAAAACCAGCAAGTGCCGGGGAGTTCTGAAGGGTTACTTAACCAAAACAAAGCAGCGTTTTTTGGATGTTTTTCCCTCAGTCCTTCCCTCTACCTGGTGGTAAGGAAATCTTTGAAAACAGTCTCTGATACACTAAATCCCCGCGCGGTTCCTTGGAGCTCCTGTCACTGCTCCCCAGGGGAGATGCCTCCCGGGCAGGGCGCGCTGGAGCAGCGAAACGCCGTGCTGCTCTGCGCAGCAGCTCCTCGGGGTTATCTGTTACAGCCGTCCTGGAAGACACTGGGCAGTGTGCCCTACGTATCCTCGATTGCTCCTGCAGTATGCCAATATTTTAAAAATATTCTAAATGTTTAAAGAGCTGATGGCAGGAAATGCCTATTCCTTATACAATATTTTAACAAGAGTGATCAAGGAATGGACTGATCTAAAAAACCTCCCGTGAAATCCTGGGTAACCAGACGGTCATTGTGCTTGACAGCCCTGTCCTGAGAATGAGTGACGATGTTTTGGTAGTTTGATGGCCATGAAATGATATGTCATGTAAAGATAGTCAGCGTGATCGCCATAAGGCAGTCTGTCATTGTCTTGCAGAGCAATTCACATGCATGATGCATAAGAAAGTAAAAATAATCCATAATCTATTGCAAGCAGAGGAAAGTAATCAGTAATATGTAATGTACTCTTTAGACTTGCCAATCAAAATGGTTTCCTAAGCAATTTCGAAAGCCCATAGGTTATTTGAAAATGTGTTCCCGGTTTTGTCCCTGCTGCGTCCAAAATAAAATCCCATGTCCCCACCATGCATGGGTACCCGTAGGAAGGAGCTGGGACATCAGGACACCTCTGCTGACCCTGCATAGAAAGGAAGAAGCAAATAATCAGGACCTGTTGTTTTAAAGTAGTTTATCGCAGCAGTGATGGTAAACTGAGAAACTGACCCTTCCTACTGAGGTTGGCCAGAGCGAGATCTGCCATAACTGCACATGCAGGGAAACTGAAGCAAAACCACTGCAACGAGTTTTCTTTCTCAGTCATCAAGGCTGACGGCTGAGCAGGCGTTCGTGCCCCCGTCGGTGTTCGGCTGTGAGCTGCCTCAAGCCCGGGGCTGCCCACAGGAGACCCGTTTGCATGAGCCTGCGAGCTTGGCAGCATCCGCTGCCAGCCCTGGGCCTTCCTGGGACATCGTCTTTGGTGGACTATCAACAGAGCCCTGATCTAAGGGCTTACACTGAAAATACAGTTTCTTTTAGACTAACACGATGCATTTACCTCGTTTCCCTCACAGGATCAGGAGTCTGATTTTTGGATCTAGAGGAATCAGTGGGAATTCCCCAGCACTGATCACTCGGCACATCTGATGCTGCTCTGTGCAAAGGAGGTACGCTCACTTTTTAAGAAGGAAAATGGATAGTGTTTCTGAAAACAGTTGCAGGAAGAACAAATGTGATTGTACAACTGGGTGCCTTGTTGAGAAATGTATTTCTCCTCTAGCCACAGGGTGGTGCTTTTGCCCTCTTTATAGCCCGGCAGTACAGCAAAAACTGCTCAGAAACTGTTGACGAAAGTCTTTAATTTTAGAAGAATCATTAGGGATCAAAGCACTTGTTCCTTACCATTTCCAAAAGCCCTCCCTGCTGCAACCCGCGGTAACACGCGTTAAGGCAGAGGTGGACGTGAAACACCTCCTTCCCCACAGACTCGGGTGGCACCCTGGCTGCTTGGCCGCGGGGACGCGGGGCTCTGCTGGGTGCCCGAGCCGTGCTCCTTCGGTCGTGCTCTCTCCTCTGCATGCCGTGTCTGCATGGCGCAGGGTGCTGGTCACAGCTCGTGAAAGCATTTTATATAAACAACAAATAAAGCAATTTCAAATCCTCGCAACCTGTTCCTTGTGGGAAAATCTGTCGGGATTTCTTAGTGACTAAGCCAAGGTGAGCTGTACTCTACAAATACATAAACGAAATACATTTTCCATTTGTTTTATTAGCTGTACCAGAAAGTTTTGCAGCAGAGGTGTAACTGCCTATCTATTTTCTGCAGGACACTAAAATACCTACATAAGCGCTGTCATTTCCTATTCCCCTCTACGTGCGCTGTTTCAGGCACCAAGGCACAACCACAGCAATCCCGCGCCTTGTCCTTTCGCAGAATCGTGCTGTGCTGCGCGGGAGCAAGAGCCGCTTCTGACCGCGCTCAGACTCGCTCAGACTGGCTCGGCGCGAGGACTGGCCGCGGCCAGCTCCACAGCCGCCGGGACGAGTGCCAGCGGGAGCGGACCCCCACGGGAGTGCCCCTTCCCCACGGCGGCCACCGGCCCCGTGCCAGCCCCGCTCCAGGTCAGCAAGGGCTGTGCTACAGCAGAAACCGAATTCCCAGGTAGTGGGCTGGGCGTGCTTCCACAGTTTGGCTTGCTTTGTCCTAAAATGTTAAATAGAGTGGAAATAGCATTGCTTCCCTCTTCTCACTTGTCCCAAGTTTAGGTATCTTTAACTTTTTCTAAGTGTTTAGTATAAATTCATTTGAATTTTGCAACGCCTCTGGCTCCATCAAGACACAGATTGGTGGGCTCTCCTAGGTGAGTACTAGTGCCAGTTTTTGGTGGGCTGAAATGGATCAGACTGTTTTTGCAAGTTACTTTCAAGAGAGATCTGAGAGCTAAAACTAGGTGCTACTCTGTGTGTGAAGACATAATAGCTTATTCCAATGCACAGACAATGTTAAAACCTGTGACTGACCCTCCACATGTCACCAGCTAATGTGCTACCTGCACTTAATGACCTGACCTGTTAATCTCCCCATTATTTTGCTGAATTGCACATACTGTAGATGGAACTGGTGGCTCTGGAAATGATGCTTGATCATCTGTCCAGCATGCTGAGGATTTCTGCTATTTGTTCAAATCTTCCTGATGTTCATGTCTAAAGAATTATTCCCGTCCTACAGAGGTCTGTCAGTGTGGAAGGAGCTGATGACCCCAAGGACAGATTTTTAAAAATGCTTGAAAAGATCTTGGAACACAAGACCTGTTGCAAGGTATTTTCACCAGTGTGGAGATGAGCTTGAAAATCCTTGTTGACGCCTGTCCCAAGGAATAGCAAATCATGCTGTTGTGACTGAGGGACGGCTGTCCTTAGCTGATGGAGTTTTGTGAGTCAGAAGAGTTCGTGCCTCAGAGCTGGACAGCCATTGGAAAGCACCACCCCAGGTGGATGGGTTTCTCGAGGACCTGGAAGTGATTTGATCTATCGGTGAAACCTGTGACTTGAAAATTCCATTGCACAGGCATTCCTATTGCTCAAGCAGACCTTGAGGACCAGGACCAGTGAGCAGGTTCAGGGCTGGCCAGAGATGCACAGGATGCCCGATGTGTGGGAAATGCGCAGCTCCCAGCTCCACAGCGGCTCGTACCACACGTGTCCTCGCTACGAGGTGTGCTGCCACATTCAGACACCTCTGTCCGACCGCCAGGCTTCCTGAAAGCTTAGAAACTCGTGTCTGTTCATAAAGACCCAGGTGAAGTGGCTACTTTGGGTGAAATCAAGCTTTTCAGCTGGCTGGGATTGGAGCTCTTTCCGAGTACACTTGCATTTTAGCTCAGTTTTTAAACTAAAAGGAAAGGCGAGTCAGGCTAAGAACATATGGCTTAATGATATATTTGGAGATGGTCATTTGTTCTATTTTCCACCTGAATAAATTTAAAGGCACAGCTGAAATTAAAATGTCAAATCTCCATTTGAAATGTAATCTACTGTCATATGGATGCTATCGAATCTGTTAATAATTAGAACCTGGCACCTCAGTTTAAGTGCAGCCACTAATTCAAAGTCATGGTATTTAACTTACTTCACAGCAATGCTGGAAATAAGGGCACTGAATTGTTGACACCAGATCTTTTATATATATTTAAACAGATTTGTTTACCTTTTCCTTAATGAAAGTGAATGAGGTTTAGGTACCTAGCTGCCTTGTATGCCTTTGGAAATGTTTTCCTTTAAACGTAGTGTTACCTCCATAATAGAGACTGCCTATATTGTAATGGATTCAGAATTAAAAAGAAACTGAAGTACTTAAGAGCATTTCTCCCTTTTTCTTCCCCTCTTGGTTCCCGGCTTTTAACATGCCTGTTCTCATGCAGAAGCTGCTGGACGCTAAGGGAGGAGCTGGCTATGGGCTAAGGCTGGCGTGTGGACTGGTGGAGCTCTGCTTCGCCTCAGCTGCATGTGATTTTCTCAGGCTTTCCAGGAGAACCAAGAGAACATTCCTGAGAATAGCTCCACAAACAAAGCATTCAACAACAGACTGCACAAACGTGAGCGATTTGTGAACTACTTCAACCCCACAGGTGGGAGACAAGCAGAAAAACGAATCCCCAGTTATTCTGCGAAAGTCCGTCAAAATCGTAATGAGCATAATTCACAATAAATTCCAGCCTTGCTCAGAACTTCGGACCAGGTAATTATATGATCGCTCATTTTTTTAAAGAAGCTTATGCCCATTGAGAATTGGGCAGTTTAAATAAAACCATGAGGAATGTAAAATCATTATCTTAAAAATGCAGCTGCACTGCTGCGAGTTTTCTCTGTGGAAGCATTTCAGGTTAGTCAGAATGGGTGAAGGCATCTCCGGTAGGTCTGCAACCCACCGTCACGCTGGAGGTAGCCTCAGATGAGCAGAAGGAGAGAGAGAATGTGAAGCTGCAAGTACAAAACATGAAAAAACCTTAAGTGCTTAATTTCTCCCAGAGCATCAGAAGGCGTGTGGGAGGAGAGAGTGGGAGTGTGTGGACTGAGTCACTGAACATAATTTCATGTGTTTGGGTATTTTTTTAATTATCCACACTGCCAATTTTCAGGAAATCTCCCACCTTTGTATTACTCCCAACGCTTCCCTCTCAGTACCCGTAACGATGCTAGCGTCAATGGGAGGTATGGGTTAGCATTGCTGTTTTTCACTAGCATACTTTTGCAGAAAATACTCAGCGGCCCACCTCCTCTCCTGGCCCGATACCTCCTCTTCCTGGCTGGGGAAGAGAGTCACCCTTCAGAAACCTGAGCCTGTGCTTTCCCAGAAATATTCCCTCAAGGTGAAATTATGGAACAAATGTCCAATTTATTAATCACAGACAGCTTTTTTTCTAAAAAGGTTGCTATATTTAATATTAGTCTGCACTTACAGGTAGACTTATGCTGCAAACATGCATGAAGGACACGAAACGAAGACTCCAGCCTCCATGTATTAAAGGCGTGGATAACCGTACTGTTCTGTGCCTGGAAGAAAGCACTGCACGTTTTTGTCATCCCAGCTATGGGTGGGAAAACCCTAGCAATCTCTCCAGTTATGCAGGCTGATTTCCCCACTGCTGCAGGATCACCCAAGGCGCTCCAGCAGGGATCCGCTCCCTCCCGCGAGGGCAAGCGCTGCTCTCCTGGCCCTGCGCGCAGAGCCACCCCACGACTTCTCACGGGGAAGGGGCTGCCAATTTCTGCAGCACCATCTGATGCCGTCCCTTCTAGGCTTCTATCTAGAAATCTGGCAAGATGTAATTTTTCTTTGCCTAGCTTTCCTGTTAACTGTTTCACTGAGGGGAGATAACCAGTGGAAGCAGCGGAGGAAAGGAGCAAGTGAATCAACAGCTTCAACAGTAGCAACACAGAAGAGCCTCTGACTTTAGAGGGCTGATCTGCAGAGGACAGATGATGCTTTTGTTTAAAAACCATCATTTAAAAAGATAGAAGATCAGTTCTTTTAGGTTGCAAAGTCGAACTCTTTAAATTTAGGAAATATCAGAGTTACTTTGCCTCTTGGTGAAGGACCACCAAGGCATATGTAATTCATTTCAGGGCTAGGGGAAGAGGAAAAATCTAGAACCTAATTAGGATCTCGAAGGCTGGGTAGAGACTAGGCAATTGGTATAGACAGGCAGCATGGAGGACTATTAGCTCCAAATTCATCTCATTCAGGGCATTTAGGAGGTCTGGCAACAAGGTCTGACTTGGTAAGGCACACAAATTATCCAAAAATGCAGATGAAAAATCAATTTCATAGTATGATCTTTAAAAACAAGCGCTTGATTTCTGAGATAAGCTCATGGGCTTGAGCATGGTGACCTGACCCGAACGTCTGGTGCTCACGCTGCCTTGTTGCTTGTTTCCACAGAGGTCCCAGCTGATCCGGTGGAGTTGTCGCACAACAGCCGGTTAAACCTCGGGTTCGTATGGCAGCTCTAGCTGAGGGACTGTGATTTTGCTACTGATTTCTTGAGTTGAGCTTAATTGTAACCATGCTTGCTTAAGCCCCTTTTTGCTGCGTGCCCTGGTGCCTCCCGGAAGGCGTGTGTCCGCCCGCAGGGCCGGGCTGAGCGGAGCTCCTCCAGCCAGGAGGACGGGGAGCCGGCCCCGGGGGCACGGAGCCGGCTGCCCATCAGAGCCGCTGCCAGCGGCGTCCCAGCGTGAGAGCCGCGCAGCATATGGTGAGTAGGTATGGCAGCATCTGAACGGGGTGCTGGGCAGCGAAGCGGGACCGTATATGATCATCCCAGGAGCTCGGAGAGGAAGGATTCCAGGCCCAGAATATCAGTGCAATGCTGTCCTGAGCTTGTGCACATATGGCAAGAAGATACACTATTATGAGTCATTTAGAAGTGTAATAAAAATAGGTTCTGCTACTGTGTAAAGAAAATAACAGGTACTAATTAATCCGGGTGCTCTTTGTGGCGTGCGGGAGCAGCAGCGGGAGCCCTGCTGGCGGCACGCTGCCCCAGGACAGCGAGCAGAGCGGGGTGCGCCCAGCGGCCACGCAGCCCGGGGACTGGCGGACAGGCCGGGAAATCCGGCTTGATTGTGGCTGAAAGCAGTCCTTGCATATTTTCTAATGCTATTTGTAATGCATGTGCAACTGAGCAAGCACTCCTTTTTATTTCTATTCCAAAGGAATTAAATTAATTTTAGAAACGGCACTATAACTATTTTCCTGCCTCAGGGACCATTTGTTTTAAAATCATTAAAGATTTTTATATGACACTGCACTGACATTTGGTGTGAATAAATTAAGGGAATTAGTATAAAACTGTGTTCTTTCTTCATAGACTTCCCAGCGTCTATTTGCATGCACGTACGCTCTGTAAGGCCATCCTGGGCAAAGGCAATGGTCTGCATGTGTCCACATAGGAATAGGAGCACAGCATTAGGGCAACTCCACCACCTCAAGTGTGGTACAGGATTGTCTGTCCTCAGCTGTCCTCTGGATCTTTGCACATCCTTAGCGGCTGCAAAACCCCTCAGTGCTCTGCTGCACTGTGGGAACGCAGCAGAGTAAAGCAGTCCTAGCAGAGAGAAGGTCCAAAACTGACACCACTTCACTAAAAGTCATCTCCTACCTCCAGCTCAGCCAGCCCTGACCTGATTCTGGAGCCAAAGCGTCTCCATTTGGATTTTGATCACCACCATGCAACCAGACAGGTCCCGAGGAAGCATCCCTCGCGCTCATCTGGTGCCGGCACAAGAGCTGCTGGGTGTGAAGGATACCGTCCTGCAGGCACACCCGCGCTCGGGAGAGTGCTGCCAGTGCAACGGGGCCAAATGCTGGGAGAACCCAGAGAGGGCTGGAGTGGCGGTTTGCCCCGGCAGCCCCGCCAAAGTATCTGCAGCAGGAGTACAGTTTTATCGGCACCTTATGGAGGGAGAGGTGAGACACAGAGGGATTAAGGTCAAGAGCACCTACCGGCCTGGACTCATTTTAGATGCGGAAATCACCTCAGAGGCCTCAGCAACGTGACGGGGTCTGGTCAGCAGCCGTCAGGGTTTGCCTGGGCAGAACTTGGAGAAGAAGCCAGGCTTGGGAAACTTCCAGCGCACCCGTGCCACCACGTGGGTGCCGAGCCTGGAAGCAGGCGTTGGGGACAGCGGCTTGCTCTGCCCGCGAGGGAGGCAGGGCTGGCTCTGCCATGCGCACCTCAGGCAGCGTAATTTCTCCCCAGTGCTGTTGCATCGCCCGGTATGCTGCTGCTTGTAGGTATGGCCTGGCCAGGGTGGAAGACCCCACGGGGGCTGTCAGCCGCTCGAAGAGGGTATGCCTCGTGCATGCCAGAGAGAAAATCACTTGCAGACTAACGCTGTATCATTAGAGCTTGCAAGAAACAGTGCGGTGCTACCGTCTGAACGTAACCTGGATTCAAACTTCAAATAAGCGGTAGTAAAAACTAACTTTTTTTACTTTTTTGAAGGAACACTCAGAGCTCATCGTGTTTAACTCCTGGGATGAGTACTTCTAGATACAGCCTGTGGGGCTGTTTCTGTGCCTGCAACTGCATAGCTAGCCTCTAACTCCAGCTCTGCTTTGGTCTTCTAAAAAGGCTTACTGCCTTATTTCCTACAACCCCATCATTTTTGACAGCAGTATAATTGCCTCCTGCACATTACTGAAACCAGTAGGGGAAATTAAAGGCATCAGAAGGTATGTTAAAAGACGACACATTTTTTTTTGTTTTAATCCCACCATGTGATATTTAAGCAAATTACATGATTCCTTTACTACTTTTCTCTATGGATGGCTGCGGCTGGAAGGCTGCCGGGTGGCAGCGCTGCGCAAGCCTCTCACAAACTCGGGTGCCGACCGCAGCCGGAGGGTCCAGGGCAAGGGCCAGGTGCTGTGGCTGCTGCCGCACAAAGCTGACAGGAGAGGATGGGCTGGCCGAGGCTCCAGGCAAGCAGCACATTGTGTCCTGATGCCCACCACAACACCCCAGGCTCCCTCACGTCCCTTAACACTACGCCTTTCTCTCTTCATCCCCTCTGCATGCACCCCCCGTGAAAATCCCCTGCTCCCTCATATCCCGTCCGTCACCGAGCTCGCTGCTGAGCCCCAGCAGAGCACAGCTCTGTAAATGCCTAGAAACGTAGGAAGAGACAACCCATACCTTAATTTTCATTTTCAATAGCTGCTGGAAAAGAGACTGCATTTCACACGGAGAGGACCAGGCAGTTCCCACTGAAATCAATGGCAAGTTTCTCAGACCCATCAGCATCGATGAGAGCACACACATAAAGTGAAATCGCTTAATGAAATACCCGAGTTTGCAATGCCATTAAGGACAGAGTAATGCAATAGGCTCAACATGGGGCTATACCATAAAACCGCTGGGGAAATGAAGTCAGTGCAGGAAGCGGCTGCCCTTCTGTTAGGAGCAGCACCATGCGGGGGCACATCGCAGCTGCTCTCTGATCTCTGCCGGCTGCAGGTGGGTTCCCAGGCGGGATCCACAGTGCTGCCTTCACCTGTGCAGCGTGGATGGATTTGGCTCGGGTTTCCCCTGGGTTTCCCACATTCCCACCCCTCTTTCTATCTCAAACCATCCCTGGCTTTGCCTTTGTTTGTTTATCTATAGTAGGCAGCAGAGAACCGGTTTAACTTTCTGCCTGCATGAAGCATACCACAATAAAGAACTTAGAGGTGGTCCCTCTCTTCTGGGAGTCTGGGTTGCCCTGCAGTACCCTTGTGATGCCTTGGTTATTCAAAGGGTATTCAAATGGATTCAGAGGATTGCAGGAGTAAAAACAAGGGCATCTGATGAAAATCGTGTCTCCCTCCTGAGCCACTGGCCAGCAGCTGCTCCTGCAGAGCCCCAGCTCTGGCGGTGCCGCAGCCAGCACTCCCACGTCCTCAGCTGCCCTGCTGATGAAGCCCGAGCCGTCCCCAGACGTCACGGCTGTGCCCGTACTGTCCCACTCCGCAGGGCCGGTGCTGGCTCAGCACGCAGCCCCAGGCCAGCCCGGCTCCCAGCACGTGGCGAGCTCACCGGCTGGAGGAGACGAGGGCTCTGGGCAGCGTACGGCCGGCACCACGGCTCGTGGCTCCTGCGCCGGCACGTGGGGCGGGCAGTGTGACCGCAGGGTGCCCCGGCAGTGCAGGGCAAAGAGCGGGGGGCTGTGTCATGGGAGGGGCTGGCAGCACCCCCAGCTCTTCGCCTCCCCCCTGCAAATGTCCCACGGTATGCCGTGACCCGGCCGGGGGGCTGGCAGGGGCAGGCTGCCAGCACTCTTCCCCAGGGGAAGGCAAAAGGAAACCGGCCCAGGTGACGTCCCATACGCAGGCTGAAGACTCTGCTGGCAAAGACCAGGGAGACCAGAAGACCTCAGACCTGGCTGCGGTTGTCTCCTTCTGGCACCACCAGCCACATTTCCCCCAAAATGGAATCCGGCAGAGGCAGCAATAAGACGGGCAACACGGCAAGAGTTGTCTTACAGCGGGCCTTACAGCGGTTTGCTCTGGGGATAACTGGAAAACGGACGCCTGCCCTCTGCCAGTGGCTCAGGAATCAAGTTCCCTCCCGACCATCGCCACCCGCAGCCACTCGCATCCCCGCTCCCTGGCCCCTGCCCGTGGCAGGGCTTGCCCAGCAGAGCCTTGGCAGGATGCGCTGGGCTGAGAACCGCTCCCTGCCCGTGCCGCAGGCCTGGCGAGTGCAGGGGACGCGCTGGCGAAGCCCAGAGGAGCGGCACCCTGTCAGGCAGGCTTGGTGTTGGAGCCAGATGCTCTCTGTCTGACCGCTTTACCAGGCTTTTGGTGGGTGCCGCACTGTTTTGTCAAAACAGTTTTCTACAGACTAGGTCCAGCTAAAGTGGATTAGTTTAAACCAAGCATTTATCCTTTCTAAATGTCAGGAAAAGGCACTTTCAGCTTTCTGAGGCGAAGGAGTGGTCTGGGCTGTGTCGGTGGGCTCTCTGCTCATGCCCGTCGCTCTTGCCAGCCCCATCAGCAACCCCGGGATGCAGGAGGGACCACTGCCCCACCCTGGCCACACACATGCTCTAGCACCCAGCGAGTGAAACATGGGGCTTTCTGCACGCACGGACTTGGGGTCTGGCATCCCCATTGCCCCGGAGGCTGCTGCAGGACAGGTTGCGGGCAAGGGGTGTGCGTTTGGGGCAGCACCACCTCCTCCAAGGTCACTCTGCCTCGTTCAAGCAGCACTGTAAATGCACGTGCAATCTGCTGAACGCAAAACCAACATTTAGCAGCAGGTATGTTGTCAGACTTTACAAGTTAATGTTTTAAAGCACCAGGACCTTCGAATGTAGGATGATGTATAAGGAAGTGCAAAATATGCGGTGCCGGAGGTTTCTGCAACGTGTGAATTATTATTTCACTGCTAAAGGGAAGACGTGGTCTGTCTCAGCCTGGGGAAACCAGGACTGCAGCACAGCGCGAGGGCCCAGGGAAGAAAACACCAAGCAGGACAGAAAGGGTAATATCAAAAGGACAAGTGTGTGCTTGTGGGGAGAGCAGAGGCGGGCGTGCAGGTGCACAGGGCTGAGGGCGCAGGTGCGGGTGCGAGGTGCAGGTACCGGGGTGCAGGGTGCGGGCACCCCTCCAGCGTGGAGCTGCCGCCCCAACGGGCTGTGGACGGAGCCAGCAAACCATCGGGCAGCTGGCTCCCTCCCTGCCCGTCCCACCCTGCGTGGGGTGCGGGAGCGGGGCCCTGGGGGGAGCCGAGCCAGCCTGGAAGGTCCCACCAGCAGCGTGGGGACGCGGGGACCCCGCCGGTGAGCCCTGGGTATTTAACCCGGAGAGGGAGGGAACGAGAAGGGCTTGTCAGCTTTTCTGCTGTCATCTGATACTTGTACAGCAAAGTACTGTTAATAATAATTTAAATGCTTTGGTTGTCAGTCACTGCTCTTTCTTTGTAAATGTTACTCATTTCATAAATAAATCAAAACCTGCAGACCCTAGGTTTTCAGAAACTTGAATGCTTTTGTTAAAATTGTATGAAGCAAATTCACAAACACATGATTTATATTATCTCAGCACAGCACAGGAGATGATAGAATATACTATTTAAATTAACTTCTCTCCCAACAAATGAAATCAATTCTGTTCTTGGGTTACTTTTCATCTGCCTTTTGTCTTGTTGCTGAATCTTTTCTATTTCTTTCACTCATTCATCTATTGTGCCCTTTCCTTGATCTGATAGCATTAAACATATAATTAAGTCATAAAGGAGGGAACTGATGAGTATAGCAGATGGTAATTGCTTCCTACATTTGAATGAAATGATATGCATTGCTACAATTTACAGCTCTCGCCTCATATTTTATTCAGGAACCTTTTATCTCTTTTCCTGCAGAATTATTCTGCAATAAATTTAGACATCTTATCAATAGCTTGTATGATAGTAGTAGAAACGGGGAAAAACTGAACTTTGTGCATCTTAATGTTTAAAATAATTTTTTACAATAATTGAATTATCTACCAGCAAATATCATATATAGAACCTGACTGACTTTGCTGGTTTTTTTTTTTTTCCCCCCCAAAGCTAACTCTGTAATTATAGAGCTTGTATAATTATAACGTATGGAACTAGGAGATGCTGGGAGCCCAATAATGCCAGGTCTCTTTTGGGTGCATTTTGGCTTTCAGCGCTCTGAGACTTCCACTGAGTCCGAGGTGTCGCAGGAAGGGCAGAGTGGGAGCACGCAGAAGTTACTGCGTCGTACGCTGCTAGCGAGTGATATACGCCTGGCTGGGGAAACTGGCAGCAAGAGGGGAGTTCACGGTGTACTGCATATCTCTCCTTGCTTAGAATTTGAAAAACAGTCTAAAGACATTTCCTCTGCAAAGCCAGACCCCAGGATGGCTGGTGTTCCTGGCCCCGAGGCACTGCGGGTGCCCGGGGCTGCAGCGGGGCCGGGAGGTGCCGCACCGCGGGAGCTGCTGCGGGCGTCTGGCACCCCCAGGAATCCTCCCACAAAAACGTCTCGGGGTGGGAAAAGGGTTCATCTCGTACTCAGTTGCTCTGAGGGTCCTGAGGGCTGTGTAGTGCTTTAAAGTAAAAGGACTTGTCATTCCCATGGGAAATGGAATAGGTACCTGGCCAAAAATTGAGGTAAAGGAGTAAGGGGGTGTTCTGGGGAAGAAGGTACATATTTTGTGACAATTTCTTAAAAAGCCAAAGCGGTCATGAGAGAAAAGGCACAGGAACATAATCAAATCCTTTTTTTTTAACCTAGCTGGATAAGCTGGAAGAAAATAAGAGGCATATGAAAAGTTAATATTTTGTTTTAAGTCCAAATTCAGGACTAAGGGTCCTCAGTCCACGCTGCTTTGGCTTTGTGATTAAGAACGAAGCAATTGCGATCACTTTGGGTGCATGGGACCTGCTGGAGTGCTGCTGGGGACTGGCCCTGCCTCCTGCCGCGCCCCGAGAGGCAGGGGCCCCGCGTTTGCAAATCAGGGTCAGCACCGCCGTGAGTGCCAGCTGGCCCGTGGGAGTTCTGCTTTCCTTTTGGCTTTGTTTGTAGGAATCAAAGCACCTGAAGGACATAGGCGACTTTGTCACAAGGTGCCCCCAAACCTACCTGACACCACGAACAAGACTTGGGCTCCTCCTGCAAATAGCCAAGTGCCTTCAGGGACCCCAGCCCGCTTTGCTTACCCTCTGGGGACCTGTGGCAGAGCAGCACAACCCGTGTGCCCCCAGCCTCCCCGCCTGGGGCTGCTGTTGGCACTGTCGCCGACTGGGGACTTATGTTCCCATAGCCTGGAAATGAAACACAAAAGACAGGCTGTGAAAAAGTGGAACACTAACGCAGACCTGTTATAGGATTGTGGGGCTGATACTGTGAATTTACTGTGATTGCACTGTCACGTTGCTTACATCCAAAGTGCAGACACACCTGAGTGAAATGCAGGGACTGCATCCTCCTCCTCCTCTCTGTTGTCCTCCTTCCTCCTGTAGACACAGTGCTGGAGAAACTCCCAGTCAGTACCACCGCAAATCAGCTGGTACGGGGCTCACGTTGGTGAGTTATAATGTACAGAGGCTGTGCTGTCAGGAAGGGCTGCCCTGGCCATTTGACAGCAGGAACGCCTTGCTGTCCTTCTGAAGTGATTGCATCTAGACGTGCAAAAAATCAAAAAGCAGATAAAGCCCATGCATTTTTCTAAATGAAGTGCCTGACAGCATGCAGTGCAGACAAAGTATTTTTTATGCCAGGTGCTGGCACTCCTGCCCAGCCTGCAGATACAACAGAGCATGAAAGAGTCGAACCCAGTAGATGGATGAAGACCGTGAAGATGCTGCCACCACAAAGCCTGTGTGCTCCTCATATTTCGGCAGCCTTTCACGGCTCCTGACAAATAAGCTAGTTTTCTGTCTTGAGAGATGGTTCAGAAAAGCTCCCCCTTTGTCCAGGCACATTCCCCCAGGCTGCCGGGGAGCCGGCTCTTCCCCGGGGCCTGAGCGTCGGGCAGGAAGCAGGCTGGGCTGCTTTTCAGAAGCCATCTTCCATGTTGGTGTAGCACCACAAGTAGCTTAGAAGCATGCATGTGAACTGTTGTGTGTTTCTGCTGTTCCAAGGACAACATCAATATTTTAAAATTTTCTTGAAAAAAATGGCTCTATCTTTTCCTCTCTGTGAGTGGTGAAGTAGAAATCACACTGATATTTGTACAATAGTCCAGTTATGAAATAGCGCAGGCAGAAAAATCCCACCACGGGGCTAATCAGGAGGAGCTCTACAGATGACCGAGGCAAACTCCCAGCCGGTAACAGAAAAGGATCGCTCCCTCCGGAGGGACAAATCCCGGGCGGCAATAAGGCAGCGCCTCCGACAACATTTTTCAAGACAGAAATGGATGTTGCCACACATGATCATGTTCTTTTTTTTCCACAGAAAATTGTTATAATAGTATGAAATGCAACAATATTGGCAAGAAACTGGTCTTTATGTCATTTCCCCAGTCATCTTTTTTATTAGGTTAAAAGTGTGATTGATAAAAGTAACTTCATTGAGATCACATTCCCAGCTGAAGCACAGGCAGAGGTCATCGCCTTTATTAGACCAGCTCGTGTGGTTGCAAAAGGCACACAGGCTCCCGTTGAGGTCTGAAACAGCAGCAGCAAGCTTTGGGCTAAGTCCAAAAAGTGCACCCAGTGCTGAGGTTGGCACCTGGGGAGCGGGAGCTCAGCGAGGGGCAAGGGCATTCCCCCGGCAGGATGGGGATGGTGAGGAAATATCACCCCTGGGCTGGGGGGTGGCCCCAGCCCCCGGTAAATGCTGTAGGCGGCCTGATGGGAAGCAGTAAATAACCACGGGAACAGGGTAACCGGAGGAGATACGCCACGAACGCCACGCGGCGCCGGAGGGGCCGCACGGGACACAGCCAAGCCCGGGCCCCTGCTGCCACACTGAAGCTGAGATGGGGGAGAAGCTGCTGGGTGTCTGGAAGAGGACAGACGAAAGGCTGTCTGCAGGGCTGGCGGGAGCGTCACGGCAGTGCAATGTCCAGCTCTGGGGTCTGCTCCTCAGGAGGGAGATTTAGAAGGGAGAAACTTCAGAAAACAGCTGAGAGAGTAACCAGAGCTCCAGACAAGCTGCCGCTTGGAAGCTCAGCCGGGTTTGTCCAGGTTTGCTCCATGGGCGCAGAGCACCGACCCCTGAGTGCCCAGCAGGGCCTGTGTTCCACCCCCGGGAAGAGCCGGTGTAAGGGAGCGCAGCCGGGGGAAGCGGGAGCTGGATTGACTCAGGCTAAAACACAGCCCAGGTTCGCAAGCGCAGTTACCGAGCAGGCTGACTAGGGACAGAGTTGATCCCACGCTATGGCAAGATAAGAGGTTTTTTTTACAAAGGTACGTAAGATACACTAAAACAGGAGACACGAGCTCGATAACGGGACTTACTGGCTGAAGTTTTCAGTCTGGGAGCAAAAAAGCCGTGCCTGCACTATAGCAGTCCCTTAAAAGCCAGGATCCTGCCAGCAGCTGGTGGCCACAGCCAGCGCACAGCTGTCCTGCGCACGGCAGCAGGGCAGAC
>VXAL01014258.1:186470-202040 GCA_013399475.1 Chauna torquata | reverse complement strand
AGGGCAGGCCGGGGGGGGGGTGGTTTGCCCCACACGAGCAGGGGTGGGGGATCATCTTGCTGGAGGTGTCACTGGCCTTGGATCTGGAAAGGTGACGGGCTTCAGGTGTTGGATTAAGAGCGGGGAGAGGAAGGAGGACGTGGCCCTGGAGCTGCCTCCTTCCCACGGCCCTGCGGGCGAGGAGCTGAGCGCCCGGCCAAGGGCTCTGCGCAGCCTCCGGGCTGTGTGCGTGTACGAGCACAGCACTGCCCTCTCCTTCCTCACACCGTGAGTTCTGTCTTGGGCTACTTTTTCTCGGTATTTGAATTTTCAGTACCTAAGCAGATGTTAAAAGCACCCAAAATATTTCACAGTTAATTATTTCCTTAATGTGCAATTTCTGCCATATTTAACTGAAATTAGACACTTGAATCAACTTACATTTGAAGCTTTTATTACTCCAGGTGAAGTTTCAGTATGGCTTTACTCACAATGTATTTATTTGCCACTGTTGCAAGGAATTGCATTATAAAATTTGTATGTCCTGATTGTGTGTGGCAGCAAAACTATAAGCTTACTTCTTGCAAGGCATTTTAACTTCTCGTTGCTTTCCTTCTACATGGTGAGTCAAGAAAGAGTTGTCAGTAATAATTTCCTGAGTGATTTTTAAAAACCCGTGACTCCCTCCCTTATTAGTTTTAATAAAGAGTCACTGCTCCCTAAGCTTGCTTGGAAAATTATTACCTATCAGCAAGACAGAAGACAAACATATGAGCTATTGACAGCAGCACAGAGCAAGCCCCTCATGATGGCTGTTAAGAGACAAGAGTTACCTTTTTTTTCACAGCCTACTTGAAATTAAGTTCTTTTTGAAGATCGGTGCTCAGCTGAGCTGCTGGGAGTTCACTTCAGACAACCTCAAAATGTCTCTGAAGCAAATTGACTTAGAAAGGTGTGACGAGGCTGTGTCCTCAGGAGGTGGTGGTGGTGGTGCGAGCACCAGCAGAGCTGGAACGGCCCCGCTGCTCTCCATGCACGCGTGGGAGCACTGTGCTGCCCGCAGCACACACGTACAGATACACATACACATACACGCACACAGGCACTGCCCGCCCCAGAGAATCCTCCCACGGAGAGCATCGTGAGCTGTCGCCTCACCCTGGGGCTGTGAAGGTTTCCATGCAGAAAGTATTGGCTACTGCTGGGATTGGAGTCTGTCGAACCTTGGAATAAACCAGGCTCGTATGGCACGGTATTTCCTCATCCTTACATAATTCGTAGAATCACAGAATCACAGCACCACGGAACAGCCCAGGCTGGAAGGGATCTCGAAAGATCACCGGGTCCAACCTTTCGTTGGAAAAGGAAGCCTAGATGAGATTATCCAGCACCCAGCCCCATTGTGTCTTTAAAACTTCCATTGATGGGGACTCCACCATGTCCCTTTCTTACATCAAGATGAAACCTCTCCCAGTGCAGCTTATAGCCATTGCCCCTTGTCTTCTCCTTGTCAAGAAAGAGCCTCTGTCCTCTTCATAGCCACCCTTTAAGTAAAAAGGCCCGTTAGTCAGAGAAGGATGTATGAACTTCCCCTCCTTCCCAGTCTCTCCCTAGGCTGTGAAGATGAGGAGCACAGCATAGAGGACCGGTAACATTACGACCCCTTGAAGTGCTGCCATGTTCTGTGCCAAGTGCCTGCAATTTCCGCCTGGACATGCTGGATTTGCCCTGGCACTTTGCTCTCTGGTAGAGTGGGAGCCACATGGCACCTGTAAGAGACTGGCTCAGGGCAGGGGCTGGGATGAATGGCCAGATCCTGATGGCTCTGCGCCGGCTCCGGGGCTGTGCCGGTGTTGTGCGCCCCCAGAAATGCATTAGAAGAATATGTGAGGCAGCTTGTGTGCCAGAAATATTCACGATAATTTTGTCAAAAATGAAAAACTAGGAAATATTTAAATCCTACAGTACTTTGCATAAGGTTTGAAACCTCTGTGTATTTTGACCAGTACAGAGAAAGTGCAGTCTGAAGTCTCCGTTTGGGCAGGTTTTGCTCTGCTGTGGCATGCTGACGGGTGCAACCAGCTGTGGCCACACAAGGGCTCCCACAAGCCAGAGGGGTCAGAGGGTGAGCCCTGCGAGCCAAGCTGTGCATGGCTCATGCGGAGCCGGGGAGCTGCCGCAGGACCCGCGGGCGAGAGCCAGGACGCGCGCCAGCCCCGTAACCAGCACCCAGCCATTACCATGAGGCTGGAGTTTAACACGACACAAACCATCTCCAGCACTTTATTAAATTTAATTTTTTCTAACCTTCAGCTCAGGAAAAATATAGTCATCATGCAGGGGTCCAGCTGTTTGCAGAGAAAGGAGGGGGACTGAAATAATTCGCATTTTGGGAGCTGATAGGCTAAGTTTGCAGTTTGTGTGGTCAAGCTGCTATTGATGCTTCAGAGTTTCCAATTGCTGGTAATAGACTGGGGAAAAAAAGATAATGTGTTTGATCGATCAGCATGGACAAATTTCATTTAGGGGATCAATAACAGTTTATACTTGACAGAGCGGAGGGACCACATTTATTTTTCCCTTTGATTGAATAAATGTTTTCAATGAGACTGCAAATGTAAAGCAATCCTAACCATTTCTTAACTTGAGGCACAGCTTCCTGCTCCAGTGTTATTGCAAGCAATGTGTATTTAAAACTAATATACAGTACAATGGATAGCCAGAGGCTGGAGCTGCTGAATGAAACTAATGTGCAGTTTATTAAAACAGAAGACATGGCAAGTGCATGGGCTAGTTTTCCTGACTCCCAGCAATGTGAAACACCAGAAAGAGACATCTCTTCGGCATATTTTTCAAGGGTAGGTAGAACAGGGAAGATTTTTTTTCTGAGTTTTTTCTTTTTCTTTTTCTGTATTAAGAATAATTCCTTCAAGCCTCCAAGAAGATATGTAGGAGGACAAACACGTAAAAGAAAACAGCTACGACTCCGTTAACATATGCTGCCTCTTTTCCTGCAGTCAGCAGGTCTCCACGTTCTCCTACGGCAGCGTGAAGGACACGGGGAGCAGGCAGTGGGGCACCGGGGCAGCCTCGGCGGCACCCCCAGAGTGCCCTGGCAGCTCTCGCAGCCCCCGCGCGGGCCAGGGGTAGACGTTGTCCCTGCCCTTCCCACCCCTTGCCGTGCGCAGGCTGAGGACACGGCCTCAGGAAGATCGCGTAGATGCCCCTGGAGGGCTGCCGGCTCACCGTGGACGCGCAGGTACAGCACCACGCAGACCACCACCTGTCGCTCTGCGGGTTTGACTTCTGCCGGAGAAGCTTCCAGTTAGCTGGCGGGAGCGTTAAAGCCGCAGCAACAGGCGGTGGGGCGTTCCTCCGTCTGCGTGTCTGCGGACTCTCAAGGCGAGGTCATATTCTCCAGCAAAGCCTGCCGATGGCTGTATTTCAGAAATTGTTCCTTCTAGGCCCATTTCACTCAGCAACATATGGTGGTCCTGCAAAAAGTGTTCCTAAACAGGGGATCATGAAATAATGCACTTCGTGATCACAATAGTTGATGCTGACTTTGGCTTTCGTATTCAAGGGATTTTTCATCTCCCTCCTTGTAGGTTTGGTTTTTCTCTACCAAACTGAAGGAAGACTCACAGTAACTGTTGTTTTTTGTTGTTGTTGTTGTTTTTTGATCCATTTTAAAGCCTGGAGTGGGGCACAAGCTCTGCAGCCAGAACCCGCTGACCCAGCCGCAAAGCTAAGCCAGGCTTCCAGGGAGGCTGCTTTTGCCGGGGTTTGGTCGGGTTTTTCCTTTAATGCAGAATTCCTTCCCCACTGGTCCCCCCTCCTTTTTGTTGTTGTGTTTTATGAACTCTCTCTTAAAGAGGCTTAAAATCAAATTTGGCTGGTGGCAGATAGTAATTAAGTTCCAGATGACGCAGATGATAACTTTCCCTTGCAATATGGAGCAAATGCCAATAATAAATGCAGCTAGTTTCTAGCTCCAGATGCATCAGATTGTTTCGTTAGCTGACTTGCTCATCAAAGCGAGAGAGCTGAAATAGCGAGAAGCCTGTTTCAGAAAGGGATCCGTGGCCCAATGACTATTTTAGGCATGCAGTTTGGAATTGTTTAAAATGCATATTGTCTGTGTACATTTCAATAAGGCAAATGCCAAGTACAAGAGCCTTAGGGCTCCTTGTATGTCAGATGATTAAGTCTTCAAGACTTGCAGCCATAGGGTCATTATCGATGGTACTTCCAGGTCATTGTGTGCACAGTGAAGTTAGAGGCAATGGTTGACCTTTTGACAGCACTGCAGGGTAGCATAGCTTCATAAGACATAAATAATCATTTCTATTTTTTGTCTTTTTTTTTTTTTTGTGAGGGGTATTTATTTAAAAATGCAAATATATTATACCATATGTGACTTAAGGATATTCAGATGGGAAAGCAGAATGCATTTCCTCCCATTTTATTCCCCAATGAATTTCCAAGTGAAATGCTTAATGTGGAAAAAGAGAAGAGATTGAATAAATAATAATAATAATGAAGATCACTTACCTTGTTCTCTTTACAATTGTCTAGTACCTTTTTTGTCAATGCCAAGCTCTAAGCAAAGAATCTTCTTGCACCTGAATAAAGTTTGTGATATTAACAAAAAACATGGAGAAAACTGCTTGTGAGCTTTATTTCATTTCATGCCTAATGTATGGCATAAAGATAATGCATACATGACCTTGTTTTATACATAACGTACTGTACTGCACACAAAATCAGTAAGCTTTCAAGAGTCTTCTTTCGTTCATCTTCAATAAATTCTAAAACCAGACCTTTTAAAATCCTGCCCATTGCACTTTGTGGTGACCTGACTTAAATGCAGAAGCCATTGGCTGACTTTATTTTTATCCTTGCAGGAAGAATAGTTGTTTATAAAACTCAACAAGCATAAAACAATATGCTTCAGGATTATAAATAGCATTTGAAAAGGTTCTGAGATTACACTCTATTGCCTGAAATACTGTAGGGCAAAATTCTTCATCTTTATTCAGGTAAATGAGGAGTTTTGATAAGTAAGGACAGTCAGAGCTTCAGGATGTGGCTGATAACAACTCAATAAATCAGTAATGATATGATCTGATGGTGTTAAGCTTCCTTTCAACACATAATCAGTAAGCACTTAATTGTTCAAAGTTGTATAATTACAGCACTGCTACAAAGGGCTGTGCATTCTGCAATACTGTCCTTTCCTGTATTTGCAGTGCTGGGGGCTTTCATGAGACTGCAGCTCATCAAACCAGCTATGATATTCATGCACATTTCGTAGGTGTCTGACAAATCATTTAAAGCAGTGTTTGGAGTTCTTAGTACGCTAAACAGACAAAATTGAAAGTATAGCTATTTATGCATACATAGATAGATATTCGGAAAACTGATCTGGAAGTTGTGAGAGCTAAATGCACACTGAAGCGTGAAGGGATCTGATGAATTAAAGTCACAAAGTAACTGGGTGATCATAGGCAAAACAACCTCGTCAGCACAGCAACCGCATGCAGTTCTCAACTTGCAGGTCTACACACTGGCCTCAACCTCAGCTTGAGAATTTGCATCTTCCTGGCCGCATAAATGGGATATTTGCTCTGACTTGGACAGGACCAGGGTTTTACCTCCACTGGGTCTATAGTTTGTGTGCTGATGCTGTGGAGGGAGTGACAGTGTGGCCATTGTCAGCTGAGCACGGGGCTCAACCGAAAGAACAAAACATTTATGGCAGGAACCTTCTGCTGGGTCTTCTGCTCATGCAGAAGATGTGGCTTCCCTCCAGGCTTTAAAGAATAGGCCATTGAAGAAGTTTGGGAAGGGGAGATCTGTCTCCATCACCACGTACCAGTGGATTGGCTGTGGTTGTGTAAGATCTTTTTATGCAGCAGATGGTATGCTATTTCAGAATACATATTCTTATTTCTGGTCCATTTTCCTATGTGGCTCTTAGTGATATTTTTACATATTCATCAGAGCAGTCAGAGCTCGCTGTTTCTGACACTTGTCTTACGTTGTGAGCATGTGTCACTGTTGTGTTGTATTGCATACATGCTGATGACGAGCAGGATAGAAGGGAGAGGTGTTCCTGGTGCAGCATGTTTTCAGTCATATGAGGTCATGTCCAAGAAAGTGTGCTGCCGGGAGAGAGCAGTCTGGGCAGCTCTGCCAGCGCCTTCAGAAATGTTCCAGCTCAGACATCAGCAGTGCGCGTTGTACCCGGAGTGCTAGGCACAGCAAGACACCATGCGTGTAGCAGTTACAAAGATGAATCCACCCTGCAAGTGTGCCATCATGGCTACGTTTGTTGGAGTGCATCTTCAGTGCTTTGAAGCAAATGCAGTACCAGCAATATGTATTGTATGAAGGTGGCCAGGCACAAACTGGAGCCCTGCCCCAGCTCACCGTCTGGAGTCTGCACATGCTGCGGCTTTGGAAAACCTGTTAGTCAGGAGCAGCAGCACCAAGAGGAAGAGCTATCTCTCTATCAGGAAACCTGGTGATTACAGGGGTGGCCCAATCATCTTCACTGGAAGCCAGCCCTGCAGCAATCAGAAGTGCAAAAATGTCACCCGTGTCCAGGGGCAGGGGCAGGGGAGACCTCAATGCCTTCTCACGCATCTTGGGAGGGTTTGGGAACAGAATAAGCTGGAGGCAACTTCTCCTCTTCCCCACATATTCCCCCTTGCAGCCCAGGCAACCTCAGGTGCCCACACGAAGTGTGGGGCAGTGGTTCTGCAAGTACAGCAGATCCTGGTCCTTAACCCTGAACAGGCACGGGAAGCCACCAGAAAGGCCTTCACGTGGCTCCGAACTCCAGTGCACCTAGGTGAGCATCTCCACAGCTGAGGCAGAGGCTGGGGAGCAACCATCCTAGAGGGAGCATGAGAAATGTTTAGGAGGGCTCAGCGTCATTTTTGGTGACCAGAGTGTTTCATCCAGCGGTTAACGGGTTAGGAGATGAGAGAGGTTGGTGGCCATGCCAGTGCAGAGCAGTGCAGCCCCAAGGAGCACATGTGGGCACTTGTTTGTGCGTGTTCACTGCCGGTTTCAGCACGCTACCTTTCAGCTTACCCTGCTAAAATTAGCTTAGACTTGTTTCTTCATTCAGCCCTGGGTGAAGGGTGTTTCCACCCCAGAACGAGCAGGGGAAGAAGAGCCAGGATGGGCAGAAACAGTCTGCCTCAGCAGCCGAGTGGACATCAGCCTCTCCCAAAGCAGATTGGGAAAGACAAGGGCTGCAATGGACGTGCCTGCTCTGATGACCAGAAGAGGTCTCTCCTTCTGATGGGATAATGCCTCTTCTTCCAGTGTGGCAGCAGCTGAGTCCCTCAGCACCCAGTGCTAGCGCGGAGCAATGACAACAGGGACGGCGGAAATGCGCGAGGTGCTGCTGTTCCAAGAAGCCAATGTGCCATTGAAAGGGAGCATCTGCCATTTTGTGGACACTTAGGAAATTGCTGTGACATTTGGGTGACATTTTACTTTGTGCTCTGACCAATTGCCTCTTACCTGGTAGCATCGAATATCGAGTCTGCTGCCAAATCGCTAGAAGGGAGCCTGGAGAAGAGGTGATTCATGCTGGGGAGAGCACACATGGGGCTGGACGTGCCCCACATCAGAGCAAGGTGTTTGGGGGTCTGCGGAGAGGCAGGGTGGCAGCTCAGCCTCGCTTCGCGCTGCCCCTGAGCGCACGTCGCGGATGCACCACGGCCAGGAGCGCACCGGGCGGGCAGCGGCAGCCAGGCTGGCTGCCGGCACGTGATGCACGTCCCCCCGCACCCCCTGCCTGGGGGCTGGGGCACGCGTGGGGCTCGGGAGGGGCTGAGCCCGATCCTAGCCGAGCAGATGGCCCTGGAAAGAGACGTTAATTAAGAGCAGGGCTCTGCTGTGCGCAGGGAGCCTGCTATTTGTGCTCACGAGGATTTGCAGAACGGCAAAAGCTGGAAGGGCTTTCCCTGCCTGCCAAATAGCAGGGAAAGCAGACTAGGAGGCGTGCAGCCTGTTTCCAAATATGAGTTATTCTCTGGAAGAAAATGTCACTGTGGCTGAGAGGCTCTCCCACTGAGCCCATGGCCCACCGTGTCCGCACGCAGCCTCTGCAGAGCGGAGGGCGCGATGCGGAGGTGCCCGCGGTGGAGGCAGAGCTCACGGAGGTGGCGGAGGCTGGGGTCTGGGGCTGGCCGAGCCGGGGGCAGCTCCCCACACCTGGGACCATCCTGGGGCTGGCGTGGCCACATCCAGTGCATGAGGTCCCCAGCACCTGTCAAACACACTGGGGTGGCAGCAAACAACGGTGCCTGACAGCGCACCTCTGTAGGTGGCTTTCCCTGGGAAACGGTTAGGGACCTGGAGCATCACTGCTAAGTATTTACTGCTGTCCACATTCCTTCTGGCTTTCTCTTTCCAAGCAATCACAGATGGATGTTGTAGTCGATGTTGCAGACCTTTGGCAACCTGGGAAATGTGAGCGGGGCCACCTAAACCCTCGTCCCTTTCCAGCTCAGGGTGTGAGCTCGTCACTGGGACAAGAGCGGATCCTCGCCCCCTGTGCCCGCCCGGCCAGCATCAAGCAGTAACCCTGCGGGGCACTGGGAACCAGGCTGAGCAGCTGTTGGTTTTTCGGTCACGCAGCGAACCAGTCTGCAATCTTTCATATGCTAGAAAGGAGGTTTAATCACTTGCTTTATTGCACGAGAAAAATCCTGCATTCTGATAACATTATGAATTAGCAGAAATTAAAAAATAGGGTTGTCTACGCATTGCTTGGAAATTGTTTACAGCAAATAATGAACAAAGCACAGCATATTGCCAAAGGCCTAGTTGTTGAGACACTGCATCGCATTATTAATTAAAATACAAGTCAGCTTTTTCCAGTACTCATAGCCTGTGGGTATCCAATGTACTCCACTTGATTGAATCAGGTAGTGGCAGCACAGGCATTTTTTATTTTGTGCTTGAAGGGATAACAAAAATGTAAAGCTGTTTTCTGCTACTTCATTTGAAAAAATATTATTTTGGAATGAAGGCGTAGCAGCTGCAGCAGACAGGCAGGAATAATATAAGATATACCCTTATACCTTTGCACTATGATTTAAACATGGGGTCCACATCCTCAGAAACTCTTATGGCATTGTACTGTAGGCAGACCTTTGTCCATGGCCAAGGCAACTGTTTCCATGGAGATGCAAGGCATTTGACAATGGTCACTGTTTTGGCGAACTAAATTAATCTGAGCAGTAGACCACTATATAGTTATAAGGGTTTTCTTCCCTCCCTTCTTTTCTTGCGGGGGAGGAGTTGGCGAATTGCAGGAAACAAAAACCGTTCTGTCTTTTTGGTTGTTTAAAGGAAGCTGTAAAAGTTAGTAAGAGATCAAAGCCTTAACATGCGACCTATCCTTTGTATGTGGTAGCCTGGTAGGAACTGCAGCTCTTAAGTAGATGTGGTCAAAACCATCCTGAGAAGCTCAGGCACCCCTCAGGGAGGCCGGTGGAGCCAGAGCTGTTCCTCTTCCCTGCGGGAAGCGTGGGTCCCACGGAGCTGTCAGCCAGCGCCTGCTGCTCTCCGGCTGGCATCGGGGCCTGGGAAGTGCCAAAGAGCGGCCGTCGAGACCTGCGCAGGCTTACAAATAAAGTCACGGTCACAACATGGTGTGACTTTGTCATGACGGCAAAATCATCGCCTGAGGCCCGCAGGTTTGCGGAACGAGGTGATGCCTCACCAGGCATCCGCGCTGCTGCCCCGGGCCGGCGAGCGGGGCTGGTGAGGCGCAGTCTGCAAGCGGCCGCTCAGAGTGCCTGCGCGGTGCAGGAGCCTTCCTGCAGCTGCTGAGATTACTTGGCACCCCTGAGCTTCCTGAGCTGCTCCAGGCCCAGGTACCCAACCGAACTGCAGCAGTGGCAGAGGAGCAACGCAGTCTGAGCCCCCAAGAGAGGAGCGGAGCCAATCCAGCGCGGATTTAAAGCCTGTCTTTAGGAAACGTTCCCCTTTTAGGTTGAAGGGTTTCATACTTGGCCTATTCCCAAAGCCACATGGCCTTTTGCTCCTCTCCTTTCAAAAAATTAATTTAATCTTTTTCATGTATTTCCAAGATAGTAAAGGAAACACACTCTTCCCACTTAAACAAAACAAAAACAAAGAGCTGTGTTTTGAAGAAACAGCGATAGCAGAATCATTACCATGCTTGAGGATTGGCATGCTCCATTATAGCCCCCAATGAGGACAGATGCCTTTCTCTGAATTTGAACAGATTTGATTTAACAATAGCATTACAATTCAGAGAACAGCGCTGAACTGCAGTGTGGATACACTCCTTATTGCCGCGTGCGAGCATTGAGCTTCAATAGGTCCTGACGGCAGGCACAGCCCGTCAGCGGGGCTGGCGAGAAAACAGCTCAGGGCTTTTGCCTCCACTGAAAAGTTCTTTTTTGGTTGTTGTTTTGTTTTCTTCATTGTTTGTTTGTGAAAGGGAGAAAACAGAGTTACTGCATCTGGAACTAGCTCTGCAGCAGGTGCCCCCAGCCAAGGGGTGCCGGGCGGTGGGACACGCGGCTCCGCTCAGAGGAAGAGGAGGCCAGGAGGCAGCGCGGCCACGTGAACGGCAGCAGCCCTCCAGCAGCTTCTCCAGGCTCCTGGCTTTGAGCCGTTTTCATGCAAGAAAATTGAAAAATCACCATGGTGAAAGGACACTTCTCAGCCTCCAAGCACATTGCCTTCTCAAAACTCCAGTTTTGACCTCTTCAAAACCATTTTGTCAGACTATTATCTATACTAAGGAAGGACATCCTGAAGGGTCTCCTAGTAGACACGTGGTATTTTCTACTAGGCTTTCCTTTATTTAGGTATTAGCTGAAGTACTAGCAAAATTTTAATATTACTCTTTATCATTAAGGTATACCACAAAACACATAGGATGGGTGATGTATCAACTCAACATCACTGGAGCAGCCACAAGTTATGGAATTCCCTGACTTTTAAATGCTTCACCTTGCAACATTAACATTGCATTAACACTGGGGGTTTTGCATTTAATTTTGTAAAGGCCAGGGGGGAAATAAGCTATTTCCCTGCTGCCCATATTTGAAATCCATGCTTAAGTGCACATTGGGTCAACCCCTAACCAGATGTAAGTACACAGGCAAGTTATTGGATTTCTTGATGATGAATAGAGATCAGAAAACGCACCTGTCTGGCTGCAGAGAGATTTGCATAAAAATGAAGATTATGTACACCTGCATATGTAAAATATTGATGAACGGAATCAACTGTATGTATGTGAAAACTACAACATCAGTTTTCAACGAAAGCAAAGCACAGTGGTTTTAAACATAAATCTCCGCTCAGTGGGCTAATAGTGAAATGAGAAGCTGGTAGCCAGATCCTTGTTAGCTGATTTGATTTCCTGGCACATAAATCAGCAAGAAAGGTGCAACAGCTCTCCTCTGCCAGTCAGCTCCAGATCAGGCCCGTAAACGCACTGAGTACTGCTTATCCCTTGCTCCATATCCAAAAGGCAGGCGAGTCCAAGAAGGACGCGCTCAGCGTGGTCAGCACAGGGACCAGTGGGGTGCTCTGCAAGGTTGTGCCAAGCCCTCACAGCATCCCCGGCGTCCCCAGGGTCCCCAGCGTCCCCAGCATCCCCCTCCAGCCTGGAGTCTCCCAGTTGACGGCTGACGTGAGCCTGCTCCAGCCGCACCGTGCAGCCGTGCCAGGCACCTGGGCACACGCGAGCCCACCTGTGAATTGTTACTTCTAGAGACACTGAAGTCACCTCTTGCACCACCTCGGATGCTTACTGAGGTATTTTTAGTTCAACAAAAATCTCCAGCCCCCTGTGGTTTCCGGCTCAGCCATGCACCCCCTCTGTTTGTTTTCCATCCCCTTGGCCGAGCACTGGCGGAGCAGGGCACAGCTCTCCGGGTGCTCCCGTGCCGGGGGGTCCCCACGCGGAGGTGCTGCCCCACTGCCCGCCGGGCACCCGGGGCTCCGGAGGCCAGAGCCCTTCCCTGCTGCCGGCACGAACGGCGGCAAGATGTGAAGCTGCCGCTCAGTGGGCTCCCTCTTCTGTGCTAGTACTGCTTGGCTCGATGTATTTTGTTCTACCCAAAAAGGGAATGTTTCCAAGTTGATTTCTCACCGGTTTTATATTCCCTTTAATTTAGAAAAACACATATAAATAGCAGAAGGTATATTTCATGTGTACACACCGCTTTTGCAATGGCTTCATTATTGTGCGCGAAATTAAAATAACATACTGATGATAATTTTAGCCTGTTTGATTATCAGTGAGCGTGGAGGGAAGGCGGGCACTGGTGGAGCAGCAGGTCCTCAGCCGTGTGCTCTGTCCCCACACCAGGGGACAGCATTTGGAGCCGTGCTGCTGCAGCTTCGCGGCAGGCCAAACTGATGGGCGAGGGGACACGGGGCCGGGTGCCACAGGGCTGGGGGTGCGAGGGGCATGCATGTCCCTGACATTTCCTCCCTACGGGGCCCTCAGAGGCTCTGCCTTAATGGCATGGTTAAGCCCATAAAAGAATTATGATTAATTAAGCATTATTTTTAAATTAAGAAAATCTCTCCCACGTCAGGGCAGTTTCATGCCATGGCAACCAAGCCTTTCTCACTTGCTCAACTCCACAGCTTCTCTTCCAGGGAATGAATATCACAGCACCGACAGCAGGAGATGCGAAGATGCCGGGGTGCTGGTGGCGCGGTCCCGTGAGCCAGCAGGTGTCACGCTGGCTTCAATTTTCAGGCCAGCCGCATGGGTGTGTGGAGGCCACCCTGCCGGGGCCAGGTCCATGCCCACGCTGCCGTGGCCGTGGCGGGACCGGGCTCGATGGCCCGGGAGAGCAGCAGGTCATGGGGCAGAGGAACACCTACGTCCTGCTGCGCTGTCCTGGCACGCAGAGCTTGACACATCGGCTTGGATTCAGTCACTTGGGTGGCGTAGAGAGGATGGTGTTATAGGGATTCATGGCAGGCGGTTTGCATGGGAAAGAAAGCAGAGGAAGTAGGTACTGTGAAGGGAGCCTTACAAAAAGTAGGTTAGAAAATACCAGTGATAACCATTTTAATTCATCTCCCCTGACATGAATAGGAACTTTCTCTTACAACTGAATATAAATAGGAGTTGGACATAGCATTACTATATGAATAAATGAATTAATCAATCAATGACAAAAACATACTATGTAATCAAAAGATTTTTCATGTTAAGATTAATTTAGTGTAATACACGCCTAAATATTACATAAGCCCCCTTGACATTGAATTATATTACCCACAATGCGAAGGGAGCGGGCTGCGAGCCGTGGGAAGGCAGGACAGGGGCTGCACGTTATCAGCCTCGTCCCCTTTGTTCCTCTGGCAGCTGATAAGGAGCGAGGCGGAGGGGCGGGGGCGGCCGGACCAGAAACCCTTGGCTCTCAGGGCAAGGGTCCTCCCCGACGGGCTGCAGGGACACCCTGGCTTCAGCCGCTGGGACCTCCTCAGGGGCAGCATGGGCTGAAAGAGAAGCTGCGTATTCCTCTGTGCTGCAGATTTTGGGCTTCGCCCT
Organism: Chauna torquata; assembly: GCA_013399475.1. Lineage (NCBI taxonomy): Eukaryota > Metazoa > Chordata > Aves > Anseriformes > Anhimidae > Chauna > Chauna torquata. Next base: position 188,470 of record VXAL01014258.1, on the reverse strand, counting down.
TCCGAGCCCACGAGAGGCTGGGTATTCCTGCAGGACCCCACGCTCCCCCTTTCCCCAAAAGCGCTGGCAGCTGAGCGCTCTGCGCTCCTTCTAGAACTGGCATGTAAGGCTTCGCCTGCGCAAGTTAATTAATCTAATGAGGCAACTTCTCCTGATTTGTTATGTGTTCTATACTCTTTCTCCCAGCAAATGATCACACGTCCTAAAAATATAATCTTTATTCTTCATTTAAAGTTATACTTGGAAGTTGAGGTTAGACAAATTCAGCCTTGAAAGAAAATGTAATTTCTTAGCAGTGAGCATAATTAAACATATGGAACAGTTACCAGGGAGGTAGCACACCCCCGTGGCTTAGTCATTAAAATGAGATTACGTATCCGTCCGACCAATCTGCTGTAACTCAGCTCAGTGGTGGACGCTTGCGCTGGTCGATGCTTGGCCTTGAGCCTGCAGCCCCCTTGTCCGTGCTGATGCTGACAGGCCTGGGGGAGCAGAGGCTCGCCCGCAGCCATGCTCGGCATGCACACACGCAGTCCTGCGGGGCAGCTGGTGCAGGCAAAGGGTGTTCCGTCCTCCTGCACCTATGGCACTGTACAGAAGATACAGCAGATAAAACACTTTTCTCTTTAGGCCGTTGGGATTACACTATCATCCCTTTGAGAAGTGCTGAAATAAACAGGCTGCTCCTATCTGTCCTTGTGAGACTGTGAAAGCCACTCGTCCTAAGAGATGAGTTTTTCAAAAATTACCCGTGGTTCCTGCATGGTTGTGCAGAGGATGACGGGACTGAGGTGTGCCTACGGACGCCAAGCACAGCTCACGGCTGCAGCTGAGGATGTCTGTCCGCACCGGTGCCTCCGGGGCTGGCTCTGCCGAAGGCGGGAGTGTGATCTGCAGGAGCTCATGCGCGTTGTGGGCGCTGTTCTCTCTGCATGGCCAGCTGCTGTTGTCCACGCTAACATCCAAAGTGTGATCTTGGAACTTTTGGGCAATTCGAGTAAGGTGAAGGGGCCAATAAGCAGCGAAAGATGATGTGGTGTTTATTTGTTTAGTGCTGGTAAGATGATGCCATCCGGGGAAGAACCTTTTGATTTTGCATTTATGTTGTATATTGATTTCCTTTAAAACAGTGACACGGGCTATTGCTAATACCTGTCTAGTTAATACTTAATGACAACTCTGTTCTTACTCTAAATGAAGCAATTTTTGTAATGTATGTAAGAAAATGTACTTCTGTACATCTAATACTTTGTTTTTCTATATTTCCAATCCCAATTTGCATAGATTTCAACTGAAAAAAACGGTGTGTTGAGGATCAAATATGCTGTCCCAGGGAAGCCAAGATTTTCATGTGGCCAAAAGCCATCGAGTCCAACAAGTGGAAGCATCCTCAGTAAACAAGGACATCTGCTGTCGTGCAGACAGGGTGCTCTGCTTGTGAAAACAAGGAGGGCTCGGCCCGGCTGATGCCCTACAGCGACTGCGGTGCAGCTAACAGCCTCTGCCTGGCGGCCTGTCCGCAGCGATGGGGATGAGTCACGCCGCAGCGTAAGCGGCACCAGCACAGGAGGAGGGCAGGAGTACGGCCAGAGAGCCAGGCCGCGGGGCCGTGCGAGGCGCAGCCCTGCCCCTCTTGCAGTGGCTGAGCAACGGAGACAGCTCTCAGTTTGAGGTTTCCAAGTGAAACACACACTTTGCTTTCATTTTTCTTGCTGGTAAATTTGCCAATACCCATTTTGACTAACTAACACGAATTCTGTTTTCCGCTTGGAATATGCTTCTGGTAAACTTTTCAAACTTCTTACGAAGCGAGGCATTTTGGGCAGAGAGAAGCGGAGAGGGCTGTGGGCCGTACCTCGAGATGAGGAGATGGGAGCGCGGCTGTGCCGCTAGCTCGCTCGGCTGGCGGAACCGCAGCAGCCAGGAGGGGGAGGAAGCGCTCTGCGCCCTGCGCTCGGCGCGGGCCGGGGGCGGCTCGGGGCCGCGGGCCGGGGCCGCCC
>VXAL01014258.1:164266-186158 GCA_013399475.1 Chauna torquata | reverse complement strand
GGGGCACCGCGCGGAGCCGTGCGCCGTGCGCGCACGGAAGGCAGCGAGCCCCGCGCGGAGCTGCCGCCGCTGCTCACCGGTGGCAGCTCCGCGGGCAGCGGGGCGCGGGCTGCTCCGCAGGAGGACGCGTCCCCGCGGAGGCCGAGGCCGTGTTCGGCGTCAGCTCTCCCACGGCGAGCACCTTCTGCTGGGTGAGTCCAGCACGGCACCCGAGGAGCGGGAGATCTGCCCGCGGGCCCAGGCTGCTCTGAGGGGTGCCACCTGCGGCAGCGGAGCCGGGTTAAGGGGCTGCTGAAGGCAAGGCAGGCGTTGGCCTGGTGTGGGCAGAAGGCTTCACACTGAGGGACCTGCAAGGCAGTGCCTCCTCCTCAGGCTGCGGCAGGGAGGTCGTAGAAGAAGGTGCAGGAGGCAGCTCCCCGTCCCTCGTTGTACAGCCACAGCCATGCGTTGGGCTGAGCATGGAGAGGGAGCTGCCAGGTGAGCACGAAATAGCTCTTGCGAGGTACCAAGCCCCTTGTCCCCCACTGACTTCTGTGCTTTCACTACTGCGTATCCATGCAGCAAGTTCTCTGTCACCAGCAAATCGTGATGCTGCTTTACTCTGACTGCATTCACCACTCAAGTGCCATCAGCCGCCTGCTACACAGATAACGCCCCAGGATGGCTATGCGAGGGACAAAGCCTGCATGGGCAGAAGTCATTCCTCCACTTGTGCTGCAAGTACAAGTCTTGGTCCTTGCACCTCCAAATGCTAGGCTGCAGGTGCAAACCAGGTAGTAGGAGATGCATGTATTCGCTTTGCACCTGCAAAAGAAATGAGCCTTATTCTTTTGCAAATTTACCCCATAATGAGAAGCATATGTTATAGAACATGATTTTCTACAAACCAAGCATTTGCTGCATAGTTTATGGTTAAGTCTGAATGTAGTCACAGCTGTCATGGGAATTATGGGTTCCTTGATTTTCGTAATTAAAAAGAGAGAGAAGAAAAGAGGGGGGAAAAGGAAGCAGCAGGCGGGTGCTGTGGGCACTGCCCGCAAACACGCAGCAGGGCTGCACTGTGGGAAGGAGAAACTCTCTGGTTGGAAATTCAGTGAAATGTCTCTTATACCAGTAGGCTGTGCAGAGAACACCGTCTGCCTGATTCGGTGGTCAATTAAGTAGCAGATATTCCAAATCAAAAAATAGATTCTGTTTTGGGGCTCTTGGGAAATCATTACTGACTAGTGACCTCTCTTAACCTGTATAAGGTTCACGCAGGAGATGTCAAAGCGTGAAGCATAGCAAATGTCCATGAGCATGTACAATTACAAGTTTATTAAAGGGAAACAAGGACCACAGGATAAATGGGGAAAAAAAAAAGAAAAAAAAAGCTGGTCTATAGGCACAGTGAGTGGAAGTTTTCAAACAGCCAAACCAGTTTCAGCAGGAGTTGTGCCTCTGGAGCTCCAACCAAGCTTCATCCCACTGGGGACAAAGGTATGGAGACAGGTTTGTTGTCTTGTGCTGCTGGCAGCATGGATGATACTTTACCTGTGCACAGCAGAAGATGAAACAGCATGTGAAGAAGGCATTAAAAGTCTGCCCAGGGAGGAGTTGGGGAGAGAAGGGGCTATCTGCATATCACTGGCTTATGTGGGCTGACTCAAATTCGGGGCTTCTTTCTGAAAGCCACCGCCACAGCACAGCCACCCAGGGCCAGAGGACTACCTGAGTTTCCCAGGTAGCTTTCCTCTGCCCTTCCTCGAGGTGGCCCCAGCAGCTGACTGTGAGGAGCAGAGCAGCTGTGGTGGGACACCTCTGCGCGTGCGTGGCCCCAGTGCCATGCTGCTGCGTTCTTGGTGCCGCTCCAGCCCTGCTAGTGAGGGGACCCCCGGCCGTGCCCCCAGCACCACTGACAGCTCTGACCCCGTGGCACGGGCTGCAGCATTCAGTGTTTGGCATGGCCTGAGCCCGCTCCTCTGTGCTGAAACCTCTGGAAATGGGCGGTACAGGCACAACTTTATTTGCAAACACCTTGGGAAATACAGGGCACAATCCTCCTGCCACTGCAACACTGCTCGTGCTGTACCTGTCCTGGCGTCATCTGCTTCTGTGACCAGAAAGAAACCAAGGATGCAAGATCAGGCAATGAAGCCCTGGCCAAAGGACCCAGGCAAAGTCTAGTTCAGCCTATACAGGGCTTGCTTGCTTCTGTGTCATCTGCCTGCCTGTTTTAAAGCATTCCCTACAATTATAGCTCTATGTAATTAATAATGTTTTCATGAAGGGCATCTTCCTTGCATTGGGAAACAATGGCAATCACATTGACTGTATATCAACCAAAATACAAGTCACTTGGGGAATAAAGCAAAGATGTAATTGAGGATCCACTATTTATCATTCTTTCCAGAATTATTGAACGCACGGCGCTAATACTTTTGACATACACGCTATTCTCAAGCACTTTTTTCATTGTCGTCGGATTTTTTTTTTAAAGGAAATAAAACGTCTAACTACTTTAAAAAGTCTCTTTGACTTTCAATCATGATCATGTTGCTTATTAGTGAGATGAATTTATAGGTAAGGCGCTAATCTTTTATAATCATCCTTTTATAGGCAGATGCCATCAGGTTTGCATAAGTAGTGACATTAACCATTATAGCTTTAAGTAGAAATCAGAGTGCAGAAATGTAAATAACTACTGGATTTTAATATGTAATTAGTGATGTGAAACCTTAGTTGCAGTATTTAATTACAAAAAATCGGTATGTTTCACCACGCTCACCCAAGCGGGGACCTGTGGCAAGGGGAGCAGAGCCGCTGGCTCGCGGAGCTGACCCGGTGCCTCCCCGCAGGGCTCCCCAGCGCCGGGACGGCTGCCTCTGCGCAGGTTTGTGCAATTGGATAAGAACCCGAGAACCAAATCCTAAGCCCATCTGTTTCTGGGGGCTAGCCTGTTCAGCTCATTCACGGAGGCAGGATTTCTGTTCGACTAGCCTGCATGACTGCATCCTGGGGGGAATCAGGCAGCGTCTCCTCCGCCGGGCAACCCCCGCTGCCCCTGCGGGCGGCCCCATGCCACAGGTGAGCCGTGGGGAGGGAAGGGTCTTCACGCCTTGATGCCTGTGGCCCAGCTGCACAGAGATTAGGAAGTTCTTTTTTTCCACCTTTGAGTAGCAGCCCACCTCCCCACCCGTCACCCAGCTGAATGCCGTAGTATTTTATGAAAAGTCCAGTGTCACTTCAGAAAGGCTGCTGGTAGATGTAAGGAGGAGGGGACGACATAAGAGAAGTAGACAAATAAAGGACGAAAGGCAAAGAGCGGCTTGGTTTATGCAGAGCATCCCCAGGAGAAACTCCCCCTGACTGCAGGGGTGGTGGAAGTAAGCACTGCAGGGTCAGTCCCGAGATGCGCAGAGGGAGTTTCCCTTCAATCCTCCTTCCTCATTGCCGCCTTCAGGGTAGCTTCAGTGGCTGGGACTGTCTGATTCGCGGCTCCTGCCATGGGAATGCCCTGCAGGGGCTAGAGGCACCACTCGGCTCTCGGGCAGGGCAGGAGATTTTGGCTTTTTGCCCCACGCTGTTCACGCTGGGACTGCCCTGTGCAAGCTGCGGCTGGCACGCGCCCGCGGGCTGCACGCTGGCCTCCAGCCCCGGGAGCAAAGCGCGGCGCTGGGCTGCCCGAAAGCTGAACGAGTGGGTGCCCGAAGCCTTGCGGGGCAGCTCTTGTCCCGCGGCCCAGGGGCTGAACTGGGGAGGCCGCACTGGAGCAGGAAAGTGGCTGGAAAGTGCCCAGCCTGAGAGATGGCCACGGGACAGCCTGGGGCAGGCGGCTCCCACGCCGAGCTCGTTCCTGCACGGTGCGGGAAAAGCTCGCCTCGGGCTCGCGGAGTGCGGAAAGCAGCCTTGGCGAGACGTACCGCTTCTGCCGCTCTGCTGGTTTAAATTTGGTTCTGAAGGCTCCCACATCGGCAGCAACACCAGCGCCAAATATAACTCGTAAGGGTGAGTGAATCGGAGCACACTGCGCTTGTTTCCAACTCCGTTTACTGCTGAGGACTTTTCTTTTTTTGAACAAATGAATGAAAAGGGTATTATGACAAAATTATAGAAAGTGGGGAATAAGAAGTGTAGCAAGCATAAAATAATTCAGAACAATGGGCGTCTTTCATATCCGCAGTATGGCTAACAGAGGAGCACCAGAGCGGCTTTCAGAGTAATAAATAACAGTAGGACGAGAAGGAAATTAGGCAGCAATGGCAAGAGAAATAATATGTGATTTCAGATGCGGTTTGGCAAGAGGAGCACGGACACCATGTTCAACTACCAGTAATTAGGATTTTGTTGTATTTGTAACATGCCGATCTTCATTCCTGAAACTTCAGAAGTAGTTGCTGGGAGTTAACAATTCTCTGACACTCATTAATGCTGATAATACCTGATCAAAGGCCAGATATTAGCTGTGCAAATACAGGCAAAACTCTTTTGCATAAGAAACATCTTTTAAAAGTTGCAAACCTCCCCAGAACCAGCGGTTGGGAGGCATTCATTGTGTCATACGCATTAATTCAGTTGGCACATTACAATGTTAAACTAAATGACATTATTACAAAGCTGTGCTAAGAAGTGTTGACAGGTCCATATGGTAATTTTACAATGTATAATGAACACACAGACTCCTTTCTTGCAGAAATTTATAGTTCAAATCTATACCCAGGATATCCAGTTTTATTTCCAGAAACTTAAATTGACTTATTACGATGTAGTGAATGTATAAATTAGTTCCAGTAGTTAAACTGAAGCATTTCCCTACAGACTCAATTAGATTCATTAATCTACTGTGTAGACCTGTAAACGGTCCATTGTTCTTTTCCCCCCCAAAATGTCAAAAACTATTTCTCTAACTATAAAATATTTCCTACAAAAACTGTTTTAAATGGTAAGAATTATTTAATATTAGGAACCCAGATCCACAAATTATTTCAGCGCCCTTGTTCTTCTGCAAAAGAAAAATAGGGTTCAGCCCTTGCCAGATAATTTAGTGGGACAGAAGCTGAATTCACTGTTCTATTAAGCTTAAGATCTACAGAAATAAAAAAAGATCTCTTTCCACATTCATCCAAGAGAATAAATCGGCTGGAAAGGGGATCGTTGTGTGTTTTCTTAACCTACCACACATGTTGCTCTGCACTTTTGTATACAAGCAGATGCTGCCAAGAGGCAGACACGGGCACGGGTCCCGCGCAGCACCTGCAGGGAGGCCGAGCTGTGGGTCGGGGGGAGAGCGGCCGGCACGTGCAGACACTGCGCGCTCCGCGTGGGGACGCGGCTGCAAAAACATTGCTGTGGGGACCACAAAATCTGCTTACAGGTCAAGGAGACGGCCTTAAAAATACCACTTCCTTAGAACAAAATCTACTTTATTCATACCCGTTGGCACAGCTCCAGCCTGATTCATAGTTTCTTCCTTTTTGGTTCTGTTGCATAATGAGATCGATTATATGCCGCTTTCTGGAAGGGATACAAAAACAAAACCCAGGCGACCCAACAACGCAGCCTTTTATTGCTGGGACCTCATTGAAGAGGTTACACTTCTGCAGTGACAATTACAGGTCAGCGTTTCCAAAAAAGAGGGGTCAAACCCGACCTGCCTGAGGCAGGCCGGGGGTAAGCTCCGAGGGCCGGTCGCGGACTCCAGCCCCGTTCCGCCCCGGGCAGGGGATGAGACCGAAAGCCAGCCCAGCGTGCCCCGCTGCCGGGCGGCCCCGGACCCGAGGAGCTTCCCCCAGCCCTTGCCCCACACTGCAGCCCTCAGGGAACCGCTCGTCATGGGGCTGCGTGGGCGTTTCCACAGCAGTTTGTAAGCACCCGTGGGAAAGGGGCAGAAGTGTGGTGGGGGCATAGAGGGAATGCACTGACTTCAGTCAGGTTTGGATCCAGCCCCAACAGCATCCAAAAGCACGTTATCTACGAGAAATGGGAGTGGGGGGCCTATTGTGACCATGGTAGACAATGAGCACATTCAACAAACCACAGATGTGTAGCCTGTAACTATTATGACTCTTATTTAACTGAAAATTTTTAAAGGTAAAAAAGTTGTTTGTTTTGAAGTATCACTTCCGTCAGAAAATTCAACCCTCTCATACCACTGGATGAAAATTACCTGTTTTGAAAACACTGTATCTTGAAAGTAATTCTTTCATGACTCATCTCCACTCAAGAAAATTGGACTATTGAACTTCAGAAAAATGAAATTTTTGCATCACAAGGATTTAATGCAGCATTTGAAACAAAATCCAGTCTCTGCCACATCAGGTCAGAGCAGAGCTGTGCCTGCCAGGTGACTTGCTTGGTGGAAATCATGGGTGTGCACCTGATGCATCCTCACCCCTGCAGCAGAGAGGAGGGATGGCGTTGGTACGGAGGGTGATCTGCTCGGGTTTCCTTGGCTCCAAAACAGGCAACCACATGCAGAGGTAGGAGGGAGGGGAAAAGTGTGAATAAGAATAAATCCTGCAGCCAGAGAGAGGGAATCTGCAATAAAGCATGAGTGGAGCCATGAGGGCACGTGCTCCAGTCCCTCCACTCCCTACGGGTTTGCACCTATAGCCGAAGACAAGAACTCAGCAGCAAAAGGAGATGTGTGTCAGTGCCACGTGAGACGGATCCGGCACCCTGGGACGCAGGGACGCAGCCAGGCAATGCCGCACCTCTTAGCTGCAAGGACTTGCATCAAATGTGATAACAGAGATAAAAATACGAGGCGTTTTCACAGTTACTGGTCACTCACACTGCTACAAGTGTTTCTTCCTGTGGATCCAACTGTGACCTGGCTGTGGGAAAACCCACGCGTAAGAGTTTGGTTTCCAAGAGGACCCCAGAAAGAGACGCTCACTGCAAGGCCCTCAGTTGTCCTAACGCCTTTGCTCCTGTGCTGCTCTCTGTGCTCACCTTCAGTGCTGAAAAAAAAAAAAAGATCCAGAAACCTATCAGGGAAAAATTGAAAATCTAAATGAAAACCTCAAACTAGGAACAAGTGCAAGCTATCTAACACAGGAAGCGCCAAGGCTTCACGTCAAGGCAAAGATAAATGAAGAAGGAATTCCTGGCGATCCTGCTCTGGATCCCAGGGAGCCTCTCGCTTCTGGCTGTGCGGTGCAAGCTGTGCCCGACCCCTCCTGCTCCCCGTGCAGCCGGCCCTGACGCCTGCACCATCTGGCAGGGTGCTGCAGAAATCGCCAGGACGCTTCCTAGATGCCGACTTCAGGAGAGAAATGAGTCATCTCTCACAAACTGGAATCTCAACAGCAAAATCTGGCCATGATAGAAGCGAGTAAATTGCATTTCCTTCTCTCATGAATTAGCAATGAAATTACCAGGTCCTGATTCTCAAATCTTTACTGCTGGCAATGTGCAAAGCAAAAAGACCACCACATGATTTTTCAGGTATGAGGTCAAGTTTGCAGCATTTGTAGTCATAAAACTTTGGCTCTGACTTTTATGCTGAACAAATTTTATATGGGAGTCACTGAGAGAGAATAAATATGAAATGCTAAGGTGCCATTTACCATCCCTGCAACCATGACCCTGATCTGGCATCCCTGCAACATGCAAAAATGTGCTCTGGTTTCAGTGCAAATTTTGCCTGCAGATAGGTTGCAAGTTTGAGGGTCAACCTGTGCCCTACTTTTAAAAACTGTGCAGCCGGCACCATGTTTTCAGCGGCTTTGAATACCTTAATAGCTCCCCTGCAATCAACTTGGCTACATTGGAAATAACTACCACCAGCAAAGAGAACAGCCTGCTGCAAACTGCTGCGAGGGCACTTAACGGCAAACATGATCCCAGCGCATCCTAAAAGAGGAGGTGCAGGGAGGGATGGGAGTCAGGTTAGTACTAAACTTTTTCTCCTGGGAGAGATTTCCACCCTACTCTGCAGCATTCTCTGACTCTTGAGGTCCTCTCGCACATCGACTTTTTTCCCTGAGCAATGGCATTTACAGACATCGTCGTTCTGCTTTGAGGGCTACCGTGCCCTCCCCATCCCTAATGTGAATTGCCTTGGGAAACTCGTGGAAACGGTGCATGGAGCTGAAATCCCCGGCTGGGATGCAGAGCCCTGTCACCAGGGAGCCGACAGTCAATGCCAGGAAATGATTTCATGTAGCTGCTAGTGCCACTGTCACCGATGCTATCACTCTTGTCACCAGCATTTTTGCCTTGTCGTCAGCCAGCAAGTGATCTGCTGACTGCAGTGAGGATTTTCTGTTGCCCCTTTACAAAGACATGCCTGCTATTCATTTCAGAGTATTCTTCCTCCCCTTATTTGGTTTTAAAAATTTACTATGTAAACCAAGAAGTGGTCATACCTCCATGAGGAGTGACTAGTGGCTAAATTTGATCTTCTCTCTGCTTCAGCTGGCTCTACAAAACAAGCTTACCACTTTCTGTGGCAAAATGGAGAATGGACTCAACTAATCTGGTGGCAGAAGTGAGGTAGCAGAGGGGTGGGAAGCGGCCCCATGTTAATGATGGAGGAGGCTTGTATCTGACACTGAGGAAGCTTGCGAAAACCTGTGTGGGGCTGCTGGTAAAAGGTGCGGTGTCAGCGGGGCTGCAGGCATGCACCGCGTGCCTGTGGTGTGGCACCAATGTCCCCTGCAGGTCCCTTCCCGTGAATCAGGGTTTCCAGTGCTGCCCTCAGTCCCCAGCACTCTGCAGGGAGCGAGAGGAAAATGCCGGCTTTGTCTGGCACAGGCGTCTTTGGGGCTTGCAGGAGGATGGTGCTGCTTGCAAGGTGGAGTGGTCTGTGGGGACATGCCAGGGGACAGGGGTCTTGCACCAACACCGGCACCAGCATCAGCCGGCACTGGCACCGGCAGCAGCTCCAGCAGCACTGCCAGGGCTTGTGCAAAACTTCCCCCCTTGCAAGCTACAGGGACCTTGCAGAAGCCTCTTTCCAAATCGTGCCATTTGCTGGGTTCAGGCTCCATCATTAACAAACCCATGTTTCACTACCCAAGCAAACGAGGTTGGTTAGTGTGTCGCAGTCAGCCAGAGCTGTTTCACCCGTACTGCCCAGGTCGCAGCGTTGGCACCCGTGACCCGGGCTCAGCGCTGCTCTGGTGCTGGCACCGAGGAGCCGCGCTCAGCCCCGCTGGGGCACACGAAGGTGCCCGCCGTCGTGTCTCCACGGGCACGGCCACGGCGGCTGGGTGAGCCGGGCAGGTTGGCGGGGAGCTTTGATGCCCACTTGCAGTGCTGAGTGCGTCCCGGAGCCCCTGCCCAGCGCCTGGTGTGGCCGGTCCCCCGGCTCCTGCCCGCATGGATGGGGCACACAACACATCGATGTTTGTTCCTCTTGAGCTAAAATTGTTTCTAAAATGGAAAGAACTTGAACGTAGTCACAGAAGCTCTGAGTCACGTTGCGGTATTTTCTGCCTACTGGATTGGGAAAGAAAGTGAACATTCATCCAGTGGAGCCTCTTTGCTTGCAGAGTCCGCTTAAAAGTCACAATAGGAAGATTGTCAAGGAAGAATTCGAAGCAAATAATCTGGAAAATATTTAAGATAAATGTGAACAGTGTTGTTTATTTTTTTTTTTTCTGGGAGAATCCAGAGCAGGGCAGCAGCAGCTGCTGGGCCGCCTGAAGCAGCCACCGCCGCCCAGCAAACCGCGCTTCTCCGAGGTGCAGGGACCTGGCCAGGAGAGCCGACCTCAGACTGCCAGGACTGGGGGGAAGATGCCAATGGTATGGATAGCAATGTGTGGAAAAAAACCAGATTATTTTATAAATACATAACTCTGTGTGTGTGTGTGTGTGTATTTCAAGGGCTGTAACCGTTCTGCAGACGCAGTAATGGTTGTTATCTGTGTTTAGCACCCATGGAAGCACAGCCTGGCAGCGGCCCCATGGATATCCCCAGGTACGTCACCGGGGTGACCTGAATGGCTTTGCCTCTCTGTTCTGGCTCTGGGAGCAGAGGCTGCGGGCAGGTGGACCCCTGACTTTAATCGTGGCAGTTGTGTCCTCAGGTGCATGACTGAGGACGCAGAAGAAGAGCAGCAAACTCATTTTCAATTCTGAACAAAATCTCACCCCGAGTACAACCTCCTGCAAAGTGATTGTATTCTGACTCACCTTGCCAGCCCACATTTCTGAAAGGCAGCTGAGATGAGAGATGTGCATGGTCGTTTCCCAGGTTGCATTGAGGCATTTGGAGCGGTTCCAAAGCTTTCTGCACACTTTTACCAATTGCTCTCATCTTCTGCACTTGGATAGCTGTGCCAGGTATTCCCTGCTGGGATCGACGGTGCTGGGTGTCCCTTTGGTTGCTTCTTGGATAGGAGGGTTGCAGGGTGAGGAGCTGCAGGAAACGATAGTGCTGAGATCGGGTAGCTGAACCCCTTGCGAACACGCCTCTCTCTGCAGGGCCATCCGCCGTTGATGCACGTGCTGCCATCGCAGTCTGACCCCGGGTGCAGGAGCAGGGCTCAGGGACCGGGTGCCTCCGCTTTTGGCCCTACCCCAAGGCTGTGTGACCAAAAGCTCGCCCACCGTGCAGGGCTCCCGAGCACGAGCTGGACATACAGATGACTCCCACACTTCCAGCTCCACCTGCTCGCGTGGTGCAGCCACGGGTACCTCGCTCCCACAGGCACCGTGGGGCATCGGTGTCTGCCCACGAGATGTGCCGCCGCGGGGAGCTCGCCCACTGGAGGGCTTCAAACCTCGTCCTGCACCGGGACGCATCTTCAAACCACACACGGGCGGTCAGAGCCCGCTTACACCTGCAGTTGTCTTTCACCTGCCTGCTTGTGGGAGGTTGTGGCCACACGCTCCAGATTCACCCCTTTTCCAGAAAGAAGCCCCAGGGAGCTCTGTCTGTCCCCTGTGCCCGACCCAGTGAGGTCTGGGGACACTCCGGCACACTCTCCAGAGCTGCGGCTGACCCTGTATATTTTAAAAATAGGTTTAGCCGGCTTGGTCCTGACGTCAAACATACGGCTTTATCAATGTCACCTTTATGTTAGCAAACAGATTAAATGCTTCTAATATCTCACATAATGGCATTCTGTATGGTCTAGATCACATTTGCGATAGTATATTTGATACAGTTGTAAACCTTGAAAGAATAAGGGCTGCCTAAGAGAATAGCTTTTTCTAGCTTAAACACATTACAGTTGCGAGTGTAAATCACTTGTCAGTTGATGGCAAATGTAACAGTGTTATAATCTGAGGAAAAAAGAAATAAAGTACAGATAATCTTTTTCGCCATTTTCCTGGCACCGTCATACATTGGAGACTGACAGGTCCTTCGCTTGAGTGACAGGTGTCCTTTGAAATGCCTGTGAATCAGTATCTGTGCAGACTGTTGAAATGCATATTTCCATCCTTATCGTAAAGGAATGGATGGGCAAGATAGGTGCTGTTAACATTGCAAATAGCTCCAGAATTATTCATTGTCAGCTCCGGGCAAAGAATAGGGGGAAAGTTTTATTATTCACCGTGCACAATAGCAGGATGCTTAATGATTCCCGTTACCTTGGCAGGATTGTCTGTCGACTTCAGGCACTAGCAATGGGTGACACAGGTCTGGCCAAGTGTTAGAGCAAGATCATACGTCCCGGCCCCATTTTAATTTCTAATACATTAATCTTTCCCTCGCAGATGCACAATGAATATTCCACAGCCCCTTGTTTGTCAGAAGCTGTCTGGCTTTCATCTATTCAGGTGGTTTCATTGACTGTGAAAGCTTGCTTAAAAGGCCTGATCAGTCAATGACAACTGTCTCACAATAGCACGGAGTAGCACTCCCCTTCTTCCCTTTCAGGCATCTGATGGACAACTTTGACACCTGCTCCCCGGGGACGCCTCGCAGTCGGGCGGACTTCTTGAGAGACTTCCCTTACTTTATCACGCCGGGAAGGACTGTCACAGGTGGATGTATCGCGCGTCCCCAGGAGCTGAACCCGACCCCGCCGCCGCTTTGCCGGCACTGTGGGTTCCACTTGGAATTAAAATGGATTAAGTTGGCTTAGTGCTGTTTTACAAGCAAGCTGCACACACTGCACCATTCATTTTTAATTTTAATCCTTTGTCTTAGCCTGTTAATTGCAATTGTTTTAAGTTCATTATCCCGATGCGCACATTGTAACTGGCTGGATCCGCGTGCTTGTAAGCTGTGTCCTCACTTTTGCAGGTAGTGACCCTTGAATTGTTAAATTAGCCCATGCCAGCGCCGAACAGCTCGCTCTGTGATCTGCAGTTCACTCTTTAACTCTCGATTCTTTCATCCCTAATTAATTAAGTAACAACCCCTGGGTGGTGCAGGGGGCACCCCGGCCCTCCCGTGCCCCAGCCAGCCGCAGCGCCCGGCTCAGCCCGGTGCCTGGTGCCCGAGCCAGGCTGGGGACGGCACCCAGAGGTCACATCCACCTCTCCTCTGCCTGGAAACACTTTCCTCCACTTCCTCAAAAATCTGTACTTCTGAACTCCAAGAGTCAAAAAACACGACAAAACTACCGGTGGTTTTTAGAAAGTACTCCCCAGTTCTAGTGACCTTGTGCGTAAGCAGAAAGGCTTCACCTCGGTCGCGCGGGATGTAGCAGGGACCGACGCCGCGCCGGGCACCACGCAGCAGGGTGCTTCCTTCTCGCGCGTGCACGTGTGCAGGGAGGGGACGTCACCCCACGGGACTGCAGGGGGGTGTGGGGTGCTGGCAGCTCCGGGGGGGGGAGCAGACTGTGAGCCTGGCCAAAATGAGCCCACGGCACGGCTCCCGCGCCGTGCCGCACCGTGGAGCCGCGGGCGAGGAGCGGCACAGGCAGCGCAGTGCCGCTGGGTGTGGAGTCAGCGTCGGTTCTGCCTGCTTCGCGAGCGCTGTAACCTGCTGACCTGAATGTCCATGGTCCAACCGGTCCTCGTGGCCCTTTTCCCCCCAGATGACGACATTTGTTTCACTTCCCTTTTTGTAGCCTGAGGAATACCTAGAACTTCTGGTGCTGCCTGGCCATGCTGGCCGTCAGGTTTTGTTGGCAACATGGACACCCCATTCATTCGACTCCCTCCAGTGTGAGGGACAGCCAGTCTTTAGCAGCCTCCTAAACGTAGTTCATGCATGTTAAGTCCCCAAACGATATTTGATGGTAAGAAAGCTTAAATCTGATTTCAGTTCTCCATGCTGAGGGGCTGGTGATGGATTTCTTCTCTGCTGCTGGAGGTTGAGGAACCTGAACGTGAAGAAGGGTCCACAGCCCAGTTTGCAGATCTGTGGGCCCCAGAGCACACCCACCTATGCACAAAAGCATCACCAGCTCCCTCGCGAGCCTCAACCATCCTTTTATGTCCAGCAAGCGTCAGCACTGATGTACTGAATAAGCACAAGCAGGTTCGCACATGGCTGGAGACGTTCCTCCGCTGAACCAGAGGGGGACACGCAGGCACACAGGTGCCACGGGGCCACCGCCTGTGGTCCCGCGACTCCACCACGAAGTGGGGCTGCTGCGGGGGCCGGTGCGGTCATCGGGGATGCTGCCAGCCCCCCTGGGGCTGCGTGGCGGGGTGCCATGCGTCAGGGTGCGTTTCAATAACTCTTAACCGGTTGTTCCTCTTACAGCATTGCACTGTGATTAACTAGGCGCAGGCACACAGGGTTTGAAAAAAAACCCCTCTGTTGAACATTGCACTGAGGCTGGCCTATGCTCTCAATAAAAGCTCATTAAGAAAAGATTATGAACATATAACAATACATTTTAAGTGTGCTGCAATGATCCATAAAATTGGTGTGGCTAATTAGCAGATCAAATCTCTATGAGAACTGGATCACTTTAATATCCTTGGGTAGTTTAATTCTGTAGGTATTTTACTATCCACACATGTTTAGTAAAATTAAATAACAGTATAAATGTTCAGTGGGATTAAAACAACAGTAAAATGAAACCAAACAAAATGAGTTTATTTTGTTAATAGAATAACAGAGAATCCCAATGTTGATATAACATTACACAAAATCTAGAGCAAACATAGTCTGAATCCCAGTCTCATTTCACATGTAATTAACCTTTCTCAATCAAGCTAAGCATCCCTTATACCTCCTCCACAACGGCTGTGCACCCACGGCTCTTCCTTCAGGGGGATGAAAGGCAGGCGGCACCGTGGGCTGCAGCTTCGTCCCCGCACCGCAGGGGCTCGGTCCCCACCCGTCGCCAGCGGGACGGTGCCTCCGAAAGTGCTGGGCAGGAGAGCAAGGGAGTGTCTGGGAAATGCTGGGGACAGGTTGGATACCTTGGAAGTTCTTGAAGAGCTGAGCTCCCCCAGGAGATGTGCTTCTCTTTTAGGAACACCATTTTATTTTTCCTTTTTTAAGGTACTTCAAAAGAGCATCCAGACAAGGATCCTCTTTCTGGTGTGTTGCAGTCTCCACGCATTTCATTACTAAAAAATCTGTCCGGAAAGAGAGATCAAAAAAGAACCAGGGATGATGTTTGCTTTATTTTGCATTTTGCTTTGTTTAAATAAACAAACAAAAAAGCTGGAAAAATATTTTATCATCAATCAAAAAAATGAAAACTTTAGTTTTCCTTCCACATGAAACTTAAATGCTGAAAGAAAATTTTCTTTCTTTTTATTTTCAAGGTTTTTTAACCTCCTGACTTATGAACTAAATTGCACTTTGGTAACTCTGAGAAGAAAATGAGTGCTAAAACAGACTATCATGTTACTTTTAATATGAATAGTTATCCTTTCTGAATAACAGTTCTGTATTTTAGAACCCAGGTATAATTTCAGTGAATGAAGAAAAATAAAACTGATGCATGGGACAAGTGCATATGAGATACATGTACAGGTAGAAGAGCTTTGGTGCTGACAAGGTAACAAATTGCCCCATAAATCTGGGGTAAGAGACAGGAAGGGAAACCAAATGCATCTGTTAGTCCCGTGCCTAAGTGACAAGGCTCTGCCTCCCAGGCCCTCAGCTTTGGGAGCACACACCGACCTCATGAGCGCTCGTGCCGTGCTGGGGTTCCCCGTGTTTTGTTTCCCGTGTTGTGCTCGTGAACGAGCAGCTGGGCGATGCCAGAGCAGCCGGCACGGGCGAGCAGCGCTGTGCCCTGCGGCGGGAGCCCAGCAGCACAGCCAGCAGCATCCCGGGGCCGCGAGGGGCCGGGCGCTGCAAGCGGAGGAACGGGGCCGGCCACTGGCCACGCCAGGCTGATGCCCACTTGAGAGCAGCCTCAGTATTTTTCACATCAATAGCACTTTAATTGAAAAAGAAAAAAAGCTCTGTGTATCATGTCGGCATGTGAAGCACTTCATTCCTGTACTGTGTTCATGTGTTTTTTAAAACACTACCCACTTTCTACTTGCATAGTTTTTGTAATACTAGCACACAAAGTAATGCTAGTAAAGAGTTTTATTTTTTTTAAGTATTTTTGTTCCTGTCTCCTCACCACTAGCAGCCCTCTGTTTGTGTGGCTGTTTATCAAGAAACACCATGTGAAAGTTAATAATAACATAATTTAGAGCAATAATTACATTTTTATTCAATAGCTATGGGAAAACACTGAGTTGAATAATGAGATAAAAATGAGTGTCTCAGTCCTAACAGGACATTAATCAACATATTAACTGTGTAGGCAAACTGATTTGAGGCTGTTATGGCTTAATTTGTCTCAAAATCATTATTTTTTATGTATTGCATAATGTACTTTAAAATATGTGTTGAAGTGATTATATGTAAGCATTACGTTTGTACAGAGTAGATGTTACTCTTTATTCTGCCGTGAGTTACAACTTTTTATTGCACCCAGCGCAAGCCCGGCACTGCTGGGGCCCGGAGCAAGGCCGGTTCACCCTGCAGCAGGTCTGCCCGGTGCCCACCGAGATGCTCTGGGCCACCCCATCCGCGGCGCTGGGGGCACGCGTGGCACGCGCTGCAGCGATGGCCAGGGCGCCCGCGAGCATCCGCATCCCCGAGGACGTCACCCACGCTGGGGGCACGGAGGCAGTGCGCTCCCCTGGGAAGCACCGCGTCGCCTGCTCTGTATCTTAGCCCGTACAGAATGCTTTCTTCTTGGCGTTCCAGTTCCTGAAGCCTTTAAATTAGCATATTTTATTTCTCAGGGAGCATCCCATTGGCTAGGAAGTCTTTCGCCTCTCTTTTTGTTTTTTTGGCTGCTGGACGGGATGAATGATGTGGTGGTACAATATCTGAATTGGTAAGCACTTAGCAATTAGGTACTTAGCAATGCTAATGTCAGATGCCAGACAAAGTGGATGTCAGACAAAGAGCAGCTCGATTTAAGTATTGTGTGTGCTGCACAGAGCTGGCTGTATTTACACATTTTGGGAGACAATAGTATGGTAGATGCTGAAAGGCTAACAGGGCTACTCACCGCACAGGAAGAGCAAAACAGGGCTGTAACTGGTATTTTGGTGGAATTCTGGAAAAGGAAATAAAAGCTTGGTTACATGTGTTCCCTCTAGACTTTTGTTTTTTTTTCTGCCGAGTGCCCAGAGTCTTATTAAAAGTTCTGCAGAATGTATTAGACGTGCTTGTCCTCGAGGACTGGTTTCCTGGTGCTTTTACTTTCCACTACCGTGGGTGCTTGCGGCCATCGCGTCCGGTACCTGTCACTCGCAGGGGCAAGCCCTATGCAGACCCCACGCGCCACGAGCGGGCCGACTCACACCGGCACTTCCCATGGTGCCCTCGAACTCTTGGTGCTTCTTTAAGGTTTGCAAATCTCCTGTGACTTTTTTGAGGAGTGGGATTGCTGCTGGAGACAAACACACTGCCGAAAGCAGAGGCACGGTGGGGCCGCACAGCAGAGGAGTGGTCTGGGGGTGCAGCCCGCGGGTGGCTGCCGGCCAGGGCCCCCGAGCAGCCCCCAGAGCTGCCCCTCTCCCGCGGGCCCGGGGGGCAGCGCCGAGGGCAGAGCACCGCGGGCGGTGATGCCACCGAACTCCGCCGGGCGGGGGGCCGGCGGGTCGGACGCTCACACCGCCAGATCCAACCAGCCAGGTGCTCTGAGGCGAGGCGGGCTGAATTTATGCTTCTGAAATGGCCACAACCTGAACTGGCGGCAGAAAAAATGCATACCCTGGTGTGAAATGCAACGTTTTGTTTTTGGCTGAATAAAACACTTCAGGTTGACCCAAACGGCATTTAGGGACAGGGAGAGGACTGGCTCCACCACCATTTTGCCAAAGAAACTCTAGCACAATTTCCAGTTTTGTTGGACCAAACCCACTCCCCGCAGCAAAAGCCACAGGCAGCACCAGCACGAGCAGCCACAGGGCCTGGGGCAGCTCTCAGCAGCCGAGCCCGAGGGCGCTGATCTGGGGCTTGTCCCCAGCATCTCCTCTCCTCTCCTCTCCTCTCCCTTCTTTCAAAATGCCAAAAATCCAAATTCACCTGAAAAGGTGAGTTCATCACAAAATGCCAACAAGTAAAAGCAATCTGGGAATTTGCCATGAGCAAAACCTAGACAAAAACAACATGGCTTGAAATCTGTGGATGTTTGTGTGTAACTGGGAAGTCGCAGGCGTGCCTCCTTCACCTGAATGCAGAAGGAAAAGCTGGAAGCAGAGCAGGGCCATGCCTTTGCACTGAATTATTTCATACATATACTGGCATGACTTAGATCTGCCTCTGGCTTTTGCTTGTGGCATCTTTAAAGTACTTGCAGGTTGCTACCATAGCTGCCTACTTCTAATCGTTCCTACAGCTTAATTTCCAAGCAGAGGGAAATGTGTCTTCACTAACCGTGCAGCTGCGGGGAACACAGAGCACAACGCGAGGGGCGGCGAGAGCCCTTCGGAGCGGGGACCGGGCGCACGTGCATGCAGTGCCCGCGCGGTCCCGGTGCCAGGGGGGCCGGGGGTCCCCCCGGCGGGCCGTGGGGCAGGCGAAGGGCAGGGGGCCTGCAGCTCTCGGCCAGCTCCTCCGGGGGTGTCCGCAGGCCAATTTCTGCTTTAGAAAAGCATCTTCCTCTGCTGGGAAGGGTTTCGTGATTTACCTCTCTGAAGAACACAAGGATTGCAGCAGCCGCTCCCGTTTGGTTGTGCTGGCTGTTCTGCCAGCGCGACTGCATTGCGCGGAAAGCCGCCTGACGTACCCCTGCTGCCGCAGCGCCGTGCCGATGCACCTGCTGCCAGCATCCCCAGCCCGCGGCCGGCCCTGCGCCGCTGGCACCGGCACGCCCCGGGGCTGCCCGCAGCGCGTTTCTCAGGGGGGGAATTGGCCCGCAGCACGTAGACCCGACGGCGCGGTTCCTGGCGGGTGTGAGCACCTTAGCAAGCGCTGCGAGTTCACGCCTGCCCTTGCACAGCTCCTCTACAGAAGGCGTTGCCAGCCCCTCCTCGTGTCTGGGGGAGCGTGGGGCGATGCCGCCCGCGTGCTGCGGTTCCTCTGCGGCCGAGGGCGGGGGTCCCGGGGGTGGTGCTGGCCCAGAGACCCCCACCCCGAGCCCCAGCGCCCGCCCCAGCCTGGGGCCGGGGCAGGTGATACGCGAGCAAGGGACGCGGCCCCAGCCTCCCCCTGTAACCGGCTGAGCGCAATCCATCTTCGTGCGTCAGCCCACCGCAGCCGGCATGCGAAACCCATCAGGCGAGATGCTTCGCTAGAGCAAAATGCTCTGGCCAGAACAGAACAAAGCTGCTTCTTCCCCCTCTCCCTTAGCCAGCAGCTCTCCCCGGATCCCAGGCGGGGAGGCCGCCCGGTTATGATGTGTGACAAATCTGAGCGATGACAGAAACATGTAAATCTCCTGTATTATCGGCCCTCATCTGAATGTCTTTACAACGTATACAAGTTGAAGGATTAAGTGTTGGGAGAGGTTTCCGAGCTGCGGAGGTGCTGCGGGCTGGTGTGACACTCTGATTAAGACACTGACAGAGTGCACAAAAACCCATTTGTTGGCGTGACATGTCAGACGGATGAAGAATCAGTCTTTGTCTGTGTGAGTTCAGTTTTCTTTCAGAAAGCCTTTTAGATCGGCTGCAGGAAAAACAAGGAGGTAAGTAGCCCATTGATTTGATACAAGCCACATGCAAAGTACATAATAATGAAAATCAAAATCCTTTCATCGTGTTAGTAAGGGCAATGAACAACGTGAATTAATGCAAGCCACATATCCCTCAACTTTTACCTCCAAAAATCGTCCACGTTATATGGCTAATTCTCTTTCTACCCATGACTAAATTGTGTACTGAGCTTTACTTTTGTTTGATATCAAAAAGTAAATGATAGAAAATTGGATCCAACAATATGTTCTGATTATTCCTGAGCTACAGCATATTCTCTCAATGTGACAAACCATGTTTATCCCACTAGGGAGAAAGAGGGAGGGATCCCTTATGATTTATCGGCATGTGTGGTGCTATTAAGTTAAATAGCCACGTTAGTATTTAACACTGACAATGATATTTTTATTTCTCATTTTCATTATTATTAAGATATTGATTTGTAAAATCTTAACTAAATATAGTTTTGGTATTGGGGAAACAAAAGTTATTTGGGGAATGACCACTTTAGTAGAGAAAGGCACTCCATCCTTCCAGCCCTCCTCCCTCCACATTACTCTTTACTTCCCTGGGAGGTAATTGCTCTGCAGTCTCAGAAATTTCCCTCTTTGGCCATTCTGCATATTCAGGTATATAAACTGCCACACTGGAATTGTTACTGATTTCTTTCATAATTTAATCAATTCTTACTTGTGCAGCAGAAATACTACCATGTACTTCCATGTAAGCATTAAGAAGTTCTGGTTTTTTGTTTGTTTGTTTTTGTTTTTGTTTTTTTACATATTCAGCTTTAATTACTTTTCAGGATGGACAAAGACACTGGGCTCCTTGCTTTCTTCTCCAAGCTTACGTCAAGCCCAGGACGGGCACAGGGGAAGCAGGACCTGCCGGTCCCAGGAAGCTCACAGAACGAACGCTCTCCTGCCTGGTGAAGCTCTGCACGCTCTCAGGTCAGCTGAGCCGCAGCCCAGCCCAGCCGCTCCTCCGTCGAGTTCCAGTTCTGGCTGTTCTTTGAAGGAAAGGTTTAAAACAAATTCTAAACCAGTTTATAATTTTAGCCAAAAGGAAAAAAAAAAACACAATATCAACAGCACAACGCTGAAGCTGTTTTACAACAATAAAAATAAAAGTACTGCCAATACTCCTCGCGGATCTTCCTGCCGCAGGGGTATACGCCGAACATTTCTGCAAGGGAGCCTGTGCTGTAGAAGAAGCACTCCCCCGGCTGCGGAGGAAAGTGCCCCAGCCGCGGTGTGCGCACGGCCGCCCAGCTCTGCGGGAAGCTCGGCGAGCGCATCTGCGCCACGGGCACGTGGGGCTCTCGGAAACGCACAGCACACACCACATGAAGGGGCTGCAGGTCGCTGCCCTGAGGAACTGGCACCAGACCAGAGGCTCGGGCAGGGAGCAGTAAGCAAATTCCTTGGGGTCGGAGGGAGAATCAGCTGAAAATAACATTTAAGACAAGAAAGATGTCAGGAAGGCCGCCTGCCGGTTGAGGTATAAGGCACAGCGCGATTGCCGTGGAAGCCCACTGGAGTCTCAGGTGTGGATTTCTGTGCATGAAGCTGGAGCCTGCAGTGCCTGGCACAGACTTACACGTGGCTGCAACAAGGAGCCCAGTCAGAGGGCGACCCAAGGATGAGGAGAGGAGCACCAATTTGGTCCTGTTAATGCCTGAAGATATTTATACACTACCAGTCTCATTTTCTAAAATATAGCCTACCAAGTACATATATTCATATCTTTTATAAATGATACCTAGTACTGCGTGCCCAGAGCGCCTGGTCCTGACTCGGGTCCCTGCCTCGCACTGCTTGCCACACACAAGTGAAAACCTTTGACCCAGGGCCTTAAAAGAGTAGTGAATAGGGACTGTGCTTAGTTTTGTACTGATATGCTCCATCCCTCACCCACACACATATACTGTGTATTTTACTTTGCTTGCTTTACCTTTTTTAAAAAGTCAGCTGGCTGAAAGTCTGACACGCACAAAGAGAAGAAAAAGCCTGTTCTGTGTCAACAGATTCACAAAGATGCTGTGGACTCTTCACTGCTCCTCTGGATCCAACTTCAGCCCCAGCTGGAGAGGGTCTGTGGCAGTCCTGGGCTGCTGAGATGGAAGAAGAGAAGGTATTTTGACAAACCTGAAAGAGCTGATGGTAGTTGCTGCTGAATTCAGAAGAGCAGATAGGCAATGAAATTGCACAAAATACTTCTGCTTTTAAAAAGAATACACTGAGTTAAATAAGAGCAGGTATCATCTCCTGTTGCAATGTATTTAACCTCAAGTATTAAAGAGTAGATATTTTATTATGTGGTAATTTTACATTGCTTACATACACATTTCTACACGTTTAGGAATAAAAATGTAGGGAATAATGCTGACAGACTGTGACCTCTGGCTGTGTTCACCTATCTAGAAAACATAACAGAAAAGCGTAGAGGGAAAACATTACCGAGAAATACTTGTGCAAAATGCTCCAGCTTCTCAGTTCAGGGATCTCTGCTTCCCTTTACAGCTCAGTGGTTTCTTTAAGGCTGGGAGTTCTTCCCAATCAGCTGGTGCATGAGCTGCAAACCTCGGTACCAAAAGAGCTGCGTTTGCCCTCACAGCAAATGCCATGACAAACCAGCTGCTTTCCCGAAACCTCTCCCCAAACGCAATGTTTGAAGAAACCCGTAACCGAGCGAGCCTCCGCAGGGCTGAGGCCGGCCATCGCGCCCAGCCGGGCCGCACACCCGGGCCTGCGGGGTCCTGTGGCGGGGCCGGGCCAGGAGGATGCCGGGGACCCTCGCGGGCGAGCGACCCAAACCCCGTGGGCCCCGGCGCTCCCTGCCGCCCGCCGCGGCGTCTGGCAGCGAGGGGCACGGAGAAG
>VXAL01014258.1:124922-164056 GCA_013399475.1 Chauna torquata | reverse complement strand
GCCCGCGGGAGCGGGCTGGAGCCGCCCTCCGGCCTCGGCCCCGGCCCCGGCCCCGGCGGGGGGATGCGGGGAGCGGGTGCCGCAAGCGGGGCCGCGTCCTGTCGAGCAAGCGCGGCGGGCACACGGCTCGGCGAAAGCGTCGTGCGCTGCCAGGCTCTGCGAACTCCGGCCCTTCAGCCTGACGGCAGTGTTCACAGGAAAAAATACAGATTTTTTTTTTTTAAGTGGATAAACCAAGTTTTTATCTTTCTAAAGGAAAGCGCCCTTTGCCAGCGCCCGGGTCGCGAGCAGTGCCCCGGAGACAGGCAGCGGGCAGAGCCGCGAGGGTTAACACGGGGTGGGGGGACCCGGGCTGCTTCGGCCTCTGTCCCTTCCCCTGTCCCCGTGGTTAGCCGGCCGTGGGAGGTTTAAGGAGAGCGTACTAGCTCAGGGACATCAATAAAAGCCATGGGGGGGAAGCCGCGTCTGGTGTAGGTGGCTCCAGGAAAGCCTTATTTAACATGGGCTTAGTACACCGCGAGCTCTGCTTTTCATTTCTTGAGTCAAAGCTCTTACACCAGCCATCTCATTTCTGCTGCCTCTACAACATCTGTCAGTAGCTGTACCTGAGAAAGTCTGTTATTAAAAGAATAATAACCATATTGCAGGTTTCTGAACCCAAGATTGTATTTTCTTTCTCAAATATTCATTAAAAATATAGATTGTATTTTATTGAAAGTGGCCTTTAATGAATAGTATTCTTGTTTGCGTACAAGAAGTAGCTTCCAGTGCAATTCTCTGACAGTAATTGTGGTCTGAATTGAGACTGCACAATAACTGAGTGCAGTTAATGGCTATCCTGTGGATTGAGTGCTCCACTTTTGTCATTATCAGGCTACTTTTTAAAATGCAGAAATTAGTTAGGCCAGCAAAGAGTTAATTATGTTCCTGTGACAGGAAACCCTCAAAGCACATTAATTGTGAAGAATTCTTTGTCTTTAATGCAGAGCAGAAATTTGAAAGACCTTGGCAGATGATATCATGTAAGCAGTCACAGAGCACCATATAAAAGAAAGGAAAAAAAAAAAAGTGGTACATACATAAGGAAACCCTCGTGGTAAGTAAGCTCATATCACCAAGGCAAGCTGAAATCGTTTTGGAGGCATCTACTGGTTTCTGTGTTGCTGAAGGAAAAAATAGACACCTTTTTCATATTCTTTTTGAATAATCATTCTTTTTGAAGAACCATATCTGTTTGACTCTGCTCATTTCCAGCCTCACTTTTTCCTGGCATTTTTCAGTCTCTAGCTCTCATGCCTTGGCAAAAAGGCATGTTAAAAAAAATAATCTTAAAAAATTTCAGCACAGGAAGCTGAGACTGTGATTGCACTGAGACTGAGAGCGCTGCAGAACATTAAATGAAATCGCGGGCTTTGAGCAGGGGTGCTCCTGGTGAGGCACCAAAGCTGTGGCAACGCAGGGGGACAGGAGCGGTTTAAGGGCTGGAGAGCCATAAATAGTTTGGGGTTGTTTGCTTCCTGTCTGCAGACTAAGCAAGCACTCACCCTTTTGGGCTGAGCTCTCCGCGAGGGTGCCGCGCAGCCCCCGGGCTGCCTTTGAGCCCTCGGCAGCCCCAGGCGTGCACCGGGCGGGTGCCAGCGGTGCAGGCGGTGACGGCCACCAGCAGCCGGGCAGGGACTCGGGCACCTCTTAGCCCTCCAGCGCCCAGCACCAGGCAGCTCGGGTTGTGTAGGACAAATGGAAGAGCCAGATCCCTTTATTGGGAAGGAGGATCCAGGAGGAAAATCCCAGAGAAGCCACCTGAATTGGCTTCGCACGAGGAACGTATCAAGTCACCATGTCCTGCGTGTTGGCATTGCCGCGAGACCTGCCAGTAATTGTTGATTACTGGGCTGAGGAGGAGCAGAAATTATCAGCACAATCAGAGAGGGTGTAATTAACTGCAGTATGTAAGAAATAAATTAAATAACGCCTCTCTAATGATCACGCGCCACGCTGAGATGAGTGGGCTGATGCGGAGGTCACGCACGCCCTGCGCGGGGAGCGCTGGCTGCCGGCCCGGCACTGCCCGTGGCTGCGTCCGCACCTGCGCCAGCGTGGGGGCACGAGCTCTGAGGCGTGAGGGCGGGGGACAAGGAACCCTCCACGGCCATTAGGGTGGGAGGCAGGATGCCTGAGTTTCAGGAAGCTCGGAGGAAAGCCAGGCAAGTCACTTGACTGCTGCAAATACTTTTCTGCAGCTGTTTGCTAGCAAAAAAGCTAGCACAAAGGTAGGTCTTTTGCTGAGAATGAAAGGGGTCTATCACAGACTGTCTTTCATTTTGAGATACTCTACTAATGCATTTATTGTTGAAATAGGACCATGGAAGATGCTGCAGGACCATTTGGAACATGGTAGTTAAATTGCAATAGCCCTTGTTAAGCAAATTCTAGGTGCTGATAGCAAGGATCTACTCACAGAGGATACATTTTCATTAATGAAGCAGTGAGCTGCAAGAGCACACACAAACGGAGCCCTGCCTATTTTAAAACTAAACAAGATCAAATATACAAAAAGCCCCAACCAGTCCTACAAGATAATCCAGCCTTAAAAGTAGCCTGGAAAAAAAAATAGAGGAGCAGACAACAGAAACACAACAGGTAGCTTCCAATAAATAAATAGATAAACCTATTGGACCTACAGAGATGGAATTGCTGTGCATGATGGGATTTGGTGAGCAGCACAGCCGTCCACAGAGTGAGGTCAGAAACGCGGATCCCGGCGCACAGGTCCCTTGGAGGAGCAGGAGGGGAACGGCGGGGCCGGCACACAAACCCCAGACCTGCCTGCGAGCAGAGCTGCCCGTCAGGACAGGCTGCTTCCCCATCTGCAGGGAATGGATGCAGAACAAGCTCTTACTGTTGCACTCTGTCTAACAAATTATATTACCTCAATGGGCAGCAAGAATTCAGAGGATGTTTCTCCTTTGGCTCATTTTCTTGGCT
Organism: Chauna torquata; assembly: GCA_013399475.1. NCBI lineage: Eukaryota > Metazoa > Chordata > Aves > Anseriformes > Anhimidae > Chauna > Chauna torquata. Next base: position 161,071 of record VXAL01014258.1, on the reverse strand, counting down.
CTGACCCTGTACCGCAAACGTCAGTAGAGCCCTGACCCTCGCAAGTTAAGAAAGTACCAGTGATTTGGGCTGAATTCTTAACTGTCTGAGAACAGTGAAGCTCTGATCTATGTACTCTGTTACGCATCGTCAGTAGCATTTCAGAAATTATAAGGGTGCTGAAAACTTAGACAATGGTGTAAGAAAATATTAGGTTGTTACTTTCAATAAGGGGTTAACAACTTCTATTTCCATTAACACAGCTAGTAGCCAGTTTTCACTCAATGTTATTGTTTTCAGTTGTTGCGAACTTTCTCCCAGCTTATTTGCTAATTCAGCATAACCATTTAACTAGGTCAGAATCAACAAAATGACGTAACTTGCCAAATACCCAGGCTTTTCCCAGAGCATTGCAAATTATGAATAAACCTCCTTCCATTCAGTGGAGGAAAGTTGAGAGTAATCACACTTAGAAACACCAGCTCTGTAGAGAGGGACAGATTAAGCACCGCTATATCTGGGGTTTATAGTGAAAAAAGAAGAGTGAAATTTGTTTTTTACATAGATGGTTTCCATTGAGATTTAATTAATCATTCTAATTCAAAGTATCAGCATTGGAAGCCAATATCATCAAATTTCTGCTACGTGCGTTTCTAACAGGATTAGCTTCCCTAAAGAAATGCATTACCCATAAGAGCCAGGCAAGTGCGCATGAGGGGCACTGGTGGCCGCTGGTGGGTCCCGCAGCCGCTGGCCCATCGGGAGCGCACCCGGCTGCTTGCCTGCAGCCTCTGGGCACGCCGGGAGCCTGCCGAAAGCCCGCTGCTGAGCCTGCTCCCACCGCCCGCTGCCGGCCCCGGCCCCGGCCTTACAGGTGCCGGCTGCAGCAGGGCGTCAGCAACCTGTGCTGAGCACCAGCTTCGTCTCCGGGCGTTCATCAGTGTGGGAAGCTGCTTTAACTGCTGCTTCTGTTCCCTACTGAGAGACGAAACAGAACAGGATGCTCATCGTCTTACGTGTTAGCTTTTGGGTTCTTTGAAGGAAATTTATGCAGTACCGATTGATCTCTGATGTTATTGAGCTTGACAGTGAGTCAAAGAGATGTTGTGAAAGTTCAATGGGGATAGTTCTTGTATGTTAAAATATACCGATGTACACGAGCACATGGAGAATTTGATAAGATCCGTGGATGTCATTCACTCAGGACCAATTCTTTAGCCATTGAAATGAAAGCTGATAGTGGAGGTGCGGACTTCTAGCTTTGCTAGAACCCAGCCTTTTTCAGCAAACCAATGACATGCATAATTAATTTTAAACATTTAAACATTTAAGCCCCACGCAGGTCTGTGTAGAACCCAAAATTCAGCTCAGTTTCCTAGAAGCTTCACAGAGCCTTTTGCAGCATCATTTGTCAAACAAACATTACTTGCGTTGTTAGACGCCTTCGGACAATTTTCAAACAGAACTGTGGTTCCAGTTGGAAATGACGTGGAATCTGGAGTCAGGATTTTATGACAGCTAATGAGCTGTGGAAAATTATTTTAATTTTCTGTGTTAATCAGAGGCGCCACACAAGCATTCGGCACAGAGCTAATGCAGCACGTTGTTCCTCACTGGGTAGAGACTCCTTGGACTCGGGTGCGCAGCGGCCACCCAAAGCAGCCATCCAGAACCTCGGAGGAAGTCAATGGGGGACAGAGGCGAGCAGACAGAAACCATGCAGTTTCCCTTGCACGTGTGCTGACAAGTAGAAGAAACAGTTGTCCCAAGACAAGCCAGTCACGGCAGACCTGCAAGCACAAACAAATGGACGGCACCCGACGTGTGACACGGGTTCTCCCGCGTGGGACGTGCGATGGGACGAGCGGCTGCCAGAAGGCCAACGCTAACCACACGGCGGGTGCTTTAGATGTAAGAGTGCTGAGCACAGCCTCTGTTTTGGAATCTAAATAATTCAGAACGAAACTCTCCGAAGGTTATTAAAATGTATGTTTCATGCCTGCTAAACCTGAGCTCTCCCCACTTACAGAGCTGAAGGAGGGATAAATGGTTTGAAGATGTATCTGAGCTCATATCTAACCATCTCTCTTCACTAAAGAAGCCTCCAGTGGTTCTTTTTATCTAAATCAGATGCTGTTCTGTCTGGTGAATGAAAGGGGGGGAGGTCCCATCACAAATTATACAAGTAATTCTTTTCCAGAACTAATTAACTCAAAAGATACTGTACTGATTATAGAAAAGGTGTTAACAGAAGCTTAAGAAGTTGAAAACAAAATTAAGCTGCATTTGAGAAAGGCTCTCTCCTTAATCTCAAGTTTGTGATGTATGAAATACTCCAAATGGAACATACTGAAGCAAATTATGAATTTCATTATTTTATGTTTGAAAAAAACACTGTATCTGGGAGAGAAATGAAAAGGGATATCAACAATTATCATTTCCACGTCATCTTGCCAGTTTATTCTTTTTAGATAAGAGACATAAGGTGCTGCTGTGGGTGATTTGAAAATTTTGCTTCTCCAAAGTCTGGGGCCCTGCTTGGTGTTAACTTACCCTCCCTGCTGTCCCACGGAGGTCGGGGCTACGGAGGCCCTAAGAAAGGCCACAGGGGACAGAGCCCGGCTCGCCGGGGCTGGCGGGGAGAGCCCCTGCATCTTCAGACCAGGTGGCCAAAGAATGAAGACAAAGCCTGCCCCAAGGAGCCGCGCTGATCCCGCCTCGCTCGGATGCACAGCGCTGCACCCAGGGGTACCAAAGGGCTACATGGCATTTTTTATGCTTTGGTCATATATTGAAAGCACATTGAAAGAGATTTGTTATCATTTAGAACATCTATGTTGTTAAACCATCCTCGATGTGAGGACGCACAGGACCGGGGTCAGCCCTGGGCTGGTTGCATCGCCCGTACGAGGAGCAGTGCTTGCCCACGCCGCCTCGCGCGGAGCTGCAGCTGCAGCTGCTGGCTGCCCCCGCATCCCTCCTTCGCGGGCTGACTCCGGGCCCGGATCACCGGGAACAGTTCAGTAGCTGCATCCCACCACAGGTGAAGTAACGGAGCTGGGGACAAGCCCGAGCGCGGGGAGGAGGTGGGTGGTGGGTGGCATGGGACAGGTGGCACGGGAGAAGCCAGCCTTGCCTCCCACTGCCTGCCCGCCTCCTGCCAGTGGGCTTTTAGTGTTTTCCAGGGATGTCTCTCACCAGCTAACTGCTTGGTATTTTGGGGAAAAAAAAAAAAAGTGGAAGTCTTTGAATATTATTTTCACATGAATTACTTACAAACCATAGAATGAAACTTTTAAACTCAATTCTTTAAGTTTTGTAGCACCCTATATTTCAAACCTTTTTGGACGTTGTGAGTAATATTTCTCTCTTCCATCCTATTTTCTTGCACTGTCCCCGTTCTCCTTTTCCATACATCCTGCTTTATCCTCTGACTGCAGTAATTTCTCTAAAGCGTTGCATTTACACCGATAGAGGTCCAACATCATTCTGATTTACACCTAGGACAAGAAGAAAATCGAGCAATTTGAGCTGGGCGCAGATATTTTCTGAGGTAGGAATAGAGGCTGAAGCCAGGGGAGAAAGCAGCCCCTGGGCAGCAGCGGGGGAGCTGGGAGAAAAAACCCATCCCAGAGTAGCCAGCCCCTGCCAGGGACGGCCCTTGTGCCTGCTCGTGCGTATTCAGGGGATGTCACTGCCCAGACGGGGCTTCGGGCTATTGCCCAGTTTGGAATGTGTAGAAGAAACTGGCCAGGCTCTCCTGAGCTTGGTGGGCCTAACCCCAGTTTTCTCAGCTTCTTCCCCTCATGTCAGTCACAGTTTCTAATTAGCTTCCCCAATGGAGGAGGAAGATGGATTATATTTTAATATCTGGAGACTAAAATTAGTTTATATTTTAGCAAGTTAGCACTTCTTAGCAGTTGATTTACTCTCGAAGCTGCAAAATCTGCGAGCTTGCAATTAATCACACATTGGTCATTTTCTTTCAAAAACGTTCAGTTTGCCTGTCTGGATCATAATAGGGGAAAACATGTAATTCGTGCAGTTAGAAATTACAGCCTGTGCTTAACTCTGTCATAGTGTGTGTCCTCATCTGCTCATTGTTCTTAACATGATAAAATAATGTATTTTCGCAGGGATTTATTTGAGAAAACCACAAAAGGGTTATCCACTAAGAACTAAAATGGTTGTCAAGTCACGTGTGGGACAAAGGTTCTTAAGATCCCAGTATCTTAGGAAAACCAAAGCTGCTGATGAAAGCGTCCTTCCGACTGCGCGTAGACTCCATCTATCTCCGCCTGCCTGTGACTGCACTACTAATCATCTCATACCTGTTTATCTCCGGACACATCTGGGTGAAACCTGTTCGTTCTCATACAAACACCCAGAACAAGTTTCTAATGAGACATTAATAGGTGGCAAAGGCGGCTGTGCATAAACATGAGTTTGTTTAAAAACCATAGACCATACACTTCCGAGGAACTGTTTACTAATAAATCAAAAATAAATTATTGTTTTCTGCTGACATTAAGTAACCTCTGCCAAAAAATTAACCCGTAAACTGTTTGACATCATAGAGTAATATATCAAAATGCTGCCAGCATACTGATCCCTCACTATGCTGCTGCAACAAATCAATTAGGCTACCAATTCTGTTCATTAGAATTCATTTAAATCTCAATTAAAAAGTTAATTAAAAGTAAGAGTGAGAAGGAAATCATGTCTAACATTCTTATTAAACTCAAATCACCAAATTAATTTTAAATCCAAATCCACAATCAGACATGGAAATATAAAGAAAAAGGAAAAAAAAACCAGTACATTCTCCTATGGGAAGGAGGGAAGGAGTCTTTGCTCTAGTGCTCTCAAGGAGAACTATTTTCTGGACCACAACACTGATCATCACCACGTGCTTTGCAGTTCCATCCTATTTTATTTTAAAACGTCTGATTTCTCAGATAAATTTGTCTTTGTCAGACTGAGCCTTCAACAACCCCATGAGTTCAAACAAATCCTGTTCCCGCTCTTTTTTTATTAACTGGCTCAAAACTTCACAGTTGCTTCCTTTTTTTTAGTTCACTCCCATGTTACAGGAGACTTTTCTAAAGCAAGGAACCAGGCCACCCTGCTTGGAAGGAAATGGCTCTCCCTGCGGGATGTGTTGCTGACAGCCTTCTTGTTGCCGGTGCCACAGGCACACAGAAGCCGTCGTGCGAGGGAGCCCGGGCACGCGGCACATGGGGGCACGTTGGTCCCCACGCCAGGCTCCTGTGCCGACCACCTCATCTCCTCGGGCAGAGCGACGCAGGTCCTGGATGCGTATTGCTCAGCCGAGGTGTGATGGTGATGACCTACGACTTTCAAAAGATTGTTTTTAATTAGGACACAGAGCGTTCCTTCCCTGCTTGAAGCAATGTTCTTTTGTTTTCTTAAGGTCCAAAAATAGAGCCCCTCCGGTTGCGAGCATCCTCCTGACAAGCTGCAGAAAGCCTCAGACTAATTTCATATGCAGTTCTTGGCATCGAGGTCTGGGTGGAGGTGGGCAGGGTCCACCCAGCCTTTCAGTCTCATTAATCATTTGGCTTTCCCTGGCTGCTTGCAGCATCTTCTGGAGGAACCCTTCTCTTTATTCATTCAGACAACCCTTTGGATTAAACAGAGCCAGCTAAATGTCAAACCAAATCTGAGTCTTGATGCAGATAATCATTTCAATAATATTTCTCCATTTGTGCCCAAACACCAAGGGAATAAAGCTTTTCTGCTGTCAGGTAGTGTAAGACTGCAGTTGGTGTAAATGCTTGACATTGAGCCAGATGGCTTAGCCGTGCCGCAAACATATGTTCAACAAGCAGGCTTGCACACATTGGAATTTTATTATTTTGAACTGGTGAGGCATGCATATTTATTTACTTGACCCCCCTTTGGTGTCACTTTGGTATTAAAACAATCAGTTATAAAGCTTCTCCAAGCAGCAGGGCAGGCCTGGTTTATAAACTGCTTGTCAGGCTCCCGTCAGCACCCAGAGCGCGGTCCCTGCCCTCGTGCAGGCTCGGGGAGGAAAGGCTCCAGACCACCTGAAAGCAACAAGCAGCTTCCCTTCCCTGGACAAGTGTTTACTGTGTGATTACACCAGTAATTTTCTAACTTTTTAAAAACCAGGATCTGTCGACAGGTGATACATTATGCTCTGTCAAGTGCATCCGAAACATCTTGCTGAGATCACCAAATTAGAAAAAAGTATCAGTGCAAAGGGGAAAAAAATGAACGAGATAAAAAATTAAAATCTTTGGTTGGAGAACAGCAGTCGCCAGACAGAGCTGAGCAAGGGCAGGTTTTTTTTTTTTTTTTTCAGGGTGATATTAAATAGCTGGACATAAATCTCAGCAATTTCACAAAACAGCAAAACAATGACTTGGGACCCAATCCAGAACTCATTAAAAGCTGTAGGAAGCTTTCTGTTATCTTAAATGTGTTCTGCATCGAGCTTGCACTGTATTTTTGGGTCCCAATCCTGCAGATACTTAGAGCCGTACAGTGATTTACTGCCAAGACTGCTCTAACACAATATCAGGTGTGTTTATTCCTTTTGTACCAAAGCACCAGTGCACAGATTGCATGGCCCCAAAGAGCTGTAAAGCCAGCGCACAAACCCCAGGCGTTCTGGGATGCTGCCTTGGTATCACTAGCCATATTGCAACCCGGGTCGCTCATCGGCTCTCACCGTTGCCGGCACGTCTGCCCTCGCCCTGTGGCGGGCTGAGCGGTGACGTCCGCAGAGCAGCATCAGGCGGCTGATGCACCGAGCACCCCTCGCCCGCGCTGCCCCTGCCCCTGGGCGCGCTGGGACAGGCTCCGGGAGGCTTGGCTCAGGCGGGGCCCAAACCTCGCCGGGCAGCTTGCATCACACCTTCACAGAGACAGGGCCGTCAGGCGGAAGTGCCTGGCTTCCCTCTAATGCGCTGTATTTAAAAATGTAGTGCGTCATTAATATTCGAGACCATTTTTGTACCATAAATACTAAACTGCTGTTAAAATAATTGAGTCCGATTTGTCCACGCGAGAAGGTAAGAATCCACCTCTTCCAACAAGCGGCTGGCACAGTTTGCAGAGCGCACGGCCGGCCTGCAGAAGGACACCCTCACACAATAGGTGATCCCAAAATACAAGAGCCATTAATTAGTCCTTCAGAACATGTCACCATTCCTATGGAGAGCTGCAGAACTTGCCAGCTGCTGGGATAACAAAGTAATTAGGTGCACATCGGTGGCAGGGCTTGCTGGCTCGGAGCGGCACCGCGCACCAGCAGCTGTGCCTGCGCTTCGGCAGCTTTGGATAGAGAGATACGAAGCGATGCAAACCAGTGCCCAAATGCCATTGCATGTTCATCCGAAACTGGAGAAAAAAAGTCCCATGACTTCAGCTGGTACAGGGCCAGGTGCAAAAGGGAACGTGACAATTGGTGCAGCCGGTGAGCTTCCCGAGCCCTGTCCTTCCCTCCGTGCTGTCTTTCCGCAGCCCTTGCCCATTGTTGTCTGTGGCTGGATCTTGTGCTATTTCAGCTTCAGGGGTCAAGGACCATCAATTATTTTGGTCTGCAAAGTGCCACGCACATCTGGGATGCTCTTTAAATAGTAATAATAATAGTGTTGGAGCTTCTGACAGTGCTTTTGCCCATTCCCCAGTCCTCCAGTGTGCTGTAGCAAATTGCTAAGCAACACCAATTTCCCCACTTGTTTCCAATTGCGTTGCGCAGCAGCAGGGTCTCTGCTGCCTGCCCCCAGGGCCAGCCCCAGCGCTCCCGATGCCGGCCGGCTGGTGCAGAGCACGCAGCCCAGCGCGCCCCGATCGGGTGCTGCTGCTCCGCGCAGCGACCGCCGCGTTGTCGGCCGGGTGGTAGTGACCGGGTGCCCAGACATCCAAAGCTAAGAGCTTGGTGCCAGCACCACGGCGTTCACTCAGCGCCAGCGGCGTTTTTAAAGCAGTGACCTCTTTGTTTCCACTCCGTGCCTTCAGGATTCATGCTTTTGCTTTTTCAGTGCAACGGTGCAGCTGGTTCATTTGCTTACTTACTCTTCAGGAAGGATGGAGAGGAAAGCTGTGACGCTTGTGGTAGCGCGCAGAAGCTGGCCATGCCCGAGCAGCTGCCCTGGTAGGCGCGGGCTTCCTGCAGCCTCGGGTACCGAGGTGATGCTTTCCTGTGTCCGCAGAAATGCTACTGTGATCCTGAATTACACGTGCTGGATTATAGATTTGGTGCATGAGAAATAGGATTATCCTCTATATGAGATAAAATTCTTTTCTTCCCAATTTTAAATCTTTAGAGGCACTAAAGGGCACATACAAATGGGTACAGTGACTAAAAGAGATATGCCACGCCTTGGTAGCCGAGATAGATATGTCATGTTTAGGTGCTGTTGTGCCTCCAGAAGTACTCATTTCAAGCTAATCAGTGCTGCTAAACAGTCATTTTGATTTATATCTGTTGGTAAATCATTCTTCCTTAGCAAGGTCTAGCTGGCCGTTGTCGGACAGGCAGGGCAGTGCCTCTGGGGACACCGCCGGCCGAGCCCAGGGCAGGGGGGTTCTGCAGCCCGAGCCCCCCGGGGGCCTGCGGAGCGGTGTGCGGTCACCCCGCGCCCGCTCTCGCACCGCTGCACGGCTCCCCTGGCTGTGCCTTGGGAGCAACGCGACTCAAACCAGAGGGAAATTTATGGAAGGAGGGCTGGCTCGCGAATTTTCCTATTTATTTTGCTGGGTTTTGAATTGCTTCCCTCCGGTGAACAAACCCACTCATCCTCATTCATACAGAATGAGCTGATGACTGTCATATTTAAATAAAAGTCCCGAGCGGCCATGCTATGGTAGCAGTGATACGTTCAATGTGTGAGAACAAAGTGTTGTCCCTTGCTGGCGTGTCTTCCAGTGAATGGTTACAGATCCATTTAAACCCAACAGCTATTTGACGTAGAATTTGTGTTGCATTAAACCCTAAATATATTTATTTTCCATTTCCCTGAATTCACACCCTTTCAGTGGAAAGCTAGTGGGTGTTTATCTTTGATATTTATGCACTGTCATTTCAAAGTATCTGAGCATAACTTTGGAAAAATAGCTCTGCCTCCACCACGGAAGTCTCGCATGCAATTACAAATACCGTTTTTTGAGACTCTCTTCAAAATCCTCAGATGAGAAGTACGAGATAAGCACACAGTGTTTATTGCCACGCCACGCAGGAGGTGCTCTGTGGGTGGCACGCTGGCACGCGCCCTGCGAGCTGCATGGCCGGAGCCCCGAGCCGGGGGTGGGCTCCGTGCGGAGCCGGGGCGGGGGACTGCGCTCGCAGGCCGGTGCTCGTGGGTGCAGCAGGTGCGAGCAGCTGTGACCACATACGTTGCGCACTGCTGAAGATGTCAAAGGGAAACGCTCTGTGCCGGCGTCCCCCACAGGCGTGCCGATGCGAACACCCCGCCGCTGACCCTGTCGCAGGCACGGCTCCCCAGTCCGATTTCAGCGGCAGGACGGGTGGCGAGGCACATCCCCTTTCCAGCCAGCGCTGCTTGGGCGCTCGCCGCGCCATTCCCCTCGAGCTCGGTTATTCGCGTCGTACCTTGCTCTTCTGTTACACTGCACGCTTCCTCTTAGGAAATATGTGCAAAGCCGTTCCTCATGCCTCAGCTGAATCCTTCGGCTGAAGCTTGGCTCCGTCCATGTCTAGGATGAGGTGAGGTCCCACTGCTGCGTAACGGAAATCCCCTTCCCTGGCAGTACACTGAAAGTGTATCTGCGTGTAGATCTAAACTGTTCCCGGTACTTACATTAGCAGTAGCAGAAATGATTGAAATACAGTCCTGGCAAGCTAATACGCTGTGTTTGGCAGTAATTTAACTACTCTCCTAACTGTAAGCGTATTTAGAAAGTGATGAGCAGCTAAAATAATATACTCATTAAAGAGAGAGCAATGAGAACTAGCTATTCATTTTCCACCACCCTGCTATACAAACAATCTGGATTTGAGCCCGACGTGTAGTCTTCCTCCCGCTGCTCTGTGGCAGGTCTGCATGCGGATGCTCTGGTGGCAGCTGCGGCTTGCCCGAGCATCCCCATCCCGGCTCCACGCCCTGCTCCGGGGGAGCCCCGCTGGGGAACCCGCGCCACGGGGCTGCTGCGCGCGGCAGGGTCCTGCCCTCGCTGCCCGCAGCAAGGGGCGGGGGTGCCAGGAGCAGCGGGGCCCCGCTGGCGCCTTTTGGGAGATGAACGGACCGCTGCTCTCCTCAGCAAAGCCTCGGTAGAAAATACAGAGTAAATCGCACCTGCCAATGATTTTGCTTTAAAAAAATGAAATGGAACTGGAGTTGACTTAGGATATAGATCTCTATCCTCTCAGTCATTTTTGTGCTATTTTTTCATAAACTTGGCTGCTTCTCGTTTGCCCTCTAATAATTCTCTGAAGGCTCATTTCCCCTGTATAACTCTGTGTAAACACAAAGTTGAGAAAAGGGTATTTAGACTCATCCTTCAGGAATGCTGTTTTTGAGAAAATGCTGGTTTACTGATGTCAGTAATTTTCAAAAATATAATGTGCATTTGAAGATCAAAGATAATTACATGTGAAAACTCCAGCATTTCAATCAGGTCGAAACTCCAGCAGAATTGCATTTTTAACACCACTCCGCGCAGGCTTACTTCGTAGTGTGAAAACAATGAAAACATAAGATATCAGCCTGCTCTAACAATAGAAGGATTAGTACAGACCACATTGAATGGATGATGGCGTGGGTCCTTTATGACATTATGCTTCATGAGTGAGGAGGGACCTGATAATTCATATTATTAGGTCTCCCCTCATGAGTAAAGATAAATGTCATCAAAGGTAGGAGCCATTATGTATTCTATACAATGCAAGTTACCTCGCTACAATTTTTTCTCAGTGTATTTTCTTAATTGTTTTATGCATGCAAGGGGGCAAATATTTGTAAAAGCTCATACAAATTCTTTTTTAACATATTTTTCAAGGCTAAAAAAGAATAAGTCATTGATGATATGCTTGGCACATATTACATTCTCCTATTTTTTTCCTAATTCACAGAAAAGGACAACCTTAAAAAGCAAATCGCAGCTCTGGTTTCTGAATACCAAAACAGCATCAAGCCTTGTGTAAATGCAGAGCCGGTAGCAAGGCAGAAGCTGACGCCCTGGTGGCCGTCCTGGTGCGGGGTGCCCGACTGCACCTCCAAGGCTGCCCAGCACCCAGATTTTGAGTTTTTAAGAAATATATCCTAATTGTATGGTCAGTCTGAATTACTGGATTTGTTCAAGCACCTTACCGATTGTGGGTACCCGTGAATTATCCCAGTAGTTCTGTGCAACTCCTGCTGCTACGAGCGTGTCATCAGATGAGAACAGTGCTTTCCATTACAAAAAGTAGCAGCAGCAAAAAAATTCATTCATTCATTCATTCTAAAAATTAAGTAAAAGGAAGAGATTAGAAAACCTGACCTCTAAAGAGTCCAAATCTACAAAGCCCAAGTGGAAGATTTCCAAAACTGACCCCTCTGAAAAATCTTATGAAATTTTAACCTGTCTTTCCTGAGCAGCTGATTCATAGAGGCTGATACCACGTATCTGCACCTCCCTGAGCTGGGCTCACCCGGGCTACTTTCACTTTGTGTACGTGAACGTGCGCCTGCATGTTCATGTCAAGTAACTTATTTCATGACAGAACATCCGAGAAGCTGTTGAGGTGTCGCTGACATCAGTAATGCTGTGGTGTTGCAGGCATTCCCTGGGGTGCGGGCCCCCGCTGCCTGCCTGGGGTGACTGCGCGACCTTGCGCTCCCATTTGCATGGCACGGCATGGCATGGCGCTTCGTGGTGCAGCATGGTGTGGGATGGCCTGGCAAGGCACAGCCTTGCATGGCACGGCACGGCATGGTGCAGCATGGCGTGGGATGGGATGGCACAGCATTGCATGGCACGGCACGGCATGGCGCTTCATGGCGCAACATGGTGTGGGATGGAATGGCACGGCATGGCACAGCATTGCATGGCACGGCACAGCAAAAACCTCGGGTGTCCTACTACAGCATTTTCTGCCTTTAAAAATCATCTGCCTGACCCTGGGCCAGCTCCACCGCCGCTGAGAGGTTCGAGCTCTGTCCCTCCCCGTGCCAAGCAGGCTCTCCGTGCCGTGTCCCCGTGCTGCAGCAGGATAGGCGCGTGTCACTGAGCAGCACAGGACAGCCCGTGCAGCGTGCCAGAGGCTGGGGTGCACTCGCTCCCAGCAGGTTTGGAGCCTCCTTGCTGCTTCACCTTTCGGGTGAGAAGGTCAGGTTGTCATGCGGAATAAAATGCGTTCCACTCCTGAGAGGGTGACCAGGAGCAGAGCACGCACCTGGACATGGTTTGCTCTGCATGATCTGTCCGTACGGGGTTCTGTGGGCTCGGGTCTGCCTGCACCGTGGGCACGTGGATGCAGGACTCCTTCAGCCGCACCCCGCTTGTGCTCCCGCAGGTCCTTTAGGGGGAAAAGGTTTGTCCCACCATCCAGAAACTGCTGAAGTGCTGCCTCCAGGCTGCAGGCATTTCTGCTCAGTGTTAATGAACGTACTTGAAGTGTGAGCGCCAGCTTTGCCACAACCTGCCCTGGGGAAAGCCCCGGGCGCGGGGTGCTGAGCGGTTTGTGTTCCCGAGGTTGGGCCCCCTTTACCACGGCTTTCGGAAGGAGACAAAGCGTGGAGCCTGGTGCTTTCCGAGGGCAGTGTGGGGACAAGGGTGAACCGTGAGAGTCCTCTCCTGCTCCCGATGCTCTTTTCTTCCTGCCACATCACAGTGGTTGTAGCGAGGGACGGAGACCCCGTATGCGTTATTTACATGGACTGCGGGCATCGCAGTGGTGGGACGGTTCTGAAATCCTCCAGCTGGAGGCTGGGCCTCAGACAATTAATCAGGGAGGCAGGCAAGGATACGTGCCCACGCCTTCAGCAAACAGGAGTATGCACGTACACACAAGGGCAATTACTTTGTGCGAATGTGACAAGGGAAAATTGAATGTAAAGTCTGCTGTAAACAGCCAATAAATCTTGCTTTCCGCAGCGCATCTTCTGCCCGGCCAGGAGCAGCCCCGGCACTCTGAAGTGGGGCTGGGGCGCGCCCGTCCCTCGGGGCACCGAGGCACCAAAGGGCTGTATTGGGTTTACGTGGTAAAGGTTTGGTAGCAGGGGGGCCACAGGGTTGGCTTCTGTGAGAAGGTTCCAGAAGCTGCCCCATGTCAGACAAGAGCCAGGTCCAAAGGGCACCCACCACCGGCTGAACCAATGAGCAATGCTGGTTGTGCCTCTGGGAGAGCAGATTTAAGAAAGGGAAAAAAACTGCTGCGCAACAGCAGCTGGGAGTGAGAGGAGTGAGGAACAGCCCTGCAGACACCAAGGTCAGTGCAGAAGGAGGCAGGAGGTGCTCCAGGCGCCGGAGCAGAAGTTCCCCTGCGGCCCGTGGTGAGGCCCATGGTGGAGCAGGCTGTCCCCCTGCAGCCCGTGGGGTACCACACGGAGCAGATCTCCACGCTGCAGCCCGTGGAGGAGCCCACGGAGGAGCAGGTGGATGTGGCCTGAAGGAGGCTGCAGCCCATGGAGAGCCCCCCAGGAGCAGACTGTGGGCCAGAGCTGCAGCCGGTGGAGAGGAGCCCACGCAGGAGCAGGTGATCCGGTGGGAGCTGCCACCTGTGGGGGACCCGTGCTGGAGCAGTTTGCTCCTGAAGGATGGACCCCGTGGTACGGACCCATATTGGAGCAGCTCTTGAAGAGCTGCAGCCTGTGGGAAGCCCACGCAGGATCCGTTCGGGAAGGACGGCATCCCGTGGGAGGGACCCCACGTTGGAGCAGGGGAACAGAGAGCGACCATGAAGGAGCGGCAGAGACGAAGCGATACGGACTGACCGCAGCCCCCATTCCCTGTTCCCCTGCGCCGCTCGGGGGGAGGAGGCAGAAGAGGGTGGATGGGGGGAAGGTGTTTTTAGTTTGCTTTTAGTTTCTCACTGCTCTAGTCTGCTAGTGATAGCAGTAAATTATACTAATCTCCCTATGCTGAGTCTGTTTTGCCCGTGACGATAATTAGTGAGCAACTTGCTTGTCCTTATCTCAACCCTTGAGCCCTTGTCCATCATATTTTCTCCCGCTCTTCCTCTGAGGAGGGGGAGTGAGCGAGCGGTTGTGGTGGAGCTCCACTGTTTACCTGGGTAAAACCACCACAGGGGCCCCTGGGGACCCGCGTGTGACCCTCCCTGCAGCGGCACCTCCCGGGTCGCTGCCGCAGGGCCAGGGGCGGCTGCGCCGTAGCGAGGGCCAGGGAGGAAAGTTTGTAAAGAAAGTACTGAACACAGACTTCCCGTGGTATCAGAAGGAAAATTTATGCATCGCCTTTGAGTTCAACTTCTCCATTAAAGCTTTTTCCCTATAATCTAGGGAGTTCTTATCTTGGTGACTTATGATGTTATGGAGGGGCTCATGCATGGAAAATGTCAATAGAAATAGTAACTCTAGAAGGGAAGGGCCTCCTAATTAGTCCCCATTTAGATTTTATGATGGCTTTGAGATCTGCTCATCCTGACAGTGCGCACTCTGGTTACATATTGTTCTAGCCTGAGGGAACCATAGGAAAATCCAGATTTATTGTACCTATCATACCAGCATATTTCATTTGCCATTATGAGCAGCCATCTCGCAATGATGCAGGAGTATTTATTACAGATTAAATTGTAGGACCTGGATGGTTTAGTGAGGTTCTTGAGGTATCATTTATGTCATTAACTGGCTCATTATCAGATCTGCAAATCTCAATTCCTTTTTCTGTGCCTTCTGCTTCAGAGCCAGGGCCGGGGCTGGGGGTGCGCGTGTGCACGCGTGCACGCGTGTGCAGGGCGCGCACGTCACACGTGTGCAGGGCGCTGGGGCAGGGACCAGGCGCGGTTGTGCGCTCGGTGCCGGGCTGCGTTCGGGAGCCAGGGCGGCTGCGGGGAGAATTGCAGCGCTCCGCAGCCACGCACGCGGCTACACAGGGCACAGGTCCGTCGTGAGCGAGGGCTGGTATTTCAGCCGGCCTCTCCCGTATGTCCCTTTACTGATTCCTCTCCATTAAACTGCGACTTCAAAATGAAAAGCTGGGAAAGGTGGTGGTAGGAGAGGAGGCAATTTAACTGTAATTATTTAACAAGTCTATTGCAAGCGTAAGCTTATTACCAGTGGCAAAAGAATATGCTGGATTTTTTTTTTCTCTCTCTTTTATGCTTTATCTCTGCTTGGAGAATTATTTGAAGAGGTTTAATCCAGTCTTGATTGTTGTTCTTAATGCAGAAGGAGAATAGGGTGCTCTTACATTTGCTCGGCTGCCAGAATTTCCAGAAAACTCACTGGGAGAAAGCAGCTTTCAGACACTGCCTCTACTCTTCGATTTAGTGATATTATTTGAATTTATTGTTCGATTCAACTTGTGTGTCCCTCCTTGTTGGTATTTGCCCTATTTACTCTCTGATATTGCTTTTTCATAAAACTAGGGAATGGCATTTAAGTTGTTGTGTTCTTTGGTATTAAAACGCACTTCAGACAAGCGCAGGAGGACACACAGGATTGCTGGGTTCAGGTCACAGACTACAGAGGAAAGCATGCCTTTGTGGGGTTGCGGGGATTAATTAATTCATTTGATAGCTAATATTTGCAGGGAAACTAAAGCTTTGGGAGCCGGTAATAATGCGTAAGAAATACAATCTCTTATCTCCCATCACTTTACAAGCAAAAGGGAGTTAAAAGATTTCTGAATGTGTTTGCATTAGTTGATTGCACCTGAAAGTTATTTTTGTGAAAGTAGTAATTTTTGGACTCTAAACTCACGTCATTAAAAGGATAAATACAGTCAATTACCTCCCAGTGATTGCTTACCAAAGGGATATCTCACATCTGCCTTTTTGATGTCTTCAGAGCTCAGTATGTGCCAACAAGATACGTGTCACGAGTGGTACAATTTAAATATTTTGCCCTGACACAAATGAGGACCAGTCATGGAAGGGAGACAAAAGCTAAACTCAAGCACAATGAGAGTTTGGTGCAGATGTTTCCAAAACAGATGATTGACGCCAAAATATTTTCTATGCTGAAACTCTGAACACAAAGCAAGCCACCACCTAGAAACCTCTTGGTTAAACTTGTTGCTTGCAACCTAGAGTTAATAAAACGGTGCTGAAAGGTCAGGTGGAAAGAGTTTCACTTCCTTCCTCTACACCAGGTAATTTAGAGGCTTCCTAACATCTTTGTCCTTATTATGCTGATTGGAGAGATCTTCCCCTAAGAATGCCTTAAACATTCACCCATAAAATATATATATATATACATCTTAACCTCTGAAGTCCACAATACGTTTTGGGTGTCTGTAAAAATTAATGCTTCAGAGTGTTTAGTAATACACTAATAATTTTATTTAACAGTTTGTACGTATCTTGTAACAGAGCTATCTGCTGTGAAGTTAAATTGTGCAAACAGGGTTTAAAACAAAAGATGTGAGACTATTTAGAATGTATTTTTTTTATTTAAAAGAATCGGAATACCACATGCATTAAAAATGTTTAAGTAAGATGATTTTCTCTGTAACTTATAAGCGGCTCTTTTCTCTTTTTTGTATTGATTTTTCATTTTCCTCTGTGATTCTACAAAAGGGACATTTATAAACTGAAAAAATAAGGAAAGGACTGAAGCGTTGGATATTTATCTCATATCAGTCTTCTGGTAACTGTATTCAACACTCACTCTGGGTAAGGAAATAGGTAAGAATGCAAATAAAAAGTGGTAATGTTTGTCTTCTTTTAAAGAATATTTTCTGTTCTGAACAGCTGCAATGCCATTAGATAATTTAGATATTTTGTATGCTTTAAAACTACAACTGCATCAGCAAGGAGAGCATCTGTAAATAGAAATGGTGTGAATATTGCTTAGCTATTCCCTTGGTAGGTATTTTAAAATGAAAATGGATTGTAATTATTAGAAAAAAAAATCCCTTACCTGAGTTGATAGCCAATTACTGAGAAGTTAGTGCTAAATGAGTCGTCTCTCACAGCCTGTATACTATAGGTACCCTTGAATAAATACAAATCTGCAATGCTATAAATAGGCTCCTTGAAATAAGAGTCTTATCTGAGCCTGCTTTGTAATGCTGCTCTCACCAAGCTCAGTCTTTGCGGCATAATCTTAATATTGAGCTTGCTCTTTAATCTCCATTCCTTTTTTAGGTTAGTCTAGACTGTTCCTGGAGCTGTAGCACTCGCTGGGTTGCCGTAGGAACAAGGAATTCAAGTAAATATGCTCATGGAAAAGAAATGTCTACTAATTAAATGTGGATAGCTTTGATAAGTTGCCAGATCTGGTAAAATGTAGACCACAATGTCCTTTGATGTAATTCATTAGAAAATACAGATATATATATGTGTGTATATATATATATATATATGAGGCATCTACAAGACTTATATAAGATACATATACTTCTTTGTGGGGAGGGCTACATATGCTGAAGACAGAGGCAACGTTTTTATGTAGAAGTGACACTTTATACAGTTTTGTTCCTTTCAAGGCTATAAATTCTGTAATCTCGCTCGTATATCCTTTTATTGCATTTACATGGCAGATAAAGACATTTGGTTCACTGCTGTGAGGGCTGGAAGCCTAGATTAATTCCTCACCAAACTAATTCAGCTCTCAGTTGCAATACAATCCTTTCCGGCGAGTCCCCTACCCTCCCTCGCAGGCAGGGCTCGCCGCTTCCCGGGCAGCCTGCTCTCAGCTGCTGGGACGTTTGCCCTTCCAGGAGGCCAGATGTGACGCCTCTCACCCCTGGACTCGCATCTCCTCGCTGAGCGACCACAGGGGGTGATGCAGGAGAGACCCCGCTGCGGGAGACAGGGAGGTGCTGGATGGCCAGAAAGGATCCGAGCCGGGAGCTCGCGTCCCTGCTTGTTAGCCAGAGGGTGGATGGGCAGGTTTTGCTCTTACTCTGCGTTTCGGCTTTGCCTCTCTCCACAGCCCCGCATGCCTTCGTCTGCTGTGCATAAGAACAGGATGATAAAACTTCTGGTCTCCTCACTTTCTCTTTGTTTCCTACTTAGTTGATTCCTTTCTTCTCAGGAAAGGGTCACTTAATCTTGTGCACATAAATCTAACCCAGCCAGAGCCACAGAATGCATCAGGGCCGCTAGGGCTGGTTGCTCACGGATACTACAAAAATCCATTTTTTTCCAACTATGCTATTCTGGAAAGAAATTCTTAAAAGGTAAATTGAAATGTTCTTAATTGAATGCAACTGAACGTGTGTCTAAATAAACACATAAGTGAACAAGTTATAAAAATAACAAAATATTTTTCTCTCTTTAAGGAATTACCCATAATTATCTTAGCCATATCCATTAAATAGTGATTTCACAGTCTGGGAACTGCAAATACTAATAAATGCATTAATTTAAAGACAGGGAAACTGAGGCATAGAAAGATGGTGCAGATTTTAACTCAAAGACTCTAATATTGGGAAGTCTGCTCCATGTGCTTTTCCCACCCAGGGAACGCCCAGGTGAAGGGCCACAAAGCATGGCTATAGGCGCTTGCAGAGCCTGTGGAGGAAGAGTCCGTATCCCTTTATTCTTGCACTTTGTAATCTGGACACAAAATTAACCTCTAGTTTCCTTAGATCCAAAAGTTGCAATCAGTTCCGGGCCATGAAAAGCGGGTACAAAAGGCAGAGCCCCGCTGAGCACGCAGTCACTGCGGGCCGTACCCCGAGTACAGGAGCCCGCTGCAGAGACCTGCACCGCGCCGCGGGGCAGCAGCGAGGACACCGGTGCTATAGCATCAGGCTCCTCGTGCGTGCGCATCCGGGCACAGACAGCTCAGCTTCCAGAGGGGTTTTGCTGAGTGCAAGACTCAGTGCAAGGGGAAAAACAGGGCTGGCTTTTGCTTGCGTCACCCGCCCTTCCCATCCGCAGCAACCAAGCACTACCTGGCGCTCACCCATTGCTGCGTGGGTGGCGTTACCCGATGCTCTCGGTTGTGTTTACAGGACCAAGGACTCTGAGCTGCAATCCTGAGAGAACAGGCATGAAATGAGAGTCGATCTTCAAAAGCCTTACAGCAATATTTAGGAATACTGCTGTCACTGAATATGATACATATAAAGGCTTCCTGTAAGGAACAGCACCCATGTTTTTACTGAATTTCTTCTGGATATACAAAGGATGCTTTGCCCAACAGGCAGCGGTCCCCCACTGGAGCAGGAGGAATAAGCATCCTTTCTCTGCATAAAACCATGGGCTCTGCAAGCATGCCAGTTTCCTTCTCATTTTTAATTATAGTTCAAAGACTAAACTCATCTCAGTCATGCTCATGCTCAGGTGGGATAAATCCAATGAGGTTCCCATAGATTTACAGCGCTGTGGAAGGAGCAGAGTTTTGCCCGATTTCCTGATGCCCGCTGTGCTTGCCGAGCTAGCATGGCGTTGGTTTTACATGAGCGATCTCCCTGCAGGGGACACGGACTGGGACAGAGCCCAGCTGCACTGGGGCCAGGAGGGTGCCTAACGTGTAAATAGGTACAGGATCAGGCCCTAGGATTTCTTGCCTCTTGCAGCTACAGCCTCTACCTTCTGCCTGTCTGCTTGTCAGGCCCAGCCTGCCCTTTCAACGCCTGGAACACGCCGGCACTGGTGGGCACCAGGATGCAACCTTGCAATTAATTGTTCCTCTCCCCGATGCTAGCGCGCAGCGCGAGATGCAGATGAGAGGTGGCAGATCACTGTCCTGATGGAGAAGCATCTGGAAGAAAGACAATGTGATCTTTGTGCCCCCGACCATTTACAATTTATATGTCCTTGTCAGATAGGGAGTTTGATGACTCTAATGTCATGTTTGTCCTTCACCCTGAGAAAATCTCCTTTTAAAGATCACCAGCCCATCTCTATTGACAGTAACCGTGCAGGTCATGATATTAACATGTGTTGGATTTTTCCAAAATACTGATCTTCTTTACCTGTAAAGAAAAAGGGAAAAATAAAAGCCCATAATTCACAAGGCAGCCGGGACTCAGGCCAGGCGCAGCCTTCACAGGGAAGGAGGCGAGCGTGCGGCGGCAGCACCGTCCCGTCCCGCAGGAGCCGGCTGTGCTCTCCCACGGTGAGCCAGGGCATGGCACATCAGTTTTGTTCCTCTTCTGGGAAGGGCTCTCTGAGATGAGGATAGTTGCATGCCCTGCCAGGAGTCCTGCTGCTCCCATTGCAGGATTGATGAATCCTGCACTCCTAGCTCTCGGAAAGCTACACCGCGTTAAAGAGCTAGGTCTATCAGCCAGAATACGCAGAACAACAGAAAGCCTGTGTTTCATTGTATTGTCTCCCTTTTCTCCCTCATGTTCAGAGCCACGCAGGAGCTGATCCAACAGCAAGGAGCACGTTAATGTCTGCATTTTGTCCTGCCTGGGGAAGGCCCATCTGCGGCGTGGAGGGGCTCTGCGCAGCCAGGGATGGAGCTGGGAGCCGCACTCGCCGCCAGCCCCCCCGCGCCCCGCCTGCCCCCGCCGGCAGCAGCGGTGCCGTCCGTGCGCTGCGTCTGCTCTGACGCGAAGAGCACGCTGCTGTCCCGGCTGGCCTGGCACGCTGGCGCCTGCGCTGCGCGATGGATGGGGCAGGGGAACTGCTAGGGGCGAGCAAACCAGACGCGGTGCTGCTTGTCGAGGCCGGCTTTGAGGCTGGGCTATCACCGAGTCGTGTCGTGTTTCAGAGCGGCCACAGCCAGGCACCGGATGGGCCCCAGTGGCAGTCCTGTGCTGGCCGTACACGCATCCTCCGGGACCCAGCCATTCCTCACTGGCGCACCTCTGGTCCCAGCTGCTGGCGGTACGCGGTGCGTGAGCCACTGTGGGGGCACTGAGGGCCAGATCCCAGCACCCTGAAGCCTATGGAAGTCCTCCAGGTGGTGGTGGAGGGCTCTGGATCAGACCTGAGGTGAATCAGAGCTGCAGGGTTGGCCTCACTCAGCTCTACATTTCGAAAGGGCTCTTTGTAAAGGCTCTTTGTTTTCTCCTGCCCCGGGCTACGGTGTTTGCTGGGTGATGGAGAGAGCTGGGACAGGGAACGGAGCAGCCTGGAAATGTGACAGCAGTGCCATGAAATGCAGCATTTCATGGGACACATCCAATGCCCCTCCGCTTCTGCCAGGCTTTGCTGTTGGTATGATTGCAGTGTGCAGAAGCTGTACCTCTTCCATGAGCTGCAGGCTTTCAGGTAAGCAGGTGCTGGGACTACATGGAGTCTCTTCCCATTTCTAAAGCACTTACAAACAGAGAAGTAAGAAGCTCCCACAATCAGAAATTAGAGGAGAATAGACCTATAAGGTCCATTTATCTGTTACCCTTGCCACTGCATGTTTGTTCTCTCCCGGGATCTATCAAGTGCCTCGTTCAGCACAGTTTTAGCTATTCAAGTGATGCTGCTTCAACCAGGTCCCTTGGAAGACCACTAGGAATGCTCCACAAGACAAAGGTGTCTTTTGAATTGCAGCGCATTGTCTTTTGTTGCTGTAGTCCATCTCTTGGTGTTCACTCGTCCTCGAACCACTCTACTCTTGACTGCTGTGGTGCTTCTGCCTTCCAGCACTGCCGTCGCTGGGCTGGAGCCAGAACCATCGGCGTCAACAGGAGTCGTTTAGTGAATTTGGATCAGCTTCAGATGCAACAGGTGTTTGTCCAGTGGAAGAGCCAGGATGCATCTTTGCTGCATCTGGTGCAGGGCATGTGAAGCTCTCCGGTGTGCAGCACCCATCTCCCTGAGCACAGGGCAAGTGAGGGGTAACGGGAAACCACTGCTCTGCTGTGGACCTTGCCCAAGTTGGTGGGCTTGGGGCCCCTGCCCCACACCTCCAGCTGCCCTCTCTTCCAGGTCCCTGGCCACGAGCCAGGTCCTCTGCAGGCAGCCCCCATGGAGCTTCAGGGCATCACCTCTAAGCTGGAAAACACGAGCCCCATAGAATGCTTCTGACCATGCCCAAAATTCCCCCTCCTCACAGGCTGGAAGTGGAGCTGCACCCCAAAGAGGCTCAGCTCCTGCTCCCGCCTGCGGGGACAGTCACCTGCGGGGTCGGCCACCCCACGCTCAGGTCCCCAGAGACCTCCCAGCACCCCTTGGCCCCTGTGTCTGGGGTCCCCATCCTGCCCCGTGAGCAGCTCTGTGTCCCCAGGCTGGGGCCAGCACCGCCAGCAGCTCTTCCCTTCTGGAAGAGGTTGCTTTTCTTCCTGGCTTTATTTTACATTTCTCCTTAGATGTAGCAGCCGAGCTGAGGCAGCTTTTATCAGAATTACTAGGTTTTTGCTGTGGAAAGTTTTGGCTTGGCGGATCAAGACATCATAGCTTCAGGAGTAGACTTCCTGGCAGGCTGCAGGACTGCGTCCCACCACGTCCAGGTGCTGTGACCCTGGGTCAGGTACAGCCCCGTAAGGGCTGTTCCCATGGCTGAACCGGCAGCAGGCAGTTTTGGAAAGGCTGCTTTGGGTCTGATTTTCCCAGTGCTCACGGACAGGGGGAAGGCTGGCAGACGCCCACTCCAGCTGCACCTACCAAGAAGCCACGCTCACACGCGGTGCCTGGTGTGCCAGGACCTGGCCTTTGCTGCGCTGACCCACAGAGCTAGCCTGCACCGGGCAGCTGCCTCACTGGAAGCTCCTCTGGAGTAACTCGGAGGGTGATGGAGCTTGGGCAGGGGATGCGCAGGACTGCTGCTGGTGGTGAGGAGGAGGAGGAGGATGCAGCTGAGTGCAGGTGAGCACGCAGGGTGTTGCTCTGGTGCCTGCCTGGACCCCCAAGGTGGGGCTATGGGAACCTCTCCGTGACTAAGGTCATTTGACTGTCCATGTCTCAAGCATCAAATGTCTGTTTATCAGGTGGCTTTTGCAGCACGACTCACTTGAGAAGTGTTGCACTTTCTGGATGCTGTGGCGGTGGAGATCCGCTGCTGGTTTTCCAAGCTCCGCTTTCACCTGAAGGACGCGCCCAGCACACCAGTTTGCTGTCAGCTGCACTCCAGCCCTCACCGGCTGCTTCGCGAGGGTGACGGCCGCGCTCGTGGGGGCTCGCAGGGAGAAGGTCACTTCCTCACCCAGCGCGCCGCAATTACAGAGGCTAATTGAGGGCACGCCTGCGGCAGCAGGAGGCTCGGGCGCGGTGCAGGCAGCAGCAGGGCTCGGTGCGGGGCCGGGGAGGCTCCCGAGCTCCTCCGCTGGCTCCCCGGCACCCTGCTCAGCCCAAGGGCAAAGGCAGCCTCAAAACAGGCACCGGTGGCGGTGCCCAGCCCCAACTCTCCGTGCTCACTGCAGGAGCACTTGGGAGCGCAGGGCCGGGTCTCAGCCACTGGGACGGACACAGGTCTTCATGGGCATGCACTCAGTAAAATACCAGCGTGCATCTATGTGCCGAGGTGTTGGAAACGGGAGCGAGCCCAGCGCTTCTGAACTGACTCACCAATATGGAGTAAAATATGCTTTTTCATCTTTGCAAGTTGCCTTCTCTGGCTAAAGGGTGGCAAAGCACACGTGACGACTGCGTGGAGCACGTCAGCCTGGCCCCGAGCCTGGGTGTCACGCAGAGATCCGCTCACCTGGACGCGCCTTGCAGCCAAGCCCACACCGCCGAGGTGCGATCACCTCTGCAGGGTGCGTTCTGTTCTTAAGAAGGAAAAACCAGTGGTACTGCAGAGCCTAGGAATTTGGTTCAGGCTTTTCATGCAGAAATTGTGGAAGTGTGGCAGCCGAGGAAGCGCTGCTCAGCTACCACTTGTGCTCTCAGATGTTCATGTTTTGTAGTTTCGACTTTACCCCTTGGAGAGCCTTGGAAAAGGGAGCATGGTACAAAACGTTTTCTGACTCTGATCTCAAATGCTTAAACAAACCATGTTCATCCCCCTTTTGTGCTGTTTTCCAGCACTGTTCCAGTGATCACAAGTCAGAGGAAAATATTGTCACAACGCTCATTTCAGAGAAAGCTGTGGATCTGAAATTCTCACATGTACTTATTTTAGTCGGTGCTCTCATCCTATAAGAGAACAGAAGTAGCGATACGTGATTTAGCCAACTGCAATTCAACAAGTCCATAAAATTAAGAAGTTAAAAAAAATACAATTAAGATTCACAAAAAATCAAATGAAGTATGGCAGAGAGAAAGAAGGGATACGTCTTTAACAAAGGCTACTTACCATCAGCTATCCGTTCGGTGCTGTTGTGTCTTTCAACGCATGAGCTGATCGGCTCTGTGGTGGGGTTCCTTTCATTACACACTGAAAATCAGACATTTAGGGTAAACCATCCACAGACAGTGCAGAGACAGCAATACCTCAGCATCCGAAGTGCTGAAGGAGGTCTTTAGGAGGTCCTCGTGATGCCAGTGCTGTTCTGATGGACAAGCTCACGCCAGCTGGGCAGCTTGCAGCAGGGTGAGGCTGGGGAAAACGTCATGGGCATCAATACCCCAGTCCCTGCAGCAGGCAGCTGTGCAAGGGAACAGGAGGAGGCCAGGGATGCAGCCCCGCAGGGCTGGGCGAGGGGCCGGCTGGTCACGCACCCCGCGCCCCATCCTTCTGGGGTGCTGGCATCCAGGGGATGCCCTCGCTTGCGCACCAACCTACCGGCTAGGTTTGCTAAAGATCGGAGAGAAGAGGATGTTCGTTTGGGAATTTATAAATTTAATCAACAACGGGTTTTACTCAGGTGCTTACCTTACAAATGCAACGATTACATGATGCAGGAACATATACAAGCATATGCAATTCAACACAAGAGAAATCAACCTTAAGAAAAAGGAAAAACAAAGCAATTAAAAGGGGTCCGATCCGATCCCGCAGTTCTGCCTGTCTGATGGGCTAGGGGCATTCTGCTGTGTTTTTGTAGACCGAGCTGAAGGCTCAGTATTGCTTCCATGGGGGTGCAGTCTTTATCCAGGGCACACATGTAACTGCTATTAATTTAAGGGGAATTATGTGAATTGTACAGCAAGAGTTGACTATACTCCTGAGTATTGCTGTTATTATGTTTACCATCAATATTCATGAAGTCTTCTTTAAAAAAAAAAAAAAAAAAAGCAGCAGCAGGGAAATTTTGCTCTAAAATACAGAACTGCGATATCTTCTGGAAGCACTTGCAGAAGCAGTGTTTTTTCAGTATATTTTCACTATGTATTTCACAGTGTTGTTCTGAATTATGAGGACAGTTATTGAAAATAGCAAATTGTCATGATATCACCCATCATCATGGCTACGTTTGGCCTCTTCAGGAAATCATTTGGCTTCAATTAATAACTTGGAGTTTGCTAGCCTAGGTGACTCCCACGTACAAGTGACTTCCGAACAAAGAATCACACAGAAGCCTGCCTCTGGTTTGCGCTGTGCTTTATGTAGATGGCTGCACCAACGCAGTTCGTACAGGATGCCAAATGACAAAATGCTGTGTTTTTCTTCTGCAGTTGCTGTAAAAGCACGCCGTCCTTTGTACGCACCACAGCATCACGCGTTACCAGCCCCACGCACCGCGCGGGGACTCGCGCAGCCGGCTGTGCGGGGCGGCGAGTGGCACGTGGGGCGAGGGACCCGCAGCGGGACGCCCGCGGGGGCCGTGCCCAGCACCCCGCGCCTGCCCTGCCGCGGGTGAGCGCCAGCAGAGGGAGGAGAGGCAAAAGTGGGCCCGCGCCTTCTGTCGCTGCCTCCAGCCGCGGCCCCGCAGCAGCCTGCCAACAGGGCACTGCTCTGCCAGTTGTAAATTTTAATTGGCCATCTGGGGAAAGCACAAACCACTGACTAGAGATTAATCAGTAAATTAACCCAGGCATAATACACATTTCCCAGCGGGGCCTGGGCTGCTCCAGGCTGGGGCGGAGCAGGCAGGGATGTGGCAGGACGTGCGCAGGGATGCTGTTATTGCTCACCGCCGTGCCGCCGAACATCTTCCCTGTGTCCCGAAATTCCCTTCAGGGTGACCTTGATGGTGCCCCTGATTTGTATGGCAGTTGCAGAGAGGTTTCTTTGTAAGTGCTCAACACAGATGGCACAGGTACCGCTGCCACCGGAGAAAGTGTTGATGAATCAGTGAATGTGACAACTTTTCTCTGGTGAGCTGTTCGCTTGGTTTGCTGAAGTGCCTACAGAAAGAAACAACCATGTGCCTGCAGCCCTACCCAGCGGGCAAATCACAGGAGAGTCGAGTTTGTTTAGCCAGTATCTAGCCTTCAACACATGTTTGGGGATAAACAAGCTCCACCAGCACCGTGGAGGTCAAGCTTTCCCTTTCACGCTGTTAGGAAAGCCAAACACCCGATCTTTATTATTTTGAAGAACGATGCCGTGCACAGCTGGGATGTCGCCTCCGGCTGGCGCCCCGTGGCGGGACGCTCGCTGTCCCGGCAGCCCCATCCGGCTGTGCCCCGCTGCCGCGTCCGGGCTGCAGGACCCCGGCTGGCGTCCGGGTCGGGCACCTTTCACAGAGACGTTTCCCTCTACGCCCGTGGGTTAGTCCACCACTGCGGGCAGCGCCGCGGCTCTCCTGCCCTCACCGCGGTCTGCGTGCCAACCAGGACCTGTCCCCTGCTGCTGTGGGCAGGACACTGTCCCTGCACCCTCTACCAGCATCGCACATTTGTGCACCAAATTTCCTGTCCTTTTCTCCAAACGTACACTACGGTTTCTGTTGGAATGCTTGGATTCAGGCAGAGTAGGTGGGGGAGAAATCCTCCTGTACGCGCCGCTTGTACGCCGTCCGGCATGGTCCTGCCAGACCTACGTGAGTGCTGCAGCTGAGCTGGGACAAGAAGAAAGAAAGAAGGGAAGAAAAAAGCCCAAGACAACAGGAGCGTTCAAGCTCACCCAAGTTCAGCCGCGGGAGCAGCACATACCGGCAGCTGCGTACCACTCGTTTCCAGCCAGAAGCCAGTGCCCCCCGTGCCCCTGGAGGACAAACATCCTCACCACTCGTCCCACATCCTCGGCTCTGCCTGCCTCGGACCCACGCCGCAAGCATTCGCAAGCCTCGTTTGCTAGTCAGTGTTCTCCTAGCCAGCAGTGGCATCAAGCTTATCTTGATAGATATCCCGATCAATTGCATAAATGCAACTCAGGTCGTCAGGCGACTTGCACTTGCTCACTCTGATCCTCATTTCTCCCCATGCAGAAAACTTTGCCAAGTTTGTAAAGTGCTTTGGGATGTTTGCAGAAAACAGCGTTGTGTCCGTAAGTTAGTACTGGCAGTGTGAATACATCTTCTCCCCTAGACATACTAGTTTTTGGCTGAAGTTTTGTAGCCTGTTTCATTTTATTAGCCCTTAGGATTGACTGCTAATCTCTGTCTGCTGCCATAAAGAATGAACCCTGCTCTTCTGATTTTAAACATTTCTCCTAATAAATGGTTCTTTAGCTGTGAATATATGGATGCACTGTTGTATCATGTCTGTTATTTTGCATTTTCCCCACTGTCTCTTCTGCCTGACATGATAATAAGCTATGTGTTAAGCCAGAAAAAAGCAATTTTCTCCTGAGGTTAATTTCCTTGGATTGCCCACCTGAAGTGGGGAGTTGCATATAAATTCTAATTTGTACTGAAGTGGTGGAGATGGAGTTAGTTTTTTGGCATAGACGATGCAGTGTAAATCCTTATTGACATACTGGGCAGTTTGTTCTGTCCCCTCAGCAATTGCCTTTAGACGAAAGTTACATGAAAGCCGGCCTTTGGCTGCTGGCGGCCAGCGCACGCGTGGCCCCGGTGCCCGTTTCGGCAGAGGCGCGCCTGTCGCCGCGGGTGGCCAGGGCGATGTTTGCCACCCGCCTGCCTGCCACCGGCAGCTCAGTGCCACCGCGGGGCGGGCACCCGTGGCGACCCGGGGCTGGAGACGCTGGGCGACTGAGGCTGGCCTCCTGCCGCTGCGCCTGGAGGCCAGAGGCTTTCCGTCCGGCTTGTCTCAGCGCAGCACGCCGCGCCGCGCACCTTCGGCATGGCTCAGCGCTTCACAAAGAAAGAAAAACTGCTTTTTTTTCTGTGTTGCAATTAATATGTAAAACTCCTAATTAATGATGGGTCTGACAGCAGAATGCATAAGTAATGCTTTTGTATTTGATAACAGGGTATATCTGAGGGGCTCTACACCTCATTGTCACGTACCAACTGCCCTAAAGGGCGGGCAGCCCTGGTGTCCAACAGCACCCCACAGCCGCACTCGGCTACGTGGAAAAACTCTCTTGAAAGACAAGGGGAAGTGACTCGGGTTGATGATAATCCTTCATCCTTACTGAGAAAAGAGAAGGGTTAGTGACCAAGGAACATACTGTTCCTGTTCTTGACGGGGGAAGAGCCTGTCTTTTCTCAACACTGACCTCAGTGAGGCCCACAGGCAAAGACAAGGGGTTTTGATGGAACAACATCAGTGCTTAATAACTGTAATTGTTGAAGTCTGTCCAGAGATGGAGACCTACAACAGCATCTCCACATTCCCTGGGCCCCAGAGACACGCTGTCTTATTAAGTTGGAGGAAACATCCAAATTTACTGCCTGATTCAACCAATATAGTCAAAAGAAAAAAAAAAAAAAGGAAGAAAAAGAGGGTTGGAGCTTCAGGAATCGGCTAAGCACAGCTCAGGGGGATGCGGCCCTGCGGTGAGGGTTTTGGTGTTTGATGCTGCTCCCTGCCACCGCTGCAGGACAGCAGGTCTGTCGGGAGGGACGCTGGGGAGAAAAGTGTGTGCGCTGGGGGGCAGGAAGACCAGAGTGTTCCTACTAGAAGTGACTGTGGAAAACATATGGTTTAATTTAATGCGAGAGACTTTATAGATCAAGGAAAAGGACGATAATTGTTTATGAGAAGGAGGGATTTGCTAATTTTTCAGAGCTGGTTTAAAAGACTTACAAATGCCCCTCGACAGGCCCGGGCTCAGCAGTTCCCCGCCCGCCAGCACAGCGCGGCCACATGTGGGACAGTGCCTCGCCACGCTCCCTAGCACACGGAAACATGCAAAAACAGTCAAAAAGGAGCTCAAAGGATGACCTAACACGAACGGCACTGCTAACGCGCCTCAGGGGTTTGTTTGCACCAGGCAAGTGCAGGGGGCACGCACGCACGAGCACGTCAGCACCATGCCTTGTGCAATTACGTTTGTTTCTTTTACTCTGAAGAATGAACGCTGATATCAATTATTTAAAATTCTGGACTGTCAAAATATATGTGAATAAACAAACCTGAGCAGGCAAACACCACTCACGTATACCAAATATTTCTTCTCTTCAGTATGCCTCTCCAGAAAAGCCTGAACGTGTATCTAAAATAATTAGATTTTGTTCAGTAATCAAACTCAATCAAACGGATTCTCTGCGAACTGCTTTTATACCCGCGATGAGGAATGTGTGTCATTCTCTGTGCATTTGCATATTTTTCCATAAACCTAAAATCAATCAGTTCTGAAGAGTTATGATAATATAAAGAATCTGAGGCAATTACATGTCTTTTAAACAGGGATTCAAAATGCGTTTCGCTGACAGTGTTCATGCAGTAAAATAGTCAAAACCTCCTTAACCCTTGTAGCGACGGCTCGGTGGCGGCGGGGCCGGGTGCAGACGCGGTGAGCCGGGGGCCGCCAGCCCCCCGCTCGTTAACTCCCCTGGCATGGCCCATGGCTGCTGCAGCTCTCGCTGCTGGTGCTGCAGCTCTGGAGACGTGTCCGCGTCTCCCGGCGGCTGCGAGCAGACGAGCCACTCTGCCAGACTCATCTCTGGACCTCCCCTCCCCGAGCCTACGCGGAAACAAAGTCCCGCGTTTGCACAGCGAGAGGCGATGGTGCCAGGGGACCTGTCCCAAGGGCAGGAAGGCAAATTAGCAGCACCGTGCTTTCCTCAGCGATTATGCCGAATATCGCATCAGCCACCATATGGGCTTGAGCATGGATTTCTCGGGGATTTCATTTTCATAAACAGGAAGGAATTATGCAAAGTGGTATGGGTTGGGTTTAGAAATGTTTTCTTAAAACTTCCATTTGATAGAAATGACTTTTTAATGATTTTTCTCCGTGGTTATGCCTGGCCACAGCAGACTTATCCCTTTTTACCCCGTAGCTCCAACTCCTCCTTTCAAGATCCTGATCCCTGGGAGCAGGGCAGGAGTAGGGGCTGCGGCACGGGGAGAAAGGGAATGTCTCCAGGGAGCTCTGGTCCCGCTCTGCCTCGCTCCCAGAGCACCGGGCAGCGTGAGAGCATTTTGCCGTGACCAAAAGTTTCCATTTCTCATGTTCTCTATTGCGAAATAGCTCCTCTTTTTTTAAATGCCACAATAAACTGAATTATTTTTATCAATGAAACTCTTTTCTGAAAATGAAACGTTTGATGGAACCAAACCACAGATGTCATTGTGGAGACATTGCACAAGTCGTCATTCTGCATTCTTGTTTTAAATAAGAAGGCATTTTGTTTTATTTGGGGAACTTCTCACAAAAAAAATAGAATAAAATAAAATATAAAATAAAATATAGAATAAAATAGGAATTGCGCTTTCTAAAAATGACTATTAAGCGTTTAGCTGGCTCACTTCCTCTCAGCTGGAGCTTTAATGAGACATGCAGGATTCAGCACTGACATCAGGAAAACAGAAGCAGTAGATGTAGTCATCACATTGAAAAAACAAACCTGCTGTCAGTGTCCTAGATGAAATGATGGAAAAGGTGCCGCACCTCACACTGGTGAAGTTGAAAAGTCCTAAAATGAGTTCAAACCTGATCCAAAGGCTACTGAAACCAATAGCACTCAGCAAAACCTCAAATGAGCAACTTTCAGACTACTTTTAACTTCCCAATCCTATTTTTCCATCAGTTTTGAAGAAAAAAATTAACTTCTGTGTCTCTCTCAGCAGGAACTGATTCCTCATTTTTGCACTTTGGTCTCACCTGAATACCAGTTCGGCAGCCTTGCAACGCATCATGGCTTTGGCTTAGACAAACTACGCAAAATGAACTTTCTGATCGTTCTGAGTCCTTCGTTGATTTAAAGAAAATGGAAAAAGGATTCTTATATATTCCCTGTGACAGGCAGCACCTGAGTTCAGTTCTGGCTCATACAAAATATCTTGTTTTCTGCTATGTGGCACCCTTTGGCTACTGAGCCCTCTAATTCTGTAATGTAAAGTAAGGAACAAGAAAGCATACATTTTCCTGGTCACTGATTGCACTGCAACTTTTATGAACACTCCTTATTTTTAAAAGTGGTGGACTAGGTTGACATCCATTAATGGCTTTGGTGTTGTGTTTCTTTTTACAGTTTTTGAAGTTTTTGGCAGACAATTGCATGAATTTATGCTACACGGGTCACTGTAGTTTTTACTTTATACCACAGACAACACTTCTGAGATTTGTTAAGTATGCCAGGAAATTATTTAATGAAGACAAAGAGCTTTTAGTTTATTTTTGGATTGGCACTCTAGCTTAAAGTGATTTTTAAAGACTCATTCAA
This sequence comes from Chauna torquata, assembly GCA_013399475.1. NCBI lineage: Eukaryota > Metazoa > Chordata > Aves > Anseriformes > Anhimidae > Chauna > Chauna torquata. The sequence continues at coordinate 129,565 of VXAL01014258.1, read as the reverse complement.
TTTGGCAACAGTGTCAGTAATGGATGATGCACTCTCTGGGGTGTACCAAAGACCCAAACCACTGTCTCTGATGGGAAGGGGGAAGAGAGCATGTTTCTGCTAGTGCTTTCCATGCACTATATCTTTGCAACACCAAACTATGGCAAATCATTAGAGAAATAATTCAGCGCATACATAAGCCAGTTCAGGGCATGTTGGTTTTGTTTGCTTACACAGAGAAGACATAAATTCCATCCTTCTGTGGAAGAGGGACCTCACTCCCAGCGATGGTGTCACCAGCCTCACTTTTTCAAAGGAACAGGAGGAACCATCCCTTTCATCACCTGCTGTGTTGGACAACGGGTCCACACCTTCTGTAAACAGCACATTGCCAAGACACTGCTCAGAAATAAAGAGAAAATCATTAAAGCCTTGCAACGAGGACTACTCCGTGTTACTTTAAATAACATCTCTGAGATTAACACTAAAATTTATAAAGAAACTACATCCAGCCTAGTGGTGACAATTAAAATACAGCTGTCACTTCTCCAGCCATAGCATGTGTGCACAATACGTTTCATCTGAAAGACCTAAATATATCCAAGGAATATGCTCATTCAGGCAAAAACAGGTGGAGAAAGAAGATATCTACAGTATGCCTGACAGGGAGGAAAGTATGTTTGCTCAGAATATATTGGAGACCCAGATTTGGAGGAGGTCATGCTTGTGAAAATATTACCACAGTAATATTGCCAGGGTCATGACTGACGGCGGTTTTGGGCTGCGTGGGAGCTGGCACGTTAAATATGTGCAGGAGCAGCGCACCTGGAGCACCCTCCCTTTCAGCTGGTTTCCCTCGCTTGCGGCTGCTGAGTGAAGCCCTGCCGCCGTTGTGTCCTCACGGTGCCTCTTCCGCCATCCTCCGGCCTCCCCGTGGTTCGTGGTCCTCCGGTGCTCCTCCAGACGGCCCCTGGCCCTGGTGGCACGTCTCCCGCGCTGCCGACCTGCTGCCAGCGCGCGAGGCCAGCACGACCATGGCTGGATGGCTTTCCTTTCAGGGAAGCTTCAGTCAGATATAATTCCAGAAAAATGATTGTTTAGTTTTGGCCTTAGCTTCAGACCAGCATGTTGAGGGACCAATTGCTGCAGGCAAGAGAGCCGCGGCATGCGGTCACCCTGCCCGAGAACTTGGAAACAGAGCAGCAGAAAGGAAGGGGTCACCTGCGCAGAACATCAGAAAGTGGGGGCTGGCAGCAGGGGGTACACGCGGCACCAAGCGCGCTCCCCAGGTCGTGCCACCGGAGGTTGGGTTGTGCCCGCAAGAACTTCCTAAAACACCCCAGGCAGGGGAGCCGGACTGCCTGTCTGGCTGCGACACGTGCCAGCCCCGAGCAGAGGAAGAAGAGCGATGCGCTCCGTCTTACCGGGCTGCCGCTCGCGGCACGAACCGGTGCTGCTGGCGCGGGCGGGACGGGGCCGGAGGGCGGCAAGAAGCGGCCGCCTCCGACCTTCGTCAGGCACGGGACCGAGCGCGGCAGGCACTGCAGCCCCTCGGCAGACAGACATTTGTATTTATTCGCTCTGTCATCCTTCTGAAAGACGGAGAAATGCATTCTGCATATTTGTCATTTGTTTCCCTACTGGAATATGTTTCGCAAATATTTCTAGTGTCCTCTCCTCTTGCAAATGAGTAATGGGGGAAAGTAACTTTGGAAATGACATTGCAATGTAATCATCCATATTGTGTATTGTGGTTAAAATTGATTAAAATAATATTGAAGCTCCCCCAAGGGATTATGCAATTATAAGTCAAGTCCCAAATGGAAAAGGTTTTTGAGAACTTGGCAGATGTCTTAATGAAAATGAAGCATTATAGTAATATATTAGTGCTATTTGTATATTATTGACAGCAAGATCACTAAACTGTATAAATTACTGTCCAGAAGAATGGCTGAATTGTTTTCCTTTCAGGAAATTTTTAATCAAATATAATTTCAGAAAAATAATTGTTTAATTTTGGCCTTAGCTTTTGATCCACACATTGATGGATCAATTATTAAACTGAGTTTTAGCTACTCATTTGCTTTGAAAGTTGACAGTTTAAATATTTGATTTTACATCCATTTTGTTTTATTACAAAATAAATTCTATCTAATGCCATACACTATTACTTGCAGCCTTGTAATAAAACGTAGTAGAAGGCTCACAACTTTTGTTTGCTGTAATCAAGCTGCTCTTCTGGCACACCCTCTTTAAAGGTTTTCAAGAAGGAATATCACCGAGCTGAAGGTGGGAATGAGTACAGAACCCGCCCCCACCTCCTTTGGGAAAGCAGGTAGTCAGCTTTCACTCAGGGAATTTTGAACCCCTTGAAGTCTGCCTTATTGGGCATTCACTTAAATGGGTGTGGGCTTTTGTTGCTGTTTTAATTTTGCCCTGCACAAATAAACCTTCTATAAATACCAGTGAATGCAGTAAATTTAATTTAGCAGCTTTATTCCTATACAGGAATTTCTGTTTTGGTGGTTAAGAAATAAACTGCTTGCCTGCAGCTGCACAATATTTTAGTCTCTAATTTTAAAAATACACTGTATTTTAACATCTTTTTTTTTAAACAGATACCAATTTTTATGAGGCACTACATGAGTTGCTGATGGATAAATCACCCAAGCATGGTTAAAGAGACCCTAATCTCCAGATGGTACCAGATCCATTTAATTGTATCCTCTGACCTCGTCTCACCTGAGCCTGCATTAAAATCATAATACAGTTCAAGTGTAAAAATGATATAGTGTTTATTCGTCCTGTTTATTGGGGGGCAAACACACAGTTAAATTCGTGTGTCGAAAATTAGTGTAGTCATTTGAAAAGGTTGAGTTAGATCAAACTGACTCTCGGCGTTTTATTTGCCCTTTTTTATTTAAATGGCTATATTGCTATAGTTCGACATCTTTAAATGATAGAGGATGTGGAGAAAGAGGTGAGATGGGCTTCTGGGCGTGAAGGAGGCGGACTCGTGCACCAGCCGCGGGGCCCCGGCTGAGAGGGAAGGGACCGATCCATTTCATTTCTAATTTGCACGATGCCTCCTGAGCGGGGGCCGCACGCGTGGCAAACCCCCAGCAAACATATTCGTATTTCCGGGTGCCCAGGGCAGCTCTTCCCCCCGCAGGGCATGGTTTCCTCCCTGCAGCCCACGGCCGTGCCCCTTCAGGCCCTTGGCCGGTCCCCCCGCACCCCGCCGACGGGACGCCTTCNCCCCCCGGGTTTCCCGTCCTCGGAGCTTCGCCGCCTGCTGCCAGCCCTGCGGATAGGTGCTCGTGGCAGGTGACTGCGCCTTGTGGGCTCCTGATGGCGGCGGTAATTAATTACCCGTGCTCCTTCCGTGCTTACAAACACTAATGAAATTTCATCTGAAATGTAACTATTAACTTGGGCGTCGACGTGGCGGCTTCTCTTCATCACGTAAGGAACAGCACGCTTCTCCGTGGTACCGCTCTGAGGAAGGGCTGGGCCACAGCTCGAGGTGAGGATAAAGGCGAGGAAGGAAAGGCACACAGACAAATAAGCAGAGGAGACAAACCTGAATTATTATGAATGTATTTACAGAGCCGGGTTAGCAGTTTTACTGCAGATATACTAGATTATGGAGAGAATTGAATAATTTATCCAGCAATTTTCACATAAGCAATATTATTAAAAATGAAGACATGAAAAAAGAGGTTAGTTATAGTGGAGAATATATATAGGCCATGAATAAATGTATTAGGCAGTAAGAATAGTGAATGTTTTAGTAGGTTTAGACTAGATTAAAAAAACCTGTATTTGATTTTGAAGAAGTCCTAAAATATCTGCTGAGAAAAGAAAGCAGAGCTTACGATCAGGCTGCTGCGCTCGGGACCACGCACACCACGGGCCTTACCCTGGTTTCCCCTGGACCAGGAGCAGGAGCAGGGTGAGGCAGCCCAGCCTGCCAGGTGTGGGCACCTCTCGGCTTCGGCTGAGCGAGGAGAGCAGGAAGGAGGAGCAGCAGGGTTTGCAGGGGCTGGGAGCAGGGCTGACTCGTTCAAATTTCAGAAACCTCACGAGCTGCCATCCCACGCGAGGGGTGCGCTCACCCCGCCGCCCCCTCTCGCAGGGAGATGGCTCCTCCTTGCCGGCACGGTGCGGCGGGCACGAGCCGGTGCTCCCCGGCCCCGCGGGGCTGGGACAGGGCGACGGGCAGGGGCCCCGAAGGCGCAGCAAGGGCCGGCGTGGCACGGCCACGCTTGCTCCCGGAGCCTCACCAGGAGCGGTGGGGAGGAGATTTGGCCCAGCACAGAGGTTATCTAAATGGCAGGAGAAGTCCATTGTGCAGACACAGGAGTGTTTATTTTTGTTTTCTATTGAGCACTGGTTTATCGCTTGTCCGTATGGTTATCTTTCCTCCCCCCTCTCATGCTTTGGCAGGGAAGCTGAATACTGATGAGACGTAAGCTGGTAGAGTCCCAAGCATTTCCAGGCGGTAGGTTTGGGAACAAGAGGCTAGTTCGACTAATGAGCCTGGAGGATTTTTGCCCGGGGCACGCAGTGTGGGGTTTTACAATCACAGCCCCTGCAGCCAGCAGCCTTGTGCCGCGGGCGGCCGCCAGCAGCGCCAGCTCGGCAGCCCCCAGCTGGAGCCA
>VXAL01014258.1:122033-124901 GCA_013399475.1 Chauna torquata | reverse complement strand
CCGGGCCCCCCCCGCCACTGTCGCCTCAATCTGCAGAGCCGGAGCTGGCACCGGGAGGGCGGGCGTCCTCTCCCCTCCCTGGGGTCCCGCGCTGCCTCGCGGCTAGGCACTCATCTCCTCCGGAAACTCTAAATAACGATTTGGGCAGTGGTTAGGAAGCCCCATCACGTATGTGTTTGATGCACGTACAGAGAGAACAAAAACTCTGGGACTTTTACAATCCAATTTTTAGAATGANTATATATATATATATACACACGAGAGCGGGAATTTGGAGAGCAGCGGTACACGGCTGTGAAAGGAGATCTGCCGCTCCCTGAGCCCACCCACAGCAGGGGGGGCTGAGCTCCCACGCGGTGCCAGACAGGGACCTATTTCTGGTAGCCGAGAGCCGTGGCAAGATGTTTTAGCTCACAGCTCCGCCGGCGTGGATGGGACTCGTGTTTGTGCGCAGCCGGAGAGGCGCGAGACCGCACTGCAGCACCAAACGTCCCCAGAAAGCATGGCCAAGGACCGTCCTCCACTGCTGCTGCTGGCCCACTTGCAGAGCTGCTGTGCCTCAATTCTGCAAAAATCCCAGGAGCGAAGCGTCTCTAACAGCCGTGCTTACTGCACGTGTAATCTGTTTGCCCTTGTGTAGTCTTCCACAGAAAATTGCTGCCCACAGTTAGAGCAGGGCAATTCCCAGCTCGGGTCTCGATGCTCCACACGTCTGAGATCACCAAGCATCTGCCTGCGGGGTTACAGAGTTGACTCCAGAGTGATGTTTGTCCTAAATACAGCTGAACTAAATTCAGAAATATGTGTATACATCTACAAAAACACTCTCTCCCTTTTTGTTCTTCTTTGTTTGCAGAGGAACCAACCCCAAAGCTCTTTCAGATGCCCAGTTAGTTGCAATTCACCAACAAAACGGTCTTGGAAAATCTGAAAGTAAAGACCAATTTTGAAAGCTCACGCTACTTGGGTTCTCTCGCTTCTTGTTGTGTTTGTGTGCTTTTTTCAAGTAGTTTGCCCTCTATACCCTCATGCTGTGCCCCTGCCCCTGGAGCGCCACGCAGCCTCGGGGCTCCCCCCGCACAGCCCCCCGAGGCGCGCCCCAAACACCTCGCCAGCCTGGTGCGGGGCGGGGGGCTCCCTGATGACAACGGAGCAGCTCTGCCTAATGAGGAGATGCCCTCTTCTTCCGCAGACACGCACCCACAAGACCGCCAGCAGCAAAAGCCTGAACATTCGCCCAGCACCCTGCAGGATGTGTGCAAAACGAAGCAAACAGCGCACCAGGCAGAGCACCCCAACCCACATGGGTTCCTCCTGGGGGCTCCCCGAAGGCGGCTGCTGGGCAGGCTCGGGGTTCAGCATGGAAGAGTGCCAGTGAGCCACTCTTCTGAACCAGCAAATGGCATTTGCGTACAACACAGGTCTTTCCTTTTTGCCATTCATGTAGCATTCAGAGATGTTGCATCACTTGTGGTTACCTTATTCGTAATTTTAGGCAAAAAAAGGAAGTGCTTGGCTGAGCTGGGGGCCCTGCACTCCATGCTGATTTTGAAGGAAACTGAGAGCATGAGACCAAGCCGTGCTCCCCGCTGAGACTGAGGCTGGACCAAGTCCAGTGTGGTACCCAGGGCACCGGACCTCTGCTGATGGGGCTGGCGGGTGCCAGGGGTTACACAGTAGCCCTATTCCATCCCACGGGTTCCCATCCAGTGCCATCCCATCCCCAGCCACCCAGTCCCATGCCATGCCATCCTGTCCTGTGCTGTGCCACCCCATCCCATCCCGTCCCTTGGGGGCCCCAAGGGGCAGGGCACAGCTGGGTGTCCAGGGTGTGCCATGCACCTCCTGGCACGTGGCCGAGGCTTCCCCTTTCAGCTACAGGCAAGGAGCAGGCTTAGTTTTTAAACACTGAAATTTAGGAAACAGAAATCAAAACACTGCGTCGTTAACAGTGACAAAAACGTACACAGCAGCAGCATGTGCCCCTTGCCATTCACAAAACATATGCTAATTGGAGGTAAATATCATCTACCCTTGACGAGACTCGCAAAGTCAGATCTGCCTTATAAATAGCAAAAAGTGCGCCTGCTGCTATCGGTGGTTCGCAGGATGTATCAAAACCGCCGCGGACGTCGTGGATTTACAAACAGACGGTGCTGGGGCGGATCCAGCAAACACCGGGGTTCTCCTGCCTGCCCCGGCACCCCGTCTCGCCGGGAGGACGGGCTCCCGCGCCAGCAGCTGCCCTCCAAAATTACCGCAGCACCTGCTTTATGGAGCTGCATCAGCTGAAAGAAGCCAAATTAGCGAAAAAGTGCTCTAAATTTGTGGTATCTTAATACCGGAGTTGTAGCGCTTTGTGTCAAGCCTATCGCCACTGCTTCCAGGACTCAGATAGGATGACTTTTTGGTCTAATGGCGCTCTTGTTCGGTGCTGCTTCTTCACATCTGGTCGCCAAAGAGTCACTCTGTCACCCTGCAGCCGGCTAATGAGATCCCCCATTTAATTAATACCATAAGAATTTTAATTCTGACTGAATCAATTTAACGTGATGTGATTTTGTCAGCTCTATTCCCCAAGTAAAAAGTGAGCCTGATGCTTATTACATACATCATTTCACGGGCTCTGCATTCCCTGCTGACTTAAACAAATTCTAATTAAGACTAATTAAAGCATCATTTATGAAAGCGCTTGTGATAGCTATGCAAACATTCTGGGTGGGTATGCTTTGCATAATAATTATCCTAGTTAATATTAAGGCTAGGTCCTTGGCAATTAGGTCTTTGAAACAGAGAGTTATTCTGAATTTAGCCCTTTTCACTGTTAGCAATTAATAACAAAAAAATAATGTGCTAAATTTATGTAGT
>VXAL01014258.1:94533-117033 GCA_013399475.1 Chauna torquata | reverse complement strand
GGCTGCCGATGGGGACGTGGTGCCGCGCGGCAGAGCGGGACGGGCGCTGCCGACATGGGCACCGTGGGGCTGCATGGGGCACCGGGGGCCCTGAAATGCCTTGGCTCAAGAACAGCAGTAAATGGAGACTCGTCGGCACTAATTGTTAAATTCTTTTGCTGTATCTTGCATCCGTTTCCTGCTATTCCCACAGGCAGTACACTGCCTCACCAGGGTGTGCGTCCCCACGGCACGGCATTTGAGCACCCGGCTGTCTTACAGCCGACTAGCCGGGTGCGCGGGAATGCCGTCACGCGACTCCCGCGGCCGGGCATCGGAGCATGCGGCACCCCCGGCCAGAGGTGGTCATCGGCAGCGCACTGCGCAGAGTTGTCCCCTCGCTCCCAGAGGCAAGCAGCGCTGAACTTGTGCCGGCTGAAGCGAAAGCCAAAAAATATAGATCTGGGATGGCCACTTTTCCAAATTAAGGTCAAGGAGGATGAGAAAATAAGTGTGGAAAAGAGAGTGCAATACGTACAGAGAAACAAGCATTTTTGTGGGAGGATGGATTCACGGAAGAAGGAAAATTTCTGACAGACAAAATTATTTGAAGCCAGTTGTCGAATTCAGCCCAGGGCAAATATGAAAAAGGAAAAAAATATAAAACAAAAAGATTTCAGCTATTGGATTAATGTACTTTTTAACAGACCATGTAACTTGAAAGACTTTCTCTTGGTCAAACAGGCCATTCAGCCAGCCCGAAACAGCATTTTGTGTCACTGAGAAAAAAAGCCAAGACTTTTCATGCTGGTCCAAACAGGACTGACTTTATGCCAGTTTCTCAGTTCAGCCCCCACACTAGAAAACCCGCACTGTTGGCCAGAAAGCTGCTTCCCGATTTTGAGACTGTGGGACCCGTGCCAGGGCCGGAGCATCCCGCGGCACCACGGAGCTTGTCCCTCCGGCACCGCCAGCACCGCAGCCTGAGGACCCGCTGCAGCCCGCAGTGCTCTCTCTGCACGCCCTGGTCCTGCCATGTCTACACAGCTGTTTTGGAGTGACCCACACTTAAGGGTTAAGCACATCTCCAGCTCGTCTGGTGAAGCCTATTCCCGGCCCTGGCCAAAGGGGATGCTGGTCCCGCTCCCCCCCGTGCCTGTCCTGCGCTCCTGGAAGCGGGAGGAGGGGTGAGGCCGGACCCCGCTCCGACGGTGCGAGCTGTCCTCCAGGTCGGCCTCCCGAGCCGCGAGATCCGAGGGGGAGCTCGTGGCACAGTGACCGAGCTGCACATACGGGTTTTAGCCACACAGCTTAAACTCCTCAAGACAACTATCAAGTACATATGTTAACAGCCGATTCTTGGCAGTTTATTTTAATCAAAGTATAATGTCTGATCTTTTTTTTCTAAATCTGGAGGGCTTTCTTCCTTCATGAAGGAATGCTGCACAAGTATTAAATAAGCAGAAGAATCGACATCTATCTGCCACTTGCTAGATTTCTCGCTTTGCAAAGTAAAGACTCAAAGAAGATGAAAAGCTCCATTAATAAGATTATCGCCATTCTTTTTGATATCTAAATCTGTGCCACCAGGCCATCCTTTGCTGAGTAGCAGACTGCAATCATCGCTGAAGTCCCAGGTTTTTGCTTCTGTGCGCAGAAATGCAGCCAGTGCTGTATTGCTGGGTATACTGCAAACAGCAACGGCGTATCATTAGCATATTAGTGACAGCAGCAAAAATACTTTAAAACACAACCACCGCATACTACCAGCATGTGTGCCAAGGGCTGCTGCAAAAGCAGCTCATTCTCACCTCACTTCCCTAACGAGTCCTCATACCGCGTTACAAGAAAGCCAAGTGTGAAGTTTTGGAGGTGCTGCCGGACACTACTTGCTATTTCCAGATGCTACGTGTTTTTCCTGTAGCCTGGCTTTGCACCGCAGGCGGTGCTGAGGGGCGGCCGGCCGGCCTCCAGGGCACGGAGCATCGCCCGGCTGTGCCCGCGGTGCTGGCGGTGCCGAGGAGGGGATGCGGGAGCGGCCCGGCAGTATTTATGGCTCAGTGAGCTACCACGTCTGCTGCGCGGAACTGCTTACACAGGAGTTTTCCCACACTCAGGTTTGAGCGTTGTTACTCCTCTGCTTCTAATTTATGTGCAAATTGGGTTTGCTAATGCATACAGTGAAATACATTTTACTGGAGTCCTCCTCGGTACAGAGCCATTACCACTCTTGTGTGTGCATGACTTACTTATAGAAGAAATTTAGAAATTGTTGCGTTTCAGTACTTTCTGTTTTTTCAGCAAGCCATGGGCACAGCCTAGCGTGCAGCCAGCCTGCAGAGCCTCCTCCTGCCCGCCCCGCAGCTCTGGCGGATCAGGCGGTGGGTGCCACAAAGCCGTTTTCTCTGCAGCACCCGCGGCGCCCCGTGGCTGGGCTCACTGTGACCAGCAGCGAGAGCTGTCCCCCGACTTAGCGGACCTGCTCCTCCCCGGCTGCCCCCACGTTTCTGCACCGCAGGCTGTGGGTGCACACGGGGCCTGTCCTGGGGCCAGCACAGCCAGGGAGCGGGCTCCCGACAACGACGGCTGCCAGATGCTTCACCGTGCCAGCCATGCTCACCGCCCCCTTTCCTTCCCATGGCCTGTCCCGTGAACAGTCCTGCGAACCAGTTCAGCAGCTGCGCATTTTAAATGAACACTGACACATGCGTAACACCAGGTCCCATGCAGCACGCTCTGCTGTGCAGGGAAGAAAACTCTTTGCCCCATCGCTGCCATCCAGCGACTCAGCGTGGGAGGGACCCTGCTCTGCTTCCCATGCAGCAGGACTAGCGGGCACGTGAGGGAGAGCCCAGCGAGCTCCGGGCCTGCTGGCAAGGGGAGAGCAAAAAATGAAGTCAGCTGGAAACAGCAAGAATTCTGGCAGTACAGAATGTAAATGCAGCGGCCGGGTGCAGCACAATGGGGACTGATGAGATTTGCGCCACAGGTGCAGATGCACCCTTGCATGCCTGGACCGGGCCAAGCAGGGTGCCAGCAGCCGGTCCCCAGCCCCGGCTGTCCCGTGCCACCGTCGGGAGGGCCAGGATGCTCGGTGTCCCGTGTCGCTGTGCCAGCTGGGCTGTCACCAGCACCGCATCCCCGCGGGCGGCCACGACCTTTGTTTCCCCCTCATTGTTCGCAGTGCCCATTCAGACGTTCAATGAGCCCGCTGCGCGGCCGCCTGCGCCACGCTGATAGGAGATGCTTGGTGCTGCTGTTTGTGCTCGCACAGGGGAAAGGTTTTGATGTCTGCCATTTGACCGGGGAAGGAAAGTTAAGCACGATGCACCGGTTTGGTAAATAGCGAGGAGGTTCCCGGTTCTCCTTGTGGGCAGGGACGGGGACGTGGTGCCGGCGGTCCCTGCCAAGGATGCAGGAGCAAGGAGGGAGCGGGCGCTCAGCAGGTGGCCGGGCAGTGCCAGTTACACGCGTGCCGTTCTCTGCGAGAGCTGCAGCTCCGCCAAAAGCGAGTGGGTCGCGCGCGGGGGATCCACCAGCGGCACTGCCTGCCCTCCTCACAGCGGGGCCGGGGCTCCCGCGCACGTAGCGGTTCTGTCCTGCGGGTCTGGCCTGGGCCGCTGATGCTGGGCCAGCCTGCGCGCGGTCTGCGCAAAGCACCAGCGCTGGTTTAAAAGGGCTGTCAGGAACGGCCGGGACTGCGGGCAGGAAAGCTCCAGAGGATGATGAAATGCGCTGGAATAAATGGCCTCATTCAGAGCAGCGCTCAAAAACACCACATTGATCCGACGGTCTCAAATGTCTTTTCAATAGCAGTGAGCAGTGGCATCCTGCTGAGTTCAAAAGATGGTCTTGTCTGGTCTGAAACAAGGCCTCTTAGACATTGCCACCATTCAGGACATCTCAGAAACACACTCTCCTTTGCCCCCTCCTTCCCCTCTCCCCTCTGGAAACTTTCCTATATAATTCATCTTTTCAGGAGAAGGAGAGCAGGCGTGAGGTCCCATCCCCTGGCAGCTGAAGTCGCAGCTGGCTGACAACTCGCTGGGTCGCGGGTCCCCGGCCCCTTGGCGCAGTAGCTTCTGCTCTGCAGAGATGCCCTTCGCATGGCAGTGGCTGCCATGGCACAAACGCTCTTCCAGGCTGAAAAATGGGTTATTTTACTGAGGTTTCTTTAAAAGCAAGGAGGTGACTTGGAGAGGAAAATGCTATCTAATCTGCTAAGGTTTTCAGAAACAGATTCCACTTTCTTCTGGGAAACCTGCACAGTAATTAATGTGGCCAACATACAGACATTTCGGAGAGGTTTTGTTATACTAGCGCTATATGGATAGGTGCTTTGCACACCTGATTTTGCTGCTTTACCACGACAAAGGGACTGGGTTCATATGAATAAATCTGTAGCAAGACCACACACAATTATTAGGCTTCATACCAATTGTCCTTCATTAATGTTTCAGAGGAGCAATTAACATTTTGAGCCAAACAAGGTGTACTTAGTTAGTGGGACGCGACCCAGCTGTCATTAAATTATATCTATGATTAATGATCTTCAGAGACAGAGACCTTAAAGTCTGGGCACTAACAAAGAGCTCAGAGGGAGGGGAAGCCGGAGCCCTGCGCTGGGACGGCCCGAGGGCAGAGCCTGGCTCATCAGCGATGTCCCACATGGGCACATGGCCGGGATGGGCTGCACTGGGAGTCTCGTGCAAGGTAAAACAGCCAAGGGGTCTCAGAACGTTTCCTTAAACCAAAATGTACCAGGATGATCTTAAAGCAACAGCCGATGCGCAGTGCAGATGCCTCCCACGCTGGTCATCGCTGTGGCGTGGTACGGATGTGGCCCTGAAAACACCAAAGGCGTCTTTGCCTCCAAGGCATCATTGGCAATGCTGTTCGGTCTCCTCCAGGCAGCCAGGCTGGTCTTGCCAGTATGTTGCAGGCACAAGAGGACTGTGTCCGTGTGCCCAAGATGGAAATCACGCTTCTCCCCTTTTTATATTTCTATACATATATTCAGACAGAACACCTGGGGAAATGAGCTCTGCTGCGTGTACCTGGGCTGCCACGCTGCGCCCTTCTTCTTAAGGCATTTCCAGACATAAACCAGTGTGTTACTTCACAGGCTTGGATCACAGAATCATAGCACCACAGAACAGCCCAGGGTGGGAGGGACCTTGAAAGATCACCGGGTCCAACCTTTCATGGGAAAAGGGAGCCTAGATGAGATTATCCAGCACCCAGCCCAATCGCATCTTGAAAACCTCCAGTGATGCTGATTTTACTGTGTCCCTGGGGAGGCTGTGCCAGTGATTGCTCTCATTGCAAAAAATTTCCTTCTTGCATCAAGACAAAACCTCTCCTGGTGCAAAGCATACCAATTCATTGCCCCTCGTCTTCTCCTTGTGGCTCCCTGTGAAGAGAGAGCCTCTGTCCTCTTCGCAGCCGCCCCTGAAGTGCTGGAATACCGTGAGAAGGCTGCCCCTGAGCCTTCTCTTCTCCGGGGGGAAAGGCCCAGCTCCTGCAGTCTTTCCTCACAGGGCAGGTTCTCCAGCCCTTGGATCATCCCCATGGCCCTCCTGTGCACACTCCCATCTGTCCTCGTCTTTTCGGAGTCGTGGGGACCAGAACTGGACACAGTACTCCAGGTGCGGCCTGACAAGTGCTGGGAGGAGCGGGACGGTCACGTCTCCATCTCTGCTAGCCGTGCCCTGCGGAGGCAGCCCAGGACCCGATCCGCCTTCGTTGCTGCGGCAGCGCTGCTGGCCCACGTTCAGCTTGGTGTCCCCCGGGCCCTTTCAGCACGGCTGCGCCCCAGCCACACCGGTCCCAGCCTGCCCCGGGCTCTCCGGTTATGTTGCTGAAGGCTGGTGGCAGAGGCTTTTCCCTGAAACACCCTTTACGCCGCGTCGCATCTCAGTGGTCTCCTCGGTATGGCAAGGTTCCCCCCGGGGGAGGTCTGCAAACAGGGCACAGCACTCGCTGCTATGACCAAGACAGGCACCCCAAAAATGGGGGCTACACATTCAAAACGTGGTGTCAGAGGCATGCCTGGAGGTTGGCAAGGGTCAGACGCTGAGCGGAGATGTGCCCCGCAGGCGGCCGTGGTCGGGGCGGGAGGCCCACCCGCCTCGCTGGCAGCCAGGACCAGGGCCTCCACCCCGCCGGGCAAGTGTTCGGGGTCTCTGAGTGCCCTGCTTCCTGATGAAATTATATGATTCACACAAAACCTTATAACTTACTCAGTGACGGTTGAGGAAACACAGCGCAGAAGGTCATTTTGTAGCTGAGGAACGTGTAAACAGTGGAGGCCAGGAGTTAGTGTCATGAGCAGACGTGGCCAACGGGCTCCTTACAAATGTTTAATATTTGGAGAAAAAAATGTTTTTGCTGCCAATTTTTAATTTAATTAGGGATTGTTTGGGTTTTGTTCTTTTTAATGTGGTTTGTTTGTTATGTTCATTGAGAAGCATCATTGCCATGGTAACTGACGGACCATGTGGGGCAGCATGTGCACTTTTAAGTGGCGTACAGGGTGCCGCGTTATCCACAGGCGTGTGTAGCCAATATGCCAGAGGAGGATACGGGGAGATCCGTAACAAGAGCATTAAGAAGCCTCAGAATGAGTTAGGAAATGTTACTTGTCTGTACGAACAAGAACACCTTCTTGGTCTTCCCTAGCTTTTTTTTTCCTCAACACTCCTACGTAAGCATTAAAAGAACAGAGGGAAAATTAAATGAAGCTATGGGAAGAATGCTGAGTTTACCATCTGATTTTGATTTGGGATATTTTTGTGGCAAACCCAGATTTTTTATTTTTTTCTTGCTGGACAGTTTTTGCAGACACTTTGCAATACAATCAAGATGCAACATTTGGCACAAAAAAGTTCAATAGTGTGTGCCCAGTAAATTTTCAATGGGAAAACAAGCTGAAAAATGCTATTTTTTCCTCTCTCTGTTGATTTTGTGGGAGAGAGAACGCTATGTGCACTATGAAAACACCAGAGCTTAAATAGCTCACCGGAAAGAGGAGGACGTTGCACAGGCCCACTGTCGGACGGGGAGAGGGTGCTCTCCTGGGAGCGCTGCGCTGCACTCCCAGCAGCGCTGTCGTGACGCGGGCAGAGGGGACCCAGCGCAGCCAGGGGCACGGCGCGGCCGCCTGCTGAGGCAGGGCGGGTTGTGTTGCACAGCACAGCAGGGCCAAGGACTGCAGATGACACCAGGGCACAGTGGAAACCCCCAGGGCCATTGGTCAGGGACATCTCTGGGGCCACCTCCAGGAGAGGACCCAGGCGTTTTCTGCCCTGAAATGTCAGCGTCTGCAGCCGCAGCCACGGGAGCCAATGGGGGCTATGAGGGGGGCCCGTGGCGGGTGAGTGCTGGCATGGGGACAACTGGGACAGCAGTGGCACCTGAGCTCTGTTGTGTGCCCACCACGCCCCGGCCATCTGAGAGTCATGACAAGGGGACAATCTGATCTGCCACTCAGGGACGGGGCTGGAAGCTTCTCCCGTGTTCTGCTGAAGGACCAGCGGTACCTTTTATTTGCAGAACAAAACACACAGTTTTTGTCTACTGCAATGCCAAACCCCAAAACACCCCAGCCAAGTTTAATTAAATGCAGAAGCTCAGTTTATACCTTTTTTTCCCCCACTTATTTCTATTGATTTATCTGGTTTCTAGTTGCAGATTAGCATAGCACTGGCCTGATTTACACTCCCTTTGCTTTTAAGAGTATTACAGTTCACAATATCATCCATTTAAACATGATGTGATACTCACCGGGCTCGTTCTTCCTGCCATTGAAGTGAGTGAAAAATTTGCCATTGACTTCAGTGGATCAAAACCTTAATAACTAATTTATAGCTTATTATATTATTAATATTCGAGTTCTTTGTAACACGGCCGAAGTCACACCTGCTGTTTGAATGCGCGCTGCCAGCACCGCTCAGCGCTCCCCGCTGCTCGCCCCGCGCGGCGCTGCGATGCGTCCCCGGTCTGCAGCCGAAAGAGGCTGACACAGTGACCGCGGCCGGAGGTTACGGATTTACATTGGACATCGCTTAAATTGTGTGTGCTTGTTTAAAACCCTCCTTCATGGTATGTGGTACACTGGCACAGGCTGCCCAGAGGAGCTGTGGGTGCCCCATCCCTGGCGGTGCTCGAGGCCAGGCTGGATGGGCTGTGGGCAGCCTGGGCTGGTGGGAGGTGGCCCTGCCATGGCAGGGGGCTGGAACTAGACGATTTTAAGGTCCCTTCCAACCCAAAGCAGTCGATGACTCTATACGTCTGTCTCACCTTCCTTTCTGGTGTCTGTGCCACTCGCCACCGCCGGGGATTTCTTCCTCCTTTCCAGCCCTGCAGGGGAGGAAGCGAGAGACTGGAAACCAAGAAAGACAGAAGTGAGCTTCATGTGACTGGAACCAACATCCCAGCTGAAAACATCACACCGCTACACAAAGCTCATGTGATATTTGCACTCTGAATGCACAGAATTGCCGTTACGGGGGGAAGTATGTGCAGCTCACTTCTTCCTTATTAGCAGGTGAACCGGTCACATGCAATGCATGCAACGAGCCTCCGCCATAGCTTTCCTTCAGGAAGCTCAGAGCTCCTCCCAAACACTGAGTAATCCACCTTTGGCCACCCCCTATTACCTCCCTGTGAAGTCACCCATCTCAAAGGGACGGTACCAGGAGAGGGGCAGCTGGCAGCGACCTGGCGCCGGGCCCCATCGTTAACCCGCAGCCCCTGTAATCTGCACACTGTGTTTCTGCTGCAGCGCAGCTGGCACGACACCTTGTCGCGACGAGATCTGAAGCCGAGAACATGGCATACCTTGGACACCACTCATATCTATTATTTAAAACTGTCCTCCTCGCAGAATTAATTAACATCTCTTTTTTTTTTTCCTCACCACCGCAGATCTAGTACGAAATCTGGCATTTTGACAGATGACTATGGACATTTTCCTACAGAGACATAACTTGGGGGGGGGCATGGGTTCTCATCTGTAAATTGTTTAATAAAATTGCACCTGGCAGGCACCCAGAAAAACGAATGGTAGGAGAGCTTCACGTGGTAGCTGCTGTGATCAAGACCAGAGGCTACCAAAGGAGCCGATGCTGGCGTCGCACAGCGGTGCGGATTGGTGCCACGTTCCTTACACGAGGCCAAAAGGCTGCGTGGATCTGGGCCGCTGCTGGAATCACTGTGCGTGCAGGATGGGAGCTGAGGGCTGGCTGTGTGCTCGGGCAAGGCAAGAGCTGAGCCCAAACCCCACCTGACAATGCTGGCACAAGGAGAGAGAGAGAATAATGGGCGTGAAGGGATACATTCGGGCTGG
Organism: Chauna torquata; assembly: GCA_013399475.1. Classification (NCBI taxonomy): domain Eukaryota; kingdom Metazoa; phylum Chordata; class Aves; order Anseriformes; family Anhimidae; genus Chauna; species Chauna torquata. The sequence goes on along the minus strand of VXAL01014258.1, from coordinate 107,705 downwards.
ACCTAAAAGTTCCCCACCATCAGAGAAGAGGAATGATGGAGCGGCATAGCAGCACATACATCTGAAAGGCAGCGAGGGAAACGCGTTCCCACACGGCCCTGAGAAAACCCCAGTGCAGCAGGAGATGCTTCCCACCATGAGCACCTCTGTGCCCCGCAGTGGCTCCCAGCACCAAAACTGGCTCAGGAGGGGTCGGAGGCGGCTGAGCACCCGCGGAGGGGAGGCGACCAGCGAAGTTCAGCTTCTCCATGTCAAGCTCCAAGAGCATCTCTCTGGTTTCACTACCCCCAAACAAAATAAGCACACGGAGGAGGTTACAGTTCCAGCACCGAGCCATGGTGGTGCATATGCCAAAATGTTTGATGAACTTCACTGGCCACCTTGATGCATAAATGCATCATTAGTGGGACACACGCAGAAACACTGGGCAGTGGTAAAGCACAAGTCATCTCCTCCAGCGTGGGAATGGCCCATAATAAGTCACGAGACAGAATAAGATATGAAGGTCACTCACTTATGCATGGAAATAAATTATATTATACCATCAACTAAGTTTCTTCAGCCAGTCATAAAGCAGAATACAGCTAAGTAATTTACTCGCAAATGATGGCTATAAAACACTCACACTCCAACAAATCAAACGGCAGCACACCACCCAAACCCCTGTGTCGTACCCACTGGTGATGAACAGTGAAACCCCGCTGACCCCCAGCCTCGGTGACGTTGTTCACATATGCTCCTTGTGCCCCGCTGACCACCTGCACATGGCGAAGGCTCGGGCTTTGCACAAACGTCTCTTCCCTTCACTGTGCTCCTTTGTGCCATGCTCCGAGTATTTAAAAAAGCATCATAAAGGTAAAAATGATCAGTTCCTGCCCATGTAGTAACTGACCACTTCTTATGTGTGAGTCTGAGACGTGAGTTGCTTATTTGCAAGATGACATTATAAGGTGGATGAGGTTTTGTCACTTTTTTGGCACCCTCATCACCACTTGCCCAAGGCACAGAAGATGCTGCCATGGAAAAACACCCAACGACCACACTCCCAGGCTCTGCATCCCACACAAAATGAATAAAGCTCCGATCTAGTCTACAATCTCACACTGCTTTTAGGGCAAGCAGTCCAACTGCAATTGCCAGCACTGGTGCCTATGCCTGAACCCAGGCATGTGGAGGCTCCCACAAGCTCTCTTTGGGGACGTAGGTGGGGAGAGAGGCATTATTTTCTTTTGTTCTAAAGCCGAGCTCAGTCTCCAAAGCTAAAACTGCTCTGTCTTTGCAGCAAACCCTGTTCCCAGGCCAGGTGCATGTGGAGGAGACCCGAGCGTGGCCCCGCCGGTGCCCTGGGGCACCCGGCACCCACGGGCCATGCCGCGGGCCCAGACCACATTCTGCAAGGATTGCTTTCTCCTGACAAGTAAAGAGAAATGTCATATGAATATTTTCTTTCATAATAAGCTTCAGGTGTCATTTTTTTCTTCTAGAACACTAGGTATGCCCAAACTGTTGCTAAAAATAATAAATACTGGTTATTTTGTGAGGCAGTGTGTTGATACGAGAGATGCATAAAGCAATACCTTCTTTAACATGCGTATGTTTAGCATACAGGAGGAAGCGCACACATACCATATATTCTTAGAACGTGATGCAAGGCAAAACCAACAAGTGTTAAAATAACAGGGCAGAGACTACAGCATGGTTACTTTGCTGAGAGGGTGGAAGCTGCCTCAGGATATAATAGGTTTTAAATTGGGGGCCTCTACTTAAAATCCAGAGGAAATAAGAAGGGTCGAAAGGCAAAAATTGCACAACTGTTATATTACTTTAAAAGACAATCTAATTTCTTCTTCAGAAATTGCCATGTTTTTTGGAAGATGTCTTTGACAAAAGATGTCGCAATTCAGGTCCATTGCTGAATGAAAGAGTGGTCGAGAACCCAGAATTTTATTCAACTTAAATGTTTCTGAGAGCATGCCATAAAGATGTGGCATTTCATAAAACTGATTCAATATAAATTGCGGTGGTGGGGGGGGGATTGAATTCAGGAATACATATTGAAATAGGAAAGATCTGTTTAAGGCCAGTGCTACACACTCCTACTTAGAAAACATGCAGAGCAAGTGCTGCACCAAGGCCATGCAAATCCTGCCAACAGAAATTGTTGACCCATACAGCGGAAAAACAAAGTGTCTCATTCCCCTCGCCTTCAGCCCGCCTGGCTCGTTTGGGTTGGACTTTCCACCTTGGTTTTTCAAGCGCACTGGAAGCATCAGATGTGTGGTAGAAAGAGGAAGGTCTGCCCTGCCCACACCCCGCTGCCCGGCTCGGAGCTCTCCGCACTGCCAGCGAGCCGGCAGCAGCGAAACCCTGAAAACACTTCTGTTTTCTGTCTCAGTTCCCCAGCATGGCCACTCCTACAGGAAAGCCATGGAGGCGAGGGCGCGGGTGGGGGAAGTCACCCAAAAGTGAATGGTGCATGCGTGGAGAAACACAGCCGGGTGGCCCACTGCAGCACATCGCCTCCGCAGGGACTGGTCACAAGGCAGGGGGACGTGCGGGAGAGACGGGAGAGCTGGGCTGTGTTTGTTGCGGCGTTGCGTTTGTGCAGCATCTTTCAGCCTGGGACTTACCACCCCCATCTAGCAACCCAGGCCAACACAACCCAATCCAACATGACCCAGCCCAATGTGACCCAACGCAACCCAACCCAACACAGCACATCCCTACCACTCCTCCCTGCAAGCAACAGCCCATCACGACATGGTTTGGATTCTAGCCTGTTACTCTAAAAGCTGAAAAGCCCTAAGAAATATGGGGAATGATACAAATTAAGTCTTAAGTCTCCTACACACATTTTAGAAGGTTTCCCTCTCTCTGAGGCCTGTAACACTTAGTCTTTTGGTAAAAATATCTAATTCTACAAGTTTGTGTATTTTTTTTTAAAGAAGCTAAACTCACTAAATCTTTCTGTGTATTAGAGCAATATTTTCTAAGAAGACACTACAGTTTTCACCAGGCATGTTTAGGCCTAGTGTGACATTAATTTCTGGTTTTCCTGTTTTCTCTTCCCAGGTATCAAAGGAGTGGGCCAGATTTTCAAGAGAGCTCAAGTTTTTGCCAGTCTCTCCCAGACAACACAGACGTGCTAGCCATGATAGAGCATGGTTCAGCTTTACTGTGCCAAGGTATTTGTACAACCTCTCTAGCAAAGTAAAAACTCAGTAATGCAAATTTTCTGTAGACTGAAAAGTCTTCTTTTACACTAGAAATACTATTTTGCATTCCTGTTTTTTCAATAAGTAATTAATTTGTGAGTTTAGCAAGACTATGCCCTGTGCCATGTATCTCATCTGCATCCCATAAATATTTAACAGTACTGAAAAACAATAATTTTCTAACTCAGAAAACAATGTTACAGAAATTAAACAATTGCTAAGTGACCACTGAGCTTTTTCATGAATCCCATCTACTTTATGAAACCAAGACAAGCCAAGATAGCCAATTACAATGCACTAAAATGTACCATCAACTGACTGGGAAATGCTATTATATTTTCAGCTTCCGTGTAGTTCAATGAAAATTAGAGTTAAATGTGTATTTTCAATGCAATAGGTTATTACTATGAAGTTAATCATACCATTACTTTTTATTGTGGTTCACTACATAGAAGTTTAAAGGGACCCTGACAGAGAGGAATAAATGAGGCCAGCCCTCGATGCCGCACCCGACAGTGGGGTACCGCACCAAGCTTAATTCGGCCTCCTGAAGTCTTCTCAAATTGTCACTTGTAGAATTTGTACTTGACTTTTGCAAACATTAAATGTTCTTGTCACCGAGAACTAATTAAGAAATCTGGACCACTATTGCTGAGCTAATTTTGTTCAGGTTGACTGCATGTTCAAATCTGACTCTAGATGCTCATCTAATGTATACTGTGACCAACTATTTCGGTTGGATTAAGGTAATTACCTAGCTCAACACTTTTCTGATACATTTTACAGTAATGGAATCCGAAGCTTTTATATGCTTCTCAATCTTCTCTTCAGAGGATTGGGAGGGTAAAGCTGTGCTTGAGGACAGAAAAGGCAAAGTTGATGTTAACAACCAGCCCACAGGACAGCTCAGCTTATGTTTAGATTCCCCAGCTGAGGAGATAGCAAACCGAGTGCTATGCTAAAAGGCTTTATTTTCATAGATGTGAGAAAGAACCCCATCACTGGAAGGAGAAACAATTGCGACATGCTCTGGATCTCAGGAACCGGTGGCTTTGGAATTGCGCAGAGTGGGTCCGGGAGCTTTGTGGATCCAGTATGCCTTTCCCTGGCGCTCAGTCCTCTGCAACCAAAACTCCGCAGTGGAGGACAAGGCAAGCCACAGGGTAAGCCTCCCACAATGGGAGAAGGCACACCAAGGGATGGGCTCCAGCTGGCCATACATAGTCCATGATCACATCTCCTAGACCTTAATCCCATGACTGTTCACCCTACTAGTCTCCTTGGTGACGTATAGGTATACACTTTATAGAACTATGTAGGGAGACAGGATTTTCTGCCATACTAAGACATGGGAAGTTAACAGGATCCACTGAAGAATTCATCAAAATTAAAACAAGCCTTCAACCATTTCAGAGAGCAGCAGGGAATTAACACATGGCAATGCCACGTGGCTTATGGGACACCAGTATGCCCTCTACGCGAGACTTCCCTCTGAAGAAAAAGGTCATCACAGTTCTGCAGCCCCTTTGATCGTGAAGGTACGCCAAACGGGCACTAGCAGGGCACCCAGAAGGTCCTTCCTGAAGGTCAGATCCTTATAGCAGCCTGCTTCAAATCAATAAAATGTGGGCTACAACAGGTCTCTGTTACACAGAAGTGGATTGCATGTGATTGCCTTTTCCTTCTCCTCCATGTACCAGTGAAAGCAGCAGAACTTCTACAGCAATAATGGTGTTTTGAATTTGTGGACTTCCTACATGCCTTGTTTCCGTAAAACATCCGATCTCTTTCTCTTCGTTTTGCTAAAATGTTTTATTTCCACCTATTTAATGGCTTGCAGAATTGATGTTAGAGCCTATACATTTCTCTATTTTGTGCACAACGCAGAACATTTTTCAACAATTTCAGAGAGGAAGGGGGATGAAAATATGTAGGCATCTCATAGTCTCTTTGAGACCTCCTGACACTTACAAAAAACTCTCCTTCCCATAACCTAGTTTTGCAGTCAACACTAACCACAATACTTCAAGAAAAAGGGGCTTAAGTGAAAAATCTTGAAAATAGATATGGACTTAGTTTTCATAATGTCATGGCAATGAGGAACAACAGAAGTCTGCCAGTTTTTGTTTTCTCAGTTCTTCTGGGTCTTCATAACCAAAGATGCTGCAGGTAGGGCATATCAAGCATTTGTCCTGATCTGGCTCTAGGTGACTAGCAGAAAGTCTCGTGATGTGGCCTAGAAGACTGGAGTTGTCCCTTCCTTCTGTAACTGACTGACTTATGTCATGGGCTGTGTGGAAGCATACACAGCAGCAAGGGCTCTGACCTCGCTGCAACCAGAGACTTCGTGTGCTGGACTACGAGCAGCCCATGGCTTTCCTCGCTTCCAGCAGAGCTCCCCGACCCTCATCTGCTTTGGCCTTAACCACCCAACAGCTGATCCCATGTCAGACTCAGCTGAGTACAGCCTTCCAGGCAGGGGAGGGTGACAGAAGGTCCACGGGAGCCCGCATCATTACAGCTTTATCACTCGACATTATTTTCCTGGGCAGGCCTCAGGAAGACCTTAACTGGCACTGGAGAAATGTAAGATGGGGAACGTCTTGTGAAAATTGCAACAGAAAGGAGATTAATTGGGAGCAAGAACCTGAATGCAAATTAAGCCACTAATAGTGAAATGCAGCAGATCTCTTTTGGGGAAGCTAAGACCTTGGTCTGTTGAAGAGATAGGGAAGGGCAGCCACAAAACCTTTCCGTGCTCCACAGCCAACACGTTCCATCAGACAAGCTTGGCCTTCCGTCCCCTTCAGACTTTGCCTTCCCTGTTAAGGTGTTAACACATGCCATTTATGATGGTTCTTTCTGGGATGTGGTTGCCTTTATCTTGGAAATTGGATTGAGCTTATTCCTCATACGGCACAAATTGGGCAATAACTTTCAGTCACTACCCAGGAGCTAGACTTGAACCAGCCAACTAGAACTGAAAGGTTCTCTGAAGTCTATTACCAGCCTCCTGAAATATCCAGTCTCTGAACAGACTTAGCACATGAGACACAGGAGTGCCAATATTTATTAGGTGCTCACATTGTTTTCCCGATCAATTTTAGCCACGACTTGAAACATGGTGTGCAGCAATGCAAAGCGCAAACAGCCAGAACAACTCCATTTTCACTGAGGTTTATTTGCTGAAATTCAGTCTTGTATGGCAGACCTTCAAACTGATGTAATTGCTTCATGTCCATCATCTTCAGTGGCACTGCAGCACATCCCTGAAGTACCAGGGGACGAGCACTGCTCGTCCTGGCCCGGCAGACAGCACTCATGGGACATGCGCGTTGGAGGGTCTCTGGGAGGACGCGGCAGTGCTTGCGCAGACTGACCATGGGTGTTTTCCAGCCAAGATCAGATGTCCCTCTCAAACCTAATTTTAAGAAGGTGTTATTACAACAGACAGGCCACGTACAGCATGAATTCCAAAAGAAATCTAAACATCCACAACAGAACACGAACCCTTGACCATCAACACATGATAGGATCACCAATAATGAGTTAAAAATGGAGCGAATTGTACCCTGTTGTTTTGTCTTCATGCAGCCATTAACAAGAGGAGGGACATCTTATAAATTCTTCATTTTTCTTCTTTTTTTTTTCCTTTCTGTCATTCTGTGATTAGGGAGAGGATGCAACTAGAATTTAGCCCTTTGGTAGAATTTACTTCAGTGATTAAAATAACTGCACGGAATTAGCACAATTCTAACGTTATTTTTTATCTTGAGTGGCAGAAAATCATTGCTCCTGGGATAATTCTTAACCTAACAGTATGACCTCTGTGAAATACATCCAAAAGTTTTATGATTTTCCCCTTCATACTAATTTAACGTAGTTCAATTGTTTAATCTTAAAACGAATACATTCCAAATAAAGTAATACAGTTTACAACAAGACACTGTAGGAAATAATTAGGTTGCAAGTTCTGGAGGCTTTAATATGGTTGAAATTATATAACTATCTTTGCATTCCCTGTATGGTCCTATTAAATGCAGTAGGCATTGATGTCGCTAGCTGTCAGGAAGCAAAATGAAAAATAGTTTTAATAGCTGCTCTTTGACCTGTTTTATATTTTATGTCAATTATAACAGCATACAACCATGCATAATTATGAAGCATAGATGCATTAAAATGTACACATAATTTGTGTTCTTATGGCAACCGTTGCATTAGGACCTAGAAAACAAACTGATGACTTCCTATTGTTCAGTCGTCTTAATATCAAATATGCAAGAGTTTTATCTATCATCTTGCTTTGTGTAATTTAAAAAAACATATTCTGAGGCAAACAAAAATCACCATGTAGCCGTACATCTGCGTCTGTACTGCCTCAAACTACAGGAGACAGCATTCACCACATCCGCTAAATTAACATAGCCATGCATACAAACATTTAGGCTTGAATTTTTAAATGATGTTTCATTCATGGTAGAAGTTATTTTCTGGTCCACAAGAAAGTCCACAACAGTGCTTTGACTTCATTTGGTTCTTAAATGCAAGCTACTCTTTTGTTTGGTTTCAAATGGGGACAGGCGTCCTATTTTCTGAAGCAAGCTGATAAAGATGAAAACAACGCCCAGGACATATATATACATAGCATGCTAAACCCAAACTACACAGTTAAGTGCTGGCGTTCAAAGAAGGCTATTTAAGAAAACAGTCATTCCGTCAAGCTTGTTCCCAACATAGAAAATACTCAAATGTAAAGCAGATAGATATGTTCATTCTATGAAAAATATCGTCATAAAGCCTTCCCGCAAAGCAGCTCTGAAATGAAGGAACCTGCATCTTCTCCAGCATATTCCAGGACGCCACCAACAACCGCAAAATGTGCAATTATTTCCACGTCCTTTGAGGAACTATCAGTGAAGATGACGAGAACACAGCTTTATTTCTCTGCTTCAAGAGGCATCTGATCCACCTCAGGGAATGTACTGCTTACCCGAAACTTGCTTTTTATTTCAAGCATTTCCTTTCTGACAGCAGCACGCATCGTTTCTTTGACTTACTTCCTCCTCTGCTCCTTCTCCTCTCCCTCTGCCCCAGGATCTATGATGAAACTCACACTTTCACTACATATTTTACTAAAGCAAGGATTCCTAACGTTCCTGTTTCAAGTGCTGGCATAATCCCCTGGCTTCTGTCGTAAAGGCAAGCTCATGAAGTGTTTTTTGAAAAAGCACGTTAAGGAAGGGAGATGTACAAAAACCTGTGAAATCCAGAAAAACCATCCCCTGTGAAACCAAGTCATGCTGTATTTTTACTTTAAGTGGGATCTTTCTTATTGAAGTCATCTGTTCATGTCACCATCTGGAGAAGGTTACAGGAACAGATACGGCACTGTGAAGATGGTGCAAGTATGGGGAAGTCCTCCTGCGAACTCCACATTTGCAGAAAGCCCAGCTGAAGAACAGAAAAATACAAAATGCATCCTTAAGCACATATAGTCACCTGCCTGGCGAGCAGGTGACTTATCGGGCTCACTGCTGGCCTGGCGCAGCGGCGGTGTTGGAGTCCTGCCTGCGAAGAGCTACGCACATGGCCCGGCTGCTCTGCCACACAAATCTGGTATCTGAGGAGGAGGAGAACTTAAAGAAACAAAGCCCACACGTGCTACAGACCTTCCTTCCCTCTACAAAGATCATCCAAATGAGCCCGTGCACGTAGAGAAGGTTTGGCGGTCAACTCCGCTGGTTTACTTAGCGCATTTAAGCCCCAACCACAGTCCTGTTGTTTGAAAAGCTGGCAGATAAAACATCTCATACATCCATTCTTTAATGTGTCCTCACGCTTTGCAAAGCAAAGTCGTGCCTTTCTGAAAGGGAGTGTGGAATTCCGCGGAACGCCATGGCTCGCAGTCCTTGAAGACAGTTTTTTTGGGTGTCTATAGGTATCTTCACATTTTTATCTATTTTAGAATACTGTTTTCAGAACCGCAGTGGTTTCATTCACATCAAAAGTATATCTGCCAGATAGAACTATTATATTTTGCTTAACATTCAAAACAGGTCAGCCCCGAAAAACCCATGTTTAACACCACTTCCCAGTAGGAGGAACGAGCGCTTCCTAGGAGGGGTAAGAGAAGGGCAGGATTTTAAGCTTTTTGCCAAAGTGCCACTTTGCATGGAGGCTGTCAGGATTTAGAGAGCTCACGTGGCAAGAGCAATCCCTCCTGGCCTGCGCGCGCTGAAGCTCGGTTGTCTCGACACGCGTGGTTCCTGTGTGCCGTAGAGGTGGACACGGTCGGGTTTCCCACCACGTGTGAGATCAGCTGTGGGGCTGCAAAGCGTTGCAGAGCTAGCCATTTCTTCTGAGAGCACTTCGGCCTTTTAAATTAAGGGTTAGCTAAGATCTCACAAAAATCTGGGTCCTCTCTCCCCAGCATAAAGAATCCCTTAGCTAGGGGAAGATGTGCGGAAACTGGCAGACAGAGTGCTTGCAGGTGAAGAGGAGCAGCCTCTGCATTGCATGGCTCTGCTAAAAGCCAGGACTTCAGTCGGAGCAGGACTGACGCAGCCACTGGAGTGCCCAGGCTGTGCTCGAGTTGCTCAAGCTCTATCCGGCACACCTACTGCTGGCTGGAGCAGCTGCCCTGGTGCTCGGTTCAACTCCATGCAGTGTAAGGGGTTCACCTCCCCAAAGACGGCCTTTTCCCTGAAGCAGCAGCAGTGTACCTCAAACCAAAATATTTCCTGGTAAGAATACACCAAGAATCAAAGGACTGCAAATCTGAGAAACGCGTTAGATGACCTACGCAAGGTTTTTTTTCTCCTACCCCAAAACAGGCGCACATTATAAGGGCAGGATGCGCTCACCTCCACCTGACCAAAGCACCGCTCCAGACCTCCCCACAACACCAGGCACAGAGATGCCCAACGAGCTTACTCAGGATTTGCTGTCAAGTGCTGTTACTTCCACGGCTGTTGAAGCCATCCTTCTGGAGGCAGACCAAGTACGAGAAACAAGCAACGAGCACAGTTCTCTGCAGCACGGAGACCTTCCCCCTTCTTGCACACGCACGCTTTTCTGAGCAAAGCCAAAGACCGATCGTGCCATTTCCACACAACTGATGGACACAGAAGAACGCTTCCCTAGGAATACTCTGCTGGTCGAGCGTGTCATCATCCTGACAGTGCCACAGCATTCGTTCTGGCTCATGGATTTCTCTAGTGGTATTTCTTTACGAATATCTGTTTCAGAGCCTGGCAGAAGTTTTGCTTGGTAGAATTTCAAATGTAGAACATGACCTGCAATCTGGTTTCCACTTGCCTATGTATTTTCTTCATCACAAGGCTGGTTAATACAGTATCTTGGAGATGATACTCTCATTTTATTATGCTCCTGGTTGTTCCTCTCCATGTGCCACATGCATGGACAGAGGCTGTTCAGACACGCTGCGTTGCTTCAGGACACCGTTTTAACTGGGTCCCACAAACTGCAGGAGGATCTGTGACATTTACTGTCAGCAGCCACTGATGTATTTTCACCCGGGTCTTTGTATAGGCCTCCTAGCTCTTTCAAATAATCTTTTGGTTGGAAAATGCTGTCTTCAACACAAGAAACTTGCCCCTAACAATTACCAGACATGAAAGAGGCTTTCACCAGAAGGACAGTTTAGGGTCTTGGGCTTTTGTTTTGTTTTTGTGTTTTTTTTGTTGTTGTTGTTGTTTTTTGTTACTTTAAAAAGAAAGAAAGGGGGCTGATTTAGGGATTTCCCTAAGAGTTGCTCTACTTTACACTCAAGTACAACTAAGTAATTTAAAAAATAAAAATAAGACCAAACACACCAGGAAGGCACCAACACATGCAAACTGCCCCTATAGACACGTAGCACTCGGTGTCCTTAACTCTGCCCATGGGTGATGCTGCCATCTGTATTTCTCTTACCTCTTCCACCTGGGCCCCCAAACTGAACATAAAGGCAGCACCAGAAACCCGGGGGTGGTGCTCAGCTCATACTTGTGACAACCAGACTCCTACCAAAGCGGTGGCAGGCGACGTGCCCACGCTTCCTTTTCTCCCATTAGGCACAAAGCTGGAGTGCTCTTGGCGGGGGGACACGCACCACCGACACAGACCGTCCGTACCAGACTTAATCCAAGCACCTGAAGCGAGTTGCTAAAAATTTTTGCCTAAATAACAGTTTAAAAGTCGCTTGAAACATCCTGTTTTGTTTCATATGGTTTAGGAAGCTTAAAAATATTACATAAAGGAAGGAGGAGAAAAAGGGAAACAGAGGTAAGTAACTGCGGTTAGTAATTAACGCTCATGGTGGATGAAATTGGATCAACATTTTGAAAATGCTCAAAATAAACCCAGAAGAAAACGCCTCAGCCCCATTTAATTTACACTGCATATACAGCTAGCAAAGGCAGTTTAAAGTTGCACCTTTCCTTCTTCAATTACTTTCAACTTTCAAGCTGATTCTAAAGATTGGCACAAAAACGCGTAGGTCCTGCCTGAAGTGAAAAATAACTGTTTCCGTGTCCCCACTCTCTGAAGCAAACAGTTGTTCAGTCATTTATGTTCAACTTATTATTGTTCACCTCAAAACAGCACCCGCTACCTTGGCATTGGGCTTTACTACGACGCAGAGGCGCAGCTGGATAACACCGCAGGCATGGCACGGGCAAGCGCTTGCAGCTTTGCCCACCAGGAGCTGGTGCACAGCAGAGCTCGCCGTCCTCCACACCGCTCGCTGCGGGTGGCCGGCGAGGGGAACCACCGGCACCACGCCACTGGTGTCAGGGCCGATTTCATCCACCTTTGGTGCGAGCAGCAGCGCCCAGCAGCTCTTTCCCCAGAGATGAGTGGGAGCTGCTGGGCGCAGACCCCTCCGGGCGCGCAGCAGGGAGGCTGCAGCCTCCCGCGGGGCTGCGTAGAGGCTCGCACCAGCACGGCGGCACGAGCGGTGGCTCTGCAGAGCGCTGTGCCCACAGGACGAAGAGGAGGATTTGTTGGTTGGCACCTCAGCTGCATCACTAGTCAGATACACAGAAAGCAAGCGTTTTACTCGCTTTTCTCATCGTACAACCGGCTTCTTGAATAAAAACCTGGCAGAGACCAAAGAAATCAGTGAGGAGCTTCAGTGAATCACCAGCGAGGCTGCTGTCAAGTATTTTACAGGAATTTGGAGCTCATTGCTGCAGGGGGAAAGAACTTTTCTGGGTTATTTACTCGATAGAAAGCCTTTGGTCTGTTGGAAGCTTTGATTTCAGCTTTCCCCAACCTGCACTGTTAAATTGTCACACAAGCTTGTAAACAGGAGGCTCCACTGGTTACCTCGGAGTGGTTTGAACAAACTAACATCATAACAAGAGTGTTTATGGAAAAATGCTTAAGCACTGAAGCAGAAAGGGCTTAGCACTGATCAGACCTCTCTTCCACCTTTATTCTTCACTATCCACATTGAAATGCAAATATCAGTGCAGGGTTTCCACCAGCGTGCCACTCACAAATTGAAAAGCAGTTTTTATCTATGCAAATGTAAGCATGGTAATTGAAGTTAATCAATCAATGCTAGCTTTCACTAAAACCTTGAACATGATTGAATAAAGTAATTATCATTCAGCAGAAAATGATGAAGTTGTAGACAGCATGAACCTTATTAAAGGAGGATTTTGAGTCACAATGGCTTAATTTAGCTAACAGCCCAGCCTTAGCCCAAGCAACACACTACCCTTGCTGTCTAGAATTGTGGTTNTTTTTTATTATTATTATTATTTTTACAGTGTTGGATTAGTAAAAGGTACTTGTTACACTACAAAGGATAAGCCATAATTAACATTCTTCTTTACCAATAGATCAATGAACAAAGATTGCTATGACATAGTAAAGGTGTCCAACATGAACAACAGTCAATTAAAACTATTATACTTAAAAATGAGATAATGGAACAACTTCTGTGCA
>VXAL01014258.1:56348-92025 GCA_013399475.1 Chauna torquata | reverse complement strand
CCTCGCGCCGGCTGCTCTAAATTACTCTAATTGGCCTTTTTTTAAATTATTATTTATTAGCACCAAATTGTGCAAGAACCAAAGACTGTTTTTAATGATCCAAAACAGAAATAAGTGTTCTAGTCTATTGCTGCCCTATACGGAATAAATCAATATTAAAACTAATTAACCCTTTTCAAAGGCATCTCGGCTCAGGTTTTTATTTAATGGTCCAGTGCGAGCTGAAGTACTGGCTGAGCTGGATAAGCTCCATTTAAAAAACGACCAATTTTGAAAACAATTTAACAGCTTACGCTGATGAAGGTTTTGTTTTTTAAATCGAGAAGAGCTTGACTTCAGAGACTAGATGGTAGTTAACACAGCTTCTTTACTAGATGCAATAAGCCTATAACCAAAATTAGGTACCTAGCTAAACTTCAAGTATATATAATGCATAATTTTTCTGATTTCAAAATACTTGCATTCTTGCCAATATTTTTGAAGTTGGTTTGCAAGCTATAGGTGTTTAGATAAATTCTTTCATTTCTTAAAACAAGAGTCTACAAGCAGAACAGAACCCTGAAGGAACTACCTTATTTCTAATTTTTTATTTTTCCAAACAGCAGGCACTCTTACTTCTTCCTCCTACCTATAGTACAACGATAATTTAACTGGATAATCTCTTAACACTAAGTCAAAATAACTTCAGTAGCAATTAGTGATTCGTGTGAAGGATATATTAATTGTTCTAGTTCTGTGAACATTTTAACAGCGATTAGTCAGATATTCAGACAATTTGTTGGGAGACAAATCCTGTTTACCAGGCTACTCTGGGTTCCCACACTCGCATTCCTCCCAAGCAAATTATGGAACAAACTGGGGCAGGGGGGAGCAGTAATTTATGAAAACTCGGTACACCATAATTTTGCCATTTTTCTGCAATAAGGATGGCAAATGATTCATGGGGAAAAATGAAATATATTTCACTGTCAGTTCAATAGATCCAAGATTTACAGCTTCTTGACTTGGACAGGGAAAACTCAGCTTGCATAAAAATGAATTGCAAATCACTTAATTGTAGATATGCAAAAATAAGAAACGAATCTGGACGCTTCAGTAAAATAAACTAAGCAACAATTTAGAAGAGAAAATTAAAGGCAGAGAAGTCTTCTGTTTATTCAGGGGAGGGCGCGAGGCTGGGAAGAAGGAACGCTCGCGTTGCAAGGACCTTTGAATCGGGTTACACTGACACGGCTCCCTTCAGTTTGTGTCAGTTTTACTGATCAACCTAATTACATTTACATCAGTTGGACAAACAGATTACGGTATCTTGGTAAGACAGCACCAAGTTTGCCTTATTTAGTTAAATAAAGCCTATGGAAAAGAACTAATGACACGCATCCAGCTGCAGCACTGCCCTGTTTCAGAGATCTGCACTGGGGCTGAGCGTGCGCTCACCGTCACAAAGACCGCGTTCCCGTTAGGAGAACACCCTGCCAAGCCGGAGCGTGCTCAGTGTAGCGCTGAAAGCACAGTTGCCATCGAATAAAAATAGCCTAACCTGCTGAAATCTGGGAAGTTTTAGCACAGCCCCAGCCTGTCAAGTTACACTGCACCGCCTCGGGCTGCAATGGTCTAGAGGCAGACAAAGCACCGTGCCTGGCACTTGCTTAGAATCAAGTTCAGTTAAATACACAGCAACAATCAAAAATTCCCCAAATTTAACAGAAACAAGTCACTCTGCTCACATTCAACTGGATAATCTGACACACATGACAGTCCTTGCAGAAGACTGCTGTGAAAAAACAGCAAGCTAAAGGCTTCCTTAGGAGAACAAAATTTAATCTTTGCCTTCATTTGCAAAAAAAAAAAAACAAAACAAAAAAACCATGAGATTAACCCAGCACACGCCTGTACCAGTGGCATCTTTGGAGTGAAAAAAAGTATTGATTCTGCAATGATGTCTAAGCTCCTCGCCACAGGAGCCGTGCACATGCTGCGTGCAGTCGGTGCTCCTGCACCAGGATGCAGGCACTCAAACCTGGGGGCAGGTGGGTGGTTAAGTAAGGGAACAAGGGCTAAAAGCTTGAGGCAAAGCATAAATTGGAAAACTCCTCATTTTCAGTGAGGAGAAACGACACTTAACAGCCAAGACTCATCCTTACTAAAGACTGTTTTCTCTCCTCAACAGATGCAATCAGTTCATATTTGACACAGGAAACACCCAGTTCAAGCATCAGTTTTAATACTAATGTTGCTGTGATATTCTGCACCACAGTTCTAAACCAGGCTGCAGTACGCAAGTGAACATAAGTTGCAATAAGTCAGAATTTTTGAACACTGAATGAAGAAATCATGCAAAGAAAGGAAACCCAGTCCCAAAATACTGTTCTAGAAAAGCTCTTACTCATTTCAGTTTAAGTTTGGTGTTGAGAAGCAAAAAATTCAGGATCAGGACCCAAAGCCGTTTTAGTGCTGCAAAATATTTGAGACAAAGATGATTACAGCTAACATTTTCTGACATATTACTTGCACACCACAGATTAGATAAAATTCATAATCTTTGTAATCATACTCCGGACATATCAGCCCTACTTATTTCTGGGGGGGATATGGAGGGGAGCTACTCCGGCTGTACATACAAAACCCCTCTACTCAGCACAGCTATTGCAATCGTGGAATATCCCTATTAGAAGTGTAAATTAAAACCTATAAAATAATATGGAGATTATAAAATTTGTGTTAAAACTGATAACAGCTTTACTGATTTACTGACAATGAAAATATATAGCATTTTTTCCATCAGAACATTTATCAACACATGGCAACCCTGGACTAACTTGACACATGAAATGATCAAAATGGATTATGAAATCTCTTCCACTCATTTCTATTGATTTTAGTTATGATAAAATTCATCAGTGTGCAAAGGAACACTTGGCCTGGATTTTGTTGCAGGAAAAAAATGCCAGATGCAATTGGCTGGTTGTAACTTTAGTATGAGATAGCAGTGCAGAATACCTTACCCTGCGTGTCATCAGCAATTGCACACAGCTTCTATGTCCCGAGAATGCTAAAATGTTGTATTAACTCCTCATTTTCACTTTTAAACCACAAAGTGCTAAATTCTGAGCTAAAATGGGAAAACATGGACACAATTATGTCATGTTTACTAAGAAGCATCTATCTAAACATTTTTTTTTAAAATACACTTTTTCAAGGCTAACTGAAGTTGCTTCTGTAACTGCCATAACAAACTGCCAGTGAACAGAGCATTTTTAATCAGTTTTATTGATTCATGCTTTCAGTTCTTACTCAGTTAAAAACAAGGCACATTAAATACATCCTCTTATTGCTCTATAAATGCATGCGGCTCATTCTGTATATCAAAAGTAATAAATAATGGCAGTAAAACACCAAGACAGTTACAAAAATGACAACCCCGCCTCAAACACAGTATTTAACAGTTCAGCCTAGAACAATAACTTAAAACACATTAAGTGCCACATGTAAAACATGCAGTGTGCATACGTGTATTTATACACGCGCGCGTGTACACGCACTCCCCCCAACCAGTCGTGCAGTTGGTTGCATAAACAAAACAACCCCCCCTCCAGAAATCCAACTCCTGCCTCAAGTCATAACGCTATTTTTCCACCTGGAACCACAACAATGCAGGACAGTGACATCTACAACAGTTTCAACAGTATATTCACATGGAGAAAAACGAAAGCAAACAGAAGGCTTTCCTGAAAACAAACGTGAGGTGATGAAATAGTTCGATATTTTCCATGTATAAATTTAGCTGTTTCAAGGAACGTATGCAATCTTCTCATTACTCAAGGTAGTCATACAAGACCTTGCTGTGCCATACAAAAGAGATCCATGACAGTAAAGTGCCTATGATGCAAAGCACATTCATATCAGAGGACACACATAGCCAAGAAAATCCCAAAGTCACGTTCTGTATGCAGTATTACTAAAACAAGAGAACAAAGCATACTTTGGGTACAAAGCAGAAAATCCTGGCTTCACAGGGAAGCCTGTATTATTAATTCTTAACAGTGCCATTTATAGAGGAGTGGGACAATTTGTTTAAACCATACAAAAGATGTTAAGAAAAATATTTTAAATATTTTCTTTGTGGCCTGGAAAAGGTCTCATTTTTATTTTAAAATTACAGTTAATAATAGAACCCTAAACCCCTTCCCTCCTTACCTTGCTGTTGTTCACTGAACCAAACCTGTGTATTGTACATCCATTTCCATCCAATTCTGCAGTATATGTAAAATCTCTTAGTGTTCTTATTTGAGAAGGGTTTTGGAAATGTGAAGCTGTGCCAAACACTTCAATGTTTTACTTGAATATACTAGAATATATTTCAAACGAAAGTTTACAGTACCACAGAAACAAACCCCCTCATTCATAAAAAGATTTCTTATATTGTCAAATGTGCTAACTCATCATTCACATAGAATGTGCCTAACTTGTATAGGACTCAAAGCAAAAAAGTCAGAACACCTTAACAATATCTGCATTTTAGTACAAGGCAGCTTCAAAAAATAAATTTAACATGCAAAAACCACTTGAAAGACATTTTACCCAATATTTCTGGAGAGAAATCTGGAGAGATTTTACCAATTGCTTGGACTGACAGAAATATAGTCATTTACAGAATTTCAAAGGAGACTTGCCCTTTTTTTTTTTAAAGGTATCTTTCAAAAACACTTAATTTTTTTTAAAAGGACTTTGCCTCTACAGCTGCAAACATCTGTGCTTACTATGCTACAAACTAATATTCCTCAGCCTCTCCATTTCATGTATGCAATCATTTTCCCATTTAAGATACAGATGTAATCTTTGCCGTTCGTTACTGTACTGATGTTTTCCATTAGTAAGAGCGGTGACATCACTTAAAATACTAGATTTTACATAAGTAGAAATTCTGACCCCTTAGAACGGAGGCTTCTGTTTTGAGTTGTAAACCGGTATTTATACTTGAAAAATATAACAGAATGACAAGTTGATCAAAAAAACCTCATGTTTTTCCTTCTTTGTTCTACATCAGGCAGGAATCTTCTATCTGATCTTGAACTTAGTCAACCTAACAGAAAGGCAAACAGCCAGGTGCAACATTGTTGAAAACAGATAAAATGAGTGGTCCTAATTTTTTTCTTTCTTTTTTTTTTTAAATCTTTACATTTATCTACTGAAAAATAGCCCTTTCACTTTTACAGAAAACTTAGCGGAATGCAAAACAAATTTCAGTGTTTCACTTTGAGAGTTTTTAAATAAGACTTGTGTTACCAAAACTGTCATATTCTACATACCACCAGTACTTGTCCAAAACTGGAAACAGTACAAAGCACTTTACAGGATAAAACACGACCTGCTAGACAATGCTATTTATTAAAGGAAGCTTATTTTTATTAATATGTGAGAAATGAAAGCTATCTCCTAGTGTTAACTAAATTATTAGTTTGGCTAATCAGTTGAGGTGTGTTGTAGTTTTCCAGATTCATACTGCTGATACTCGTGCCTGGCCAAGCACTGGTACCACTGAAATAACAAAACACTCAAAAAGACCAAAACCAACCATCAATGGAATGCTGTGTGAATAATCATGACAGTTCTTTTCTGCAATTGTTACCCTAGGAAGCATAAGTTTTGCTCCTTTTGTGATATCTCAAATCCAGAACACCAGCTTTCCCTCTCTTGCTCTTTGTAGAAGCAGACAGATCAGCAGCTTTTAAATACTAAACGCGTATCTGCAAATCTCAATGCAATGCTTTCTTTAAAGGCAGGATTCACTTTTTCTTTAAAGGTAAAGGTGATATAGAAGTTAATGAACAAGGCAGTATGTGCACATGCGCTTGCGTGCGCACTCAAAACTTTCCAGACTGTATTGCTGAACTCTTATTAATAAACTTCTATGTCCAAAACATACCCAATCCAAAAGGCCACATACTGGAGTATTAAGAACTGTACAGAAAATCATTAGTAAAACAAATTTTAGTAAAAGCTACACCAACAGACAGATACCAGTCACCTTGAACAAGCAAGGACAGTCGAAAGCACTGGAATGTTTTTCAGCAGAGATGCAGCTACATGTACCCGTTAGCCGTAGCTATAAGCAGAGGCTGTGTTTGACTACAGCCCTCCACCGCTGCGGTCCACTGGGATCACCACTCTCTGACCTAGATTCTCTTCAGCAGTCTTCATGAGCACAGCCAGCCGGCTTCCAGACACATGGCCCTTCTGAATAGCACTCATGAGCTTAAAGAAACAACAAGGAGAGCATCCTGTTAACTTATTTGCAAGACAAAGAACAAAGGCAGACAGTACAGCCCCATCCATGCTACCCAACCCCTCCACACAAGTGGCATGCAGACCTTACAGGTTGTGCTGCCCCTTGGGCACCAACACAGCTCCAGTGTAAACCACTGCTGAGCTGATTAGTTTGTCCAAGAGCCAGTGGCAAGTGTTAATGGATATACAAAACTGATTTTTCTACATATAATAAAGCAAAACTGCTGCATAAGACTCACCTCAAAGCTCATTTACATTTTCCAGAAATATCAATGAAGGTTTTGGCCGGATACAAATGGCAATAGAAGTACCAAATATGATCCATTCGGAAGTAACAGTGCAGGCAGCCATTAACACCAGGGCTTCTTCAGTTACATTTAAAAATGTAGGATAACCCATTTATTTCACAGGCTTCCTCCTGCCCCCCCCTTTCTTTTTTTTTGAAATCTGAAAGTAACTAACAGAAGAACAATTCCTGATCTGCCACTGACCCCAGACCATACCCTTTTCATTCACATGCCCTTCTTTGTAGAGACAGTGTACTTGACTTCCACAATTCTTTCAAATCCAAATTCTTTTATGGACTTTTAAAACTAATTTGCCTTTAAGTCCTTGGAACTGGACTCAGCTCTACCTTAACAACCATACACCAGCACTAAGATTTTAGTTAATTCTTTTTTATCCCATGGATAAAGTGAGCATTAGACTTGAAATTACATGCAGTCAGCTTGTCAAAGACTACTATGGAAAGCAATCGGCTCTTACAAAATGCAAGTTCTTACTCCCATTGAGTGCTAACAATCCTTCAGATTTCTTCCCTTCTGTAGGAAAGTCTATTATATCTGCAGCTGGACCTATGCAAATGTGGTATAAACGCTGTCAAAACAGGACTAGTTACCTGGGAAAGGAAAAGGACAGACCCAGCTGAGGCTGGGAAAGCCTCCACGCCTTATGGAGGCATTTTTGTTACCCTGTGCACCCTAAGGAAAGGCAGATGCAGGACCAGGAAGCAGAGGACCAGCTGCAGGAGGAGCAGTAGCTCCAGACAGCAAGGGCAGTCTGGCATTGCTCAGGCTTGGCATTCCCCCTTGCCTCCCTTCCCACTTCTGAAGTGGGCGGTCCTGTGCGGAGCCAGGAGTTGGACTCAACGATCCTCGTGGGTCCCTTCCGACTTGGGGCATTCTGTGATTCTATGAAGTGACCCCCCCCAAACAACAAGGCTCTAAGAGGAGCGGCATTGCCATTACACCTATTCACTCTGCTTCACAAGACACTACACGACCACTCTTGTGGATGGCTTGTCCAACTATACCACATGCTCTATAGGGAAGGGACCGTACAAAAACGCTGGCTGATCCTTCATCACTGCCATGAAAACAACAATTTCAGTATGCAAGCCTTCAGAAAGAGGATCATTGCCGTAAGACAGCTCCCTGCGCACCTCCATGATGCTACAGCTCTACCTCACTGCCGCAGTGTGAACACCTGACGAAACAGGTGGATGCAACAGTAAAAAATGGATGCAAGTAAAAGAAAAATCATTGCTAAAATTTTAAAATCTGAACAACCTGTTTGTATTAAATGCTGATCAACTCAGTCTGCTTTCTATTTGCGAAACACCTGCAAGCATCAGTGGCTGCTGGGAGCAGTTCCCTCAAGACCATTATTTGAGTTACGCTGGCAGTCTGCAGTTGGTCAAATGAAACCACTTGGCATTGCTCTGCTCCCCACCTGGATAGCGACGCAGCCACCCCGGTACAACGTGTTCCTATATTCTAATATAAACGTCCACAAATATTTGCACACAGCTTTCCACAAGCATTCTGGCAGTACAATGTAATTACTTGAAAGTTTTCAGAGAGCAAACAAAAGTATTGGGAACTGACTTAACAGATCCATTAAAAAAT
Source organism: Chauna torquata (assembly GCA_013399475.1). NCBI lineage: Eukaryota > Metazoa > Chordata > Aves > Anseriformes > Anhimidae > Chauna > Chauna torquata. The sequence continues at coordinate 83,830 of VXAL01014258.1, read as the reverse complement.
TAAACAAACATTTAGCGTATTTTGTTCCTTCCATGGCAACCTCCTGTTAGTGTTATTACCACGTTTCCTATTTCACTCTTTGCTACACAGCAGCTCCCTGCGTGCTGCTCTCTACCACTACAGGAAGGAAGTGCATGGGCATAAGTGACTCTTACTGCAATGCCAATCATCAGTTTTAAATACATAGATTACATTGTGAAACATTTTGGAACATTTTCTTCTCAAAGAGAAGCTATTAGCCAAATAGTTACACAAAAAACTAGCTTTGAAATTACAACAAAACAGTGACCTATCATTTATACTTTAGAGATATTATGACTTTGGGCAGGCAATCCGTAATGAGACTATACCAAAGCAAAGCAAAAAAAACCACACTAGAAATCCACAGCAGACATACATAACTGCTGGTTGGTTCGACTTCTTTAACCACAATGTATCCAAACTAACCAAATTGTAGTTTAACACAGCCATTACAGTCTTTTTTTCCTCCCTCCTAATTGTAAGTTTTCATATGCAAAGGGACATAAGAGGGAGACCCTTCTCAATAGCCAGAAAGTCAGCTGTGATTTTCTCTTATATTTCAATAAGATGGCTCCGGGATTTTTTTTTTTTCCTTTTTAAATGCATTTCAGTTACTCTGCTAAATTGCTGCATTTTAGGTAAATAAATAGTCCTTTTTTCTAATGCTGGACACAACCTGTGAAAAATTTTCTGCATTTAGATTCAACAATGCTCTTCTTATCTACAGCTCATCTCAAGAGAGACAATTACCATTTCCTTTGCCTTGATCTTGTTTGTTTAACTTGACACAGTGAAGAAAGGGCTGACATTGACCAAAATCCCCAGCATTAATTTATCTCATGTTCAGCATTCATCATTGCCACCATGTAGGAAAGACATGGCAGTCACTTGAAATACCACACCAAGAAAGACTCTACAAAAACAAAACTGACTGGCAAACTGCATATGCAAGAGGAGCTGGACAAACAAACATTTCAGTAGCACCTTTAATTTTCGTATTTTAAAGCCCTGCAAAAAGCAGATGTACAGGTTGTCAATGTAATGTCTTTCATTGAAACAAAGGTATTTTTGTCAATCCAGGAGCTAAAACTGGATAATACGAACTAGATGTGCTTTAGCCACAATCTCATTCTTTAGCTATTTTGAATACTTTAATCATTTTTAACAGGCCCAGGTTAAGTGTCAGTATGCATAACTGCAACATACCTTCTGATAGACAACTGTCTTACTTTGACTATACTTCAACATTATTTCTGTATAAAAAAGCCAAAATCGGATCTGTACTGTGGTATACTTTGAAAATTGGACCTGTTCTTCCGGTCTAATCGTTTCTACACAAGAAAAAATCCTTGTATTTTAAAGTTGCTTGAAAATGGCTGTGTCACTTTTGTCTTCGGATCTGGCAAACAGCATCAACACTACCATGTTAGCCAAGTATCACTCATCTCCTCTCCAACCCAGCTCTTCAGCACAGAGGGGGAATAACATTAAATACCTACACCTTTGTTCATTGAAGTTACAACTTGTCTTGCAACAAAGAAATACCTACCTGCAAAAACTCAATGAGCTCAACCTGTCCATTTTTGTTCAGGTCTACTTCATTTAGAATATCGTGAAGTGTTTTTTCATCGATTTGCACACTGATACTCTAGACAGAAAGACAAAAACAAAACACAGAAGTGTGTCAGTTGCACTGCTTGGCATGATTCATGCTACAGTGCGATTTAGGTAAGAGGCTTAAATAGGAAACTGAAAGAACAAGGAAACTTTACCTCTAAGACACGCTGCACATCCAGTATAGTAATAAACCCTTTCTTGTCCTTGTCAAACATGTGGAATCGCTTCTTGTACCTGCAAGATAAGGATTATCAGTGGGGAAAAACAACACTCGATGGTATTAACTCCTAGCAACATAGGGAACTCTACTTTTACTTTACTTACCTTTCAATATCTGAAGGTACTAGAGTGATTTCAGAGCTGTCCGTTAATTGATCTGATTTTACTTTATAGCCCATTTCATAATATAGAAACTTTTTAGCAGCTTCAAGTTCTTCCTATAACAAAGAAAAACGATCTTTGTATCTGAGGAATAGTAAGTTCTTACACAATTATTTTTAACTTAGTACTTTTTCTCCTTCCACATAAGAATTTACCTAAGGTCCAAAAATTAAGCAGATGGTAGTTGAAAAGTATTAAAAAGAAGTTCAACTCTGGCACCTTTTAGTCTTGAAAAGAGATATCAAGCCTAGTAAAGACTTCCAGTTACTGTGTAAATGCTTTTAGGATCATACCATGCCTTCAGTCACATAGGGAATATCTATTTAATTCATTAAGAATGGCACTTGCAGGAGAGGCCTACAAAATGTCATTAACACACTTGATATCACAATATTTTACTTAACTAAAATCAGCAAAGATCAGGAGGCTCAACATCAGGCACGTTCTTTTATGTTTTAAACTGTTTTTCATAGTAATAAAATTAATCTGTTACCTAAGAGTTCAGTGCAAGGTCTTCTGAAGTCAGTTTTTAAAATAAATTATAAATATCTCACATACATGAAGTACTTGTAGAGCACAGATCTTTTCTATAGCTATGAGTACACCAAACACTGTTTTAAGGTAGTGAAATAAGCATCTACCATGAAGGGCATCAACATGAAAAGCCACAACACAGATTACAAACCAGTGGAAGCATACTGAGTAACGGCTGCAGTAACAGTGAAAGACTCCTAGGCACATATACATAAGCCACTTCATCTACCAGAGTCTTGAAGACATTAGGAGACCAACTAAACTATACCAGACCACTCTTACTACTTCAATATAAACACACAAGTTACCCTTAAGCTCCAAACCAACAGGATTCCCATCTAAACTAGTTACCCAAGGTACTTTTGATGGTTTGTGGAATTCTAAGTAGGGATATAGTGTGCAACTCAACGCATGCAGTATCAGGTGCCTTCATTTAAGGTAAGTCATCTGAACTAAGTTCATTAACTACACAGCAGGCATATAGAGACTAGCTCAAATAGACAGCCGTGTTACCAACACAGCAGGTAAAGTGAGATGAGCCACTCCCACACGTCTGAGCACTGAACCACTAAGGCAAAGGAAGCAAACAGTGTCCTTAAAAATGATTTAGGCAAAAGAATGGTAGCAAACTTGGTATTATCACTTTTCAAAAGACACAGCAGACAAAAAGGAGTGAAACAGATTGCAAAATTCTCTTCTGAGACAGACCTGTTGAGAAGCATCACTGAACAAAATATTTCAACAGGAATAGGATAGTAATTCCAAGTCTGCTCCGTTTTTGAAGTCAGGGAACACCAGGACATAGATCTTCACTTTCCCTCCACTCCCTGGCCAATACTAATTCATTTCAGAGCTATTTTGATAAAGGCTTTAAAATGAAATATGCCAAGAGAATCATTCTCTCAGGAAGAAAACATCATTGAAGTTTTCCATTCAACTAATTTAGATTAACATGGAAACTACTTAAGAAAAACAAAACACTTTCAGATGAAAAAGGCCCTTTGTACCTTTTTTTTCTGTTCACTCCAGTTAAGTTCTTTCCCCATTATATCTACAATTCTTGGCAGAGCTTCCTCAGCAGCCTGCACATTCAGGAAGGCCAAGCGAGTCCGGCGGGAAATCATATCCACAGCAGTGCGGGCATATTCTTTTACACCATAGATGACCTAGAATAATAAGACAAGGGGGAAAAATGCAGATAAGCGTATATGAAATATATTTAATATACATATATAATGTAATATGCAATATAAATATTTAATCACATATATAAATAAAATTAAGCATGCTCAGGGAAAGTGGGAAAAAATGAAAACACAAAGAGTCTGGACCTTAAAGGAAAGGGCTTATGAAGGTGTTTTTCAGAGCAAGATGTACGACCTGCTCTAGAACCTGCTTCTTTCCCAAGAAAGCACTCAGTATCATGTAGTTTTTCCCACATACCTCAGCTTCAATATAAGGAAATTCAGACACAAGGCGTTTCCCAACAATAGGCCATCTCTTTCCTGTAACTTGGGCTATTTTGGCCACCTCAAAAGCCTTGTCACCATATGTAGAAGCGAGATGCTGAGCCACCTACGGAGTTGAAAACAAATTCAGTATGCTTTTGAAAGCTCAAATATATGCATTTTTTTCCTTGTCAATTCTCCCATCACTAATAATAAAGAGGCTAAAGAGGGTATTAGATTTTGATTGTGTGGGAGGAAACAGCTAGCACTGTGAATGGGTGAGACCAGCACTAACACTACCACGTATGTATTGATATAAATGACTAGTGATGCTTCAACTCCTCTGCTACACTGTGATCACAGCTGAAGTACAGATTTTGTTGGGCTTATACGAAGAGAGACTCAAGTATCATAACATTTTAAAGCAGAAAAAAATGAAGATTAGGAGGAAGGGAAGGAAAACCATTGTTTGACAGTCTAAGAGAAAAGAAGAGAATAGAATTTTTTATTTTTCATTTTCTTAAAGCTATCTTTACCCTGGGCAGATAAAAAGTTCTTTATTGGGCTCAAGAGACCTCTGTACAACTTATGCGGGTATTGTATTTAGTGAAAAAACAAAACCCTCCAATGCAGAAATATCAGAGCATAAACGATAACAAGGACTCACCTCACTTTCAAGTCCATAGTCCTGGACCAACCTAATGTAGAGAGTGGGACTCCAGTCCTCAGCCCCTTGTAGCTGCAGCCCAATAGTCTTACTGGAACCTGCATTCAGATCGTGTGCCTGAATAGCAGCATCAATGGTGTCCTGTGCCATGGCACGGTAAGTTGTCCACTTCCCACCTGCAACCACACATTTGCTTCTTTATTTATGGAAAGCAAGGGAAACAAGTTGATGTGTACTACACATTTTACATGTCTAGTAAGAACAATGTGATTTGTTCTACCAAGCCAGTCACACTGCCACTGACAGGTCACTACTTAATTGTAGGAATGCAAAGGATTACCCTGTAAGAACAAAGAGTTTTGAATAAAATGCACTGGGGAAGCCCAACAAAACTATACTTGAAATGAACTTCGAGTACCTGCTATTGTGACAAGGCCACTGTCACTAACAGTAACAACATGATTTCGGGATATCGACTGAGTGTCTTTGGAGTTGGGGTCTGTGACCAGAGGACGAATGCCACTCCATGCTGCCAACACGTCTCCTCTTCTCACTGTCCAAAAGCAAAGATCAGCCAAAATCAGTCAGGAACAGATTTGTATTCATTTCCTATCCATCCTATGGTCTCTGACATTACCTCAAAGTAGGCGCTCACTGTGTAATACTGACCGCACCACATCGTTAGGCAACTCAAACTGGACAAGGTTCTCCAAAGTAATGGAATAAGCTGGGCTACAGAATTAAAAGTGGCACTGCCCTTACCTGTATCAATACCATTGTTGGACCCAAAGCAAAGAGACAGACAGGTCCATTTTTCACACTGGTTAAAAATTCAACAGAACAGAGATTCTGGGAACTGATCAACCAAGAGATTCAACTGTCAGAATCACCAATCAGCTCAGAAAACCCTAAATCCAAAAAACAAACCCCAATCAATACCAACCCTAACCCCAGCAATAAGTCTTATCCTTATTTGCTTCTGATGACAAGGTAGTCCTTACATTGCATTTTAGAAACCAAAATAAAGTTTGTTCCATAAGGGCATAACATTTCCTTTTAGGACTTTAAAGCTTTTTCTGTAGCATAAGTTATTTTCCTAGATTTTGCTCTTGACAAGTGATCTCTATTCAGAGCCTCTGTCAAAAGTCCAATTACACACATGCACCTGGTAGGCTAGAGCACAACCCCTAAGCCTGTACCTCACCCAAACCTCCGGCGTTTGTACTGCACAGCAACCCCAAATGGCCCAGCTGACTTGTCACAAGCCATCCAGAAGTCCACATTGTTCTTACTCAACCACCTCTTCTGGCCCTACCTTCCCAACCTTATCACGGTTTCAGAAGCATTTTCCCCACTTCACAAGAAATCCAAATGGCCATTTACATCCTGCTCCTCCAATCCTATTCCTCTGCTTCCTGTCAGTTACAAGTATATCCCTAAAGCAAATCCCAACTTTTCAGTGAACTTGGAGGAACAAAACCTGAAGGCAACAAGCAGTTAAAAAACAGTCCTTAACAGTTGGAACGTACCCCAGCCTCTGAAAGTAACTTTTTTTTAAATATATAAAACATGGAATCAATAATTTAATGAAATTAATTATGTTGCTTATTAAATTTACAATAGAAAAAATTGACCAGTTTGCTTTATACTGAAGCCTCTGGAACATTTTTTTTGATGCAACTTTCAAATAACTGATAATTGAAAAAAAAAAATCACTAACAGGGTGTAAAAAATATCCCTAAAGAACACAAAATAGATTTCAGAAATCAATGGTGCTCTGCCAGCATGTTTAACCTGCCAAAATGAAGTGTTAATCACAGAAATAAGATACCATATTACATTTATAAACTAATGAAACTAGAAAAAGCAGCATGCATGACACTATAATTAAACGGTTGGAACACATCCAAGCCTGTGTAAGTTGATAACCCTGGCACTGTCTCTGGCAGCAAAAAGGCAGGTCTGCAGTGAGTTGATATGGCCAGCACAGTTGTTAATTCAATAACAGGCAATCTATAAACACTGCTAATTGCGTATGTGAAAAACAGTATGCACCTAGGTAGGTTTCATTCAAAAGAATTAAGCACTTCATAACGTACTTCTGTAAAATACCTTGCAAAATTCCTGCCTTCTTCAGTCTTAGTGTTACCAGCTACCTGTCTGGCCTACCACGTTTACTTACATCGACTTCTGCTCAAGAAACTTGAGGTATATTTCCTGAAGACCGTTTTTCCAAATTTTGTACAATATAGAGCCACCAATTATCCATTTCAGGAATCAAGTAATCTAACATTTTCAATTGCTGGATAGCAAGTTTCCTAAATCTAAGATATTGCAGTGTTCCTGAAATATTGTGTTTTCAGATTTTTTAGTGCTGCTACTACTACAACAGGAATACAGGAGCACAAATGCTTTCACAGAACTGTTAAAAAAGAGTAAATCTCACTACAAAGTAAAGAAGCCTCTCACCTTTAAACCAGCACTGTGTCCAAATGAGCCAGCATCTTACAAACGTGTTCTCAGCCCAGCTGAGGTGCACAACCATCACCACGTGATTTTTTTTTTTTAAACAAATTCCCCTTTCTGCCCATTATACTTCCCCCTTCAACTTAAAACTGAACTATTAGATCTTTACCATATCAATAAAAGTAATTAAGAATAAAGTGCCTACAAAAATGGAGATAAAGACAAAGAGGCACGACAAAGTCAGAACAACACTTCCTCCAAGAAAAGTAGATGAATTCTTCAATGCACCTGTGTTGGCGTACGACCGAACTGACCCACGTGAGCAAATCTCTGCATCTGCCACCCAAAAAAGGCCAGAATGACTTGACTGTGCACCTGGAAGGCTACTGCCAGTTAGATGAAAGGTATGTGAAACCTGAACATTCAGATATCAACTGATCTCCATTTAAATACTTCAAGTAGAGCAAGTATATCTTGAAAAGCATCATTGATGGTTCTGAAACAAATCAAGATGACGCTTCTGTCCAACTAGTATTAGATGCACAAGAACCATAGTTATCAGTCATCAGAAAAGCTTTAGACAGATCGCATTTACTCAAACCGAAACACTGCAGACTCATCCCTCCCAGTGATAAACTGAACTCAAAGCCCTACCTTCAACATCAACGCTAAGGTAGTTGCGCACTTCATTCAAAATAAAGTTTATATCTTCTTCTGTTGGTATCGGATGGGAAGTAACATCAGTTGGGCTGTCAGTGGTCCCTGCAATAGTCATCTTCTCCCACGGCAAGAAGAAAATCACTCTACCATCACTGGTGGCTGGGTCAAGCAGACCCATGTTATCAGGGCTGAAATAAAGGGACATGATTCAGAACAGATCAGGCATCGATCGCCAGGGATCTGTTCTTGCACACCTTGAAGTATCAGAACATTACCTTTGCTATTAGATCAAAAGATTAAAAAACAAGCAGATTTTGTATGTCACCATGACCCAACTTTAAAAGACAATCCCAAAAGATAAGAGAAATAAGGCCCTTTAATGTGATTACTGGAATCTGATTTCCTAAGCCAGTTAGCAGGCCATATCCTTAGACAGAGCAATCAGGCCTTTGGCATCTCCCATCTCCATTCATTCTTGAAAATCTTGCTCACTGGAATTTCAAATACAAGAATTTGGAAATTTTACAATAGCATTTAGTTGTTCATTCCATAATATGGGTTTCAAATACTTTTTAAAATAAAAAAAAAGATAACTTCTATAATGCCACAAAGGAAAGCTAAGGCTGAAACAGTATGCACATTAAAATGGAAGAAATAAGAACAGAACTCCAGTTCTGTTTCAAGGGCTCTAAGTATACAACAAGAAAAATTTAAGTCCAAGTATTAGTAACCCAATTTATCAATTAACTTTCATCACCTATTTAGGGAGCAGATAAGACATACAAAAACCGAATGACTTTTACAACCTATATTTGAAATAAAGGTGGGGCAGGAGGGCAATGTTGGTAACAAGTACAGAAAACAAGACAAACACTGAAATCATAAGCATTACAAGTACATTGAAGCAGTAAACTTAGTGATACTACAGCCTGAGTTCGCTAACCAGGAACTGAAGCCCAGACTCCCAAGGGATTAAGATCAAGAAATACATTCCAAAACTTCTCACTATAGCATTCCTGAACTAGGAACCGTGTTTGGAGGGGGGAAAAAGGCAAAAGATGCCACCTCCATCATGACTGATTGGATGCTAGTATTCAGAGATCTTTCATTCATTTCTGCCAGCACTATGGAATGATTCAGTAAGATGAGAGAAAACAGTTCTTTGAACAGGAAATTTCAACTTATGTATCAATGTTTTCTGGTATAGTGTAAAAAATACACATGTACAAAGAAAAAAGTTATCTTCATCACTTATTAAATAGCACTGCTTGTATTTCAGGAAACAAAAAGTATCTATAAACACTTCAAAAGTAAGTAGTTTCTATATAGGAGAATGTTGAAGCTGCCCTTTTTTCCTATTCATTTTTATTTAAAGGAAAGATGCTGACTTTGATTCCGGGTGCTGGAAGTCCTTGTAAGAACATCTGCAGTCAGTTTAGCAGTCTTCAGGTTTGCACCTATTCCTGATAATGGACAGAGGAAATACGAAGTATATCTTTAGATGATAATAAGGACAACCAGAGGGGCATAATTCAATGGACTCAAATAACTACTAACACAATAAGCTGAAGGCAGACAAAGACCCAGTTGGATATGAATTACCTATTTAAGAAAGCTACAAGCTGAATCATTGAATATTTCATTTTTAGGAAGTCTAAACTTATTACCAAAGGTAAGTTTTCAATATCTGGAAAGGCTAGAAGAAGCTGAAAATTTCATATATAGCATGTATATTAGAACATTTTTTAGATGATATTTATAGACAGCTTAGGCATACAGTTGGAAAAGTACAATTTAATAGGGGAAGTCAACACAGATTTGTGAAAGGTAAATCACGTCAGGCAAATGATTACTTTTTAAAATGAAAAAGCTATTGATTTAGAGACAGGAAACTAGATATTTAATATACAGTACCAGAATATTCAGATAACTTCAGATATTCTCGAAAGTATGAATAATTTTTTTTGAACATGATTTAAGTCAAAATTCTGAAAGAGACTCAAGGGAAGACTTAAAAATAAGTTTCATCACAACACCTATGGACTGAAATATTTACAACTTGGTAACACAGCAAGCGATAACAAAGGATGAAACGGTCTTCATATGCCAATTAATTTACTGATTTAATGACTACCAGCTAACCTGGGAAGTTCTCTCTCAATCTCCCCTTGCTATGTTTATTCCATCTTATATAAATAACTGAAGAGCCACCAGAAAACAAGATTCCAGAAACTGGCTATTCTAGAACCTTTCTGGAATCACACTGCTGCACATCAGGAATACTTCTGAAACTACACATTTTTACAAGACAAATTCTTACAATTATGGAATCGATGTGACCATGTGGTACAAGCTATAGTGATATCGTCCACTGTAAGATCTTTAAAGACAACTGAAATGACTAAGATTAGGGCTGTAAACTCTAAGATGAAACAGAAAGCAATGCCTTTACATAGAAGTATAGCGGCAAATAGACAGAGCCTAGGAGTATAATACAGATGGATCTGAAGTGTCTCTGTCAGGAGACCAAACATCAGGATATCCAGCCCTTTGTGAGCCTAATGACACTGCAATAATAATTTAATAGTTGACTTAAAACAATTGAATGTGTTTGGAGCATGTCTACGTTTAAATAAGCTTCCTTTTTAAAAAAACCAACATAGTTACATTGGACAATACATACAGTGTATGACAAATGAGGAAAGAACCTTGAGAACAGACTATTAAAGTACACAAATTCTGAGAACATAAGATACAGACTATTAAATTAGACAAAACTATTTAAATGAAGGGCAGATCTGAACTTTTGAGCTTTAAGTCAGCAAGTGATTCCGGATGTTAGAATATGGCATTTTGCAGAGCAGAACAGAAACATGAAAGATTTTAGTAAAAGTATTTGACCAAGACACCACAAATGCAATTAAACAGAAAACGGGTGACTTTCAGTAGAGTAAAACTAAGCTTTAATAGACAAATTTAATTGGAACCTAGAATGTGGAGTAGATAGGAAAATTTAAGAAAGACTGAAAATACCTGAAATTTGTTGGGTGGGAGGGAGTATTGCGTACATTGACGCATTTCAGGCAGGAAGCCTATCTAAACAAAGGTAGCCAGAATCCTCTCTCCCCTTTTGGCAGATAATATACTTAAACAATAGCATGTGAAAGAATTATTGCAGCTACTAGAATAGATGTGTATACTAAAAATAGAATTAATGAGAGGAAGAATACTGGAACTATTAATGAAGAACATGAATGAGTAGGAATACCATGGGAAGTGAATGCATTATGTCAACATTAGTTTTACAAAATCTTAACCATGTTTAGATATAAAAAATTCTACCTGTTACAAAATTTGTGCAAGTTAGAGCTAAAATTCTACAAAATATTTATCACAAAGGCAAGTAGATGTAATTAAATAATCTTATTTATTAAGGAATACCCACTTGACACCAGGAATAAAGACTTGATACAATTGAGATTAAGTACCATGAGTATTTTCTATTTAGTAGACAGTTCCTTGGATTAAGCTACCTCATTTAAAGGAAATTCTGTACAGTTTTATCAGCTGTACTGTGGAGGCAGTATGTGGGCAGATAATATTTTACAAGAAAAATAATGCCCACATGCTGACATACATAAGGAACAAGGAGAACAGGAGTTCTCTACATTAGCAGATACAATTATTAGGTAATTACAAAATAGATAAATTAGAGCCCTCATGAATATCAAGCCACCTTCAACTTCGAACCTACAAAGAGATTCAAAGTTTAAAAACTGACTTTGTGACCCTGCACCAAAAACACATAATTGCACATGTGCTTGTCATAGGATATGAAGAAACTAGGATTACAAACTATTTATTGTCACTGCTAGTGCTTTAAAGCAGCTATCAGGTCATTTCCTGGTTTTCATGTGGAAAGATGCACAAAAAAGAGAATGCAAGAGTGATTTTACAATAGGCCAGAAATGCCTTAACTTTATAGTCTATGGTCATGTCCTATTGGGACAGCTCAGGCAACAACATTTTGTGCACTGGAAATCTAAATTTGTATTCACAGAGGAGTGCAATGGTCATATGAAAAACATTATTTTAAGTGCAATGTATCAAGAGAACTGGTGTAAGTCTATAAATGTCAATTTCCAATAGGATGCTAATGACTTCAGGAACCAAAGGTAACATTTGAGCTTCAACTGAAAAGGCTTATATGGTAGAAGGGGATTTGGTTTTGCAGCAACAAACAAGGAGAGAAGCAGGAGTCCGCAGAGAGAGTGCTCACTGAGTGCCACAAGAACCTCTTCTGTGAGAAGGTCAGTGGAGGGAGATAGGTCCTCTCCACCAAAACAACCATGGGAGGGTGTGCACCTGTGTATGATTTAATGCTATTTTGATCTCTGGACTATGCTGTGTACATGCTGCATTCATATTTACTATGAGTGAAGTCAATGTAGACTAACACTAGCGGCAAAGTATAATGGCAAACCATTATTGCATAGAGAATCTGATATTTAATAGGACAGAAAATTTTGTATGAAGGTGGCAACCTCTCTGGAAGGCTTTATACACTTCTTTTCTTAATGGGGTGAACAAGCAGTCAGTACACTCAACTCACCCATTATTAGAAAAGCCACCTTTCACAAGTCTGAGGCAGATACTCTGCTGAAGTGTCCTTCTGCGGCAGTAGTTCTGCCCTGGTAAGCTTCAACTATGAACTATACACTTCAGTCTTTTTTGACTAGATAAAATTGGTATTTTAAATCGGCACAGTACCAGAATCTTATCTTAAAAAAGAAAGGAGAGAAAACAAAGCATCTATTCAAAACTACCATAAAAGCCACAACTGCATCTCCACAAGCGTATTTATTACAGACACCAGCAGAGGTTGTAACAAATGGTTTAGGCTTTGAATATTGTTACCTGTAATAACCAGGCATCACAATATGCACGCCTGCACTTGGCTGACAGATGTTCGGTACTTCTTGATCATCCATTTTGCGCACAGAGTCTGTGAAAGGTCCTGTAGCATTGATAACACATTTGGCTTTGACATCAAATTCCTGCCCTGTGAAAGAAAACAGCATCAATCATGAACACCATTTGTTTTCCTGCTCACTGACACTCCGTATTATTAATCTGTCTATGAACCTAACCTACTGTACAGTATATTGTGTTTGTCTGAACAGAACAGTTGGAGTTGTTTTTGAAAATTAATAAAATTTTCATTTAACACCAGATTTGAAAGAAAGCATTTTACAGTAAAATTCTGTTTTTATCTGTAAATGCAGGGTAGAAAATAGGGTAGAAGAAGTTCAGCTGCAATCTGCCTCTCAAACAAGAAATATCAGTCTCAACCAATAAACTTGGTAAACGGTATTATTACTGTACAACACAGCATTTTACAGTATCATCTCTGCTTGACAGAAGGGTTTGGATGTAAAGCTCGGTCTACGCTGCCAAAACACTAGGGTTTGAGTGAAAAAAATCTGACAGAAGTTAAAGATGATTGACACTAATGCTATGCCACTGCACTCTGGGAAGATGGCTCCTTTGTCAGTTCATTGATATTTAGTAACAGTGTTTCCCATTCCTTCCTTGTTTTATTACTTCTGTTTCTTTAATGAGAAGCATGCTCCCCTAAGAGCTGTGCTTTCCTGTTCAGCTCAAGCACAGAAAAGGCTGCTGGAGGGCACCATCATTTTCAGCCTCCGCACAGCATGCTGCATTGAGTCCCCACACCTCTGCCAGCAGTGTGCAAGGCACGCACCTGTTAGGACGTCCCTGCAGTGTGCCCCGCACACGCGCTCCTTCCCATTGCCCGGGTCTGTCATCTTGAGCAAGCGCAGCACTTCAGTGTAATTGGCGGTGGCAGCGCCGTACCTGGCAGCAGTGAGGGCGATGGCGAGGTTCATCCGTGCGTCGTTGTGCTGTCCTGCAGCGGGGACAGGACCAGAGGAAGGACATGAGTCACCTCCAGCCACAGACTTGTGGTATGGAAGTGTGTCAGAACCGATCTGTCACATCTGTCCCTGTCACACTGAATAGACTTGATGGCTGCTTGCGTCTAACAGGAATTATTTAAAGATACATCCTCTGAGCTGAGCCGGAGCATCCGACTGCAGCACTGGCACCACAGCCCTTGCCATGCTCCTACACCAGCATCGGCAGCAGTGGAGACTGTTTAACATCCTGCACCCCTTACATGTTATGAGACTGAGAATTAGTACTTGTTTACCCCCAATTTAGGAGCAGATAAATCACTTTTTATCGTTTTGTGCATGATTATGCTGTAATTCTGGTACTGTACCAAAGCATTTGTTTGACAGTCCCACTACTATTAATCAACAATTCCTGTTGGAAATTGTACCACACTACATGCAAAATCTAAGAAAATCTCTCAGACTGTGCTAAATTATCAGTTTTCTATAACTTTTTTAAATTTCATATGCATTTTTAACTTCCCAAAATACAACATAAAATCATCAAAAAGAAATAAGCAGACAAGAATTAATGAAGGATTCTTAACACATATCATTAAAGATTTATTACTGAAACTCCCTCGTTAAAGAAAACGAAGAGAGAGGCGGAGGGACCATGAGAGGAAGATGATTAATTACTTTAAAATACTGGCTTCACCAGAGACTTTTCCTATTTATTATTGCCACTGAAGTTAAAGTCCAGGATGCTGGCTAGGAAGAATTACTATACATTGAAGGGGCCAGGTTCTGTGTGTCCTGAATAATTAATTTACAGAAGGGCTAAACTTCCTGAGATATGGTTCACTTGCCCACATGTTTGGACCAGTTCTATCAAAGATACTGGTAAAGTGATGAATCTGTAACAGATACTGTTGTTGATTTATGTTGCCGGCATTCTAAATGTTTAGCACAAATGGTTTATGCAAAGTTTGGTCCTTCTGATTCCGCCTGTGCATCTTGAACCTCTGTGCAAATAATCTGTTCCTAGCTAAAAGGGCAAAGTTATAAAGATGGGATCAATGGCCTCAAAGGTGCCACCTCCCCTCTCCAAACTTCTCATTCTAACACAGCTCAGACGAAACAGCACAATCAGTCTTCAACCACAAGAAAAGTTATGCGAAGTGAACAGAAACAGTAATATGATAAAGCATCGATGAAGAAACAAACAGTAACTCCGATTCAACTACGCAAACAATGCCCAGAATAAACCGCAGAAAAGAACAGCAAAACAACCTAGCAAGATGTCAAGAAAAGTTGCAGATGCTCCATCACAGCAGATGCATAAGACTAAACAACCATCTGTCAGAAGTGGCAGGCAAATCATTAAACAAATGCATCAACATTTATGCTGCAGCAGTGTCAGGGAAGGGATAAAGTGACCTTATGAGGTCTATTTCAAAACCTAGCGTTTTAACGAATGGTTGAGAGAACGTACAACGTCTCATATACAAAGGGAGCACTAGGCAGAAAAAAAAAGACAAGAACAGCAACAAGCTGCATTACGGTAGCTACTTTAAAGTAAAGCAGAATGCAGCACATCCAGAAAACTCTCTCCTAGCCCAGGGTCAAAGGCTTTTGGACATGCAGTGGTCTGGAGACATGCCTCTTTACTCCATTGCTTGATCTGGGGGGCTGCCTGGCCCATGCTGCAAGTCTTGGCTGCACAGAGCAAGAAATCCAGCACAACAGAAATGCTACCCTAAAACAAGTGCCATCTGAGTATGAATGAAACCCCAAAGTACTTGTTCTGTGCAGCAGAGCTTGTTCTTTTATTTTAAAAGGACCCTAGGGCCAAGAAGGCTTTACTTTCTGAACCTCCATCAAGTTGTTCTTGCCACCAGTACATAATCTGGTACCTGACACAAATGGGTTTCCTCTGGGTGATGCAGGGTGTGGACTGATCACACAAAAGCAGCACAGTTTACAGCAACAGCTAGTATTAGTTTGGGTCTTTGGCAAGTCTTACTTTTGCAAGCTTGCCTCTTCCCAGTTTTGTGACTTATTTGTCCAGACCAAAAGCAATCCGGAGAAGCCAGTCAGCAGAATAAGTAATGTGAAAACAGGTATAATTTCTAAAAAGAACAAACAAGTAAGTAACAATTACTTACTAAGCCTAAAATCTAGGAGCTGCTCAGCATTTCTTTGAAACTCCTAAGTCTCAATGTCAGAACCAGCTACAGATATACTCAGCACATTTCAGGATTTGAACCACTGTCTTCAAGGTAAGATTTGCATGCTTCTCATCCATTTTCCCCTCATCATTATTCTGATCAGAGAAATCCCTTGCTATTACTCAAATCTCAGCTGTCCAAAAGGAACTCTGAGTGACCACGTAATGTATTTGCAGGAAGAGGACTGAGAAATAAGTTCCTGATTAACTACACATCTAGAAAAACCCACTAGCTTCAGATTGATGTAATCTACAGTATGGAGCCCTGGAGTATTTCATAGGATAAACAGTAGAAATCTGTCAAGGTCTAGATTTGAAAGAAGTTTATGAGCTGATAAGTCACTCCTCATTTATCATCTGTGGAGAATAATACCTCAATAGTTTGGTAAGATGTGGTCACAGTACAATAGCTTTTCCACTCAGGAACAGGTTTTTTTTGTTTTTTTTTTAAAAAAAAAAGCCCTTCAACTCATATGTGCACATTTTCACCCAAACAGTGACATTAAAACCTCCCACTTTCTATGTAATTATCTTTTCTCTTGACATCTGAAGAAGTGGTTGTTGTTCCTCCATGCAAGCCAGCTACTACAAAGGTATCATAGCCAGATCAGTTCTCACTACAGCACCAATTCATGGTTGACAAATCATTTTTTGCTGATTAAAGTAAACTAGTATGACTGAAAAATAACTAGGTTTCAAATAATAATCATTCCCAACTCCAAACAGGTTGCAATGTGTTCTGGTACTTTGATGATCCTTACCACTCAAGAGAAAAATAGAAGGACAAAGGACAGCAAAAATTCTGCATCTCAGCCTTTTCATTTTTTCAGTTAAAAGACCACTCTCCATATGCAAGATTCAGGTCCTCCAAACCCAAGATCAAAGCCTCTACGCTTATCTTTCTCCAGAACAGACATGTAAAGCTTTCTTGACTCTAGCCCTTCTACCATGTAGAGAAAATACCCAGGAAATCCAAGGCATAGCCATGCAATAACCAGCAAGGTAACTAAAGGCTTCTGTGGGAGGTTCTGTGCTACCTACTCCAGATAGCTTTGCATCTGTTGTCCTTCACGTCAGTCACTGATGCTCCAAAGCAAAACAGAAAAACAATTACTCCCCTTTGCTCATCCTTTATTATACCATGGGTTTCTTCCAAATGTTGCAAATAAACCAGTAAGTTGTTTTATAATAACAGAATGGCTATGCCCAATTAATTTGGCATTCTTTTCCATAATGAGTAAGCTGCTGAAGATCTTATAACTAACCTAAGGGCAATACAGCGAATTTATAATTACAACATTCACCAACAACAGATGTTCACAAACACCCTGCCCTGGAGAGGTCAATGCTGCCTCAGTCCTGCTGCTCGAGAGCTCATTTTGAAAGCACTTTGTTGTATGCCTGTCAGTTGTGGTCAGCTGGATGCACCTCAAGGTGATGCAAATGGCTGCCAGACCTCAGCATCTTTGGAGCAAACATCTAAGAGCCAACTGATGGAACATGCCAAGTTTTCCTCGCAACTCCTCCCAACGTATCACTCAAAAAAATAAGAGTATGTTTAAATTCTTTGAATTTCTTCTACTAAGAAAGACAAAGAACCATCCATCTCATTATTTACTGTTGTCATCTGATCATTGTAAGCAAAAACGAATTTACCACAATTTTTGCTAAAGAGTAGCCAGCATTGCTGTTAACAAAACACTGGCCTAACTACTTTTATTAAAGTGACACTGAATCCTCTTAAAAAGAAAAAACCACCTTATTCTTAGAAGGCATACTGTTGAAGACGTTTAGTGCATGAAGACATTTTGTCAATGTGTTTCACATAATTTTAAGATCAACAGCGATGCCATTTGGTTTATAATTTCTTTTTCTTCTCTGTAATTTAGGAAAATTCTATTTTCATTCCTTCGTAGCAAATGCTGTATTTCTTCAAATAAGAGACAATGCTTCCGTTGGCACTGAAAGAATCCTCCTACAGAGTGCACATAGTGTACATTCAATTTTATTTTTATCAATGCTGAACCACAGCCAGTAGTGGTAACAAAGCCCACAGACTGTAGAAATTTGTCTGTGACTGATTCAGTAGAGTTGTGTAAAAACCACCGTCTTAATAAGGCACTCTGGTAGTTCTAGCATATTCTGTACTGTGTCACTCTGACACCTATTACTTTTATACCAACTCCTGCTCTTCCTCTGAAACTATTCAGTTGAAAATAAACACTCAGTAGCCAGTGACTACAGAGGCTGGAACCTCTTTCAATCCTAAGAGTAAGATTTTATTCATACTAACTTTTTTATGTTAAGAACTAACGCTTAGTTATTGAATATAGCTGCTGCATGACAATTGGTCATGTAACAATGCACCCAAACACTGCAGCAACTGCCCCAAACACACTTTGCAAAACCACATGCTGCTGCTATGCCGGTGCAGTATGAGCCGTACTTCTGGCTTTAAGGAACAGGTTGGTCCCTGCAACAAACATGAAAGCCTTCTCACCTTTTCTCAATTTACAGTCTTTTCTGATTAGGCATATCTAGTTGTTGCTGTGGAGGTCAAGCTTAATGGAGAGTTGGAAATTAGCCATGTAAGAAGCTGTATGACAGTCTTAATGAACTTTCTCAGGAGGGCAGATCTTTCCATAGAAGCACCTACCAGGCTTCTTTCAAGAGGAAAAACGTATTAAAAGAAATATTTGAATGAGGGAACTAAGCCCACAGTATGGCCACAATTTTGTATCTCCACGTAACACAGCCATATAAATAGCTTTTGTTTTGTTTTGTTTTCTTTTAAAAAGCTTATGGGATAATAGTGAGCTAAATGCTTGCATGCTACTCCCTTACTGGTATCATTGAGTTCCACTTAACCAAAACACTTAGCCTGCAATTCACAAGGTAGCCACTTAGGTTTTTGGGTATGCTCCAAATCCATCACCCATATCAAGATGGGATATTACTGGATCACCACAATATTGATGCCCATTGTCCCCAAAAGTTCTGCTATTCTAAGTCATTTTAAAAGTATACTTCTGTTCCTACACATCATATTCCTACATCAGCATTGCACAAGATAATTGCATTCCCATAGAAAAGTAAAACAGTGCATGAAATCAAATAACACGCTTTATCTGCTAAGTGTTCTTGTATAGATACAGATCTTACCAAAACCCTACCAAATTTAAGGCTGATGATCTTAATTATAGTTCACTGTACATAACTTAGTTATCAGGGCTGCCTGCATCCACGGATTTTTAAATAGAAAGTGCTTAATTACATGAGCAGCTTTATTACAAGCATTAAAACAGGAATTCAACATCTGTTGTAAATACTGAAACCAGTTGCATCCAAGTTTAGGCATTATGAATCAGCTGGAGTGACTCAAAAATTGTTCCAGACTTCTTTCAGAAAGAATGCAGTAAATTATTTTCCCCAAACCTACGTAGAATAGACTGAGATGTTAACATCAAATTTGGCTCATGAGTCAAGTCATTAAAAATGCCCTCAGACCTGACCTATTTGTTAACTCTCCGAACCACATGAAACTTAAACCAGGCCAAAAATTTATCAAAAACTAACAGACTTCCTAGGATATGTAGTATACATGCATTTGTTCTTGGACTGCTTCAAAGGGAAGAGCATTCTGACTCAGTTAAATCAGTACCATCACACCCACGTGTAACAGCAATATCACGCTAGACTACTAACACTTCTTATACAAATCATGTATAATTTTTATTCTGCTTTCCACTTAGTTATCCGTGCTGCTGAAATATGGCCTAACCAAGTAGGAAAGATGATACATATCTAACTATACATTTTGCAAGGGGGGGGAACAGTCCTATTTCAGTTCTTTAAGGTCTGACCAAAGATGCATACATTCGTCAGCCCCAACTCCACAGCAGCATTAATGGAAAGGAAAGACTTGAGTTTGGCCTTCTTGCAGGTGAATTTATTCTAACAGATTCAAACTCAGGCTTCTACCAAGTTTTTAAATACTACAGTAGCAGTCATTTAAGTAAGTCCTTGCTTCCTCCATTTAGCACCAACAGACCACAAAAAAAAAAGCTTCCCCATCCTACAAGTGATTGAAGAATAGAGGCAACTATCAGCATCTGACTTTTAGGTTCCACACCTCAGACTTGAAGATCTAATGCCCACTCACTAATGAAAGCTACATTTACCAAACCTTAACACAGCCAGAGTACACAGTGAAGACCACCCAAGATCGGATATAGCCATTACTTTACAAGACAAGCTTATGAAAATAATCTTGAATTTAATTTCCCTAAGGCAAGATGAAAGGAATGAAGAAAGATGTAACCAAGTAAATTGCACATATGGATAAAAACCCAACAGGATCACAATGAAGATTAGGAAATGAAAGTTAATACATTCCAACTTACATATAGCTATAAACAAGTGAATACATAAAAACAGGAGGTCCATAAAAGTTTTTTTTTGTGATTTTTTTTTTTTCTTCAAAACAAAACAAGACAATACCCTGAGAACATTTATCTATTCACCTGTACTGTTATGGTATGGAAGCTAAAACTTGAATTAAACTATGGTATCAGCATACAAAAGTGTGCCGAGATATCATGTCTTATTAGGTAAAATTTGGAATTATTGTTCTGTGCTACTGTTTTATAATTATGTTTTCTCACTTTTGTATCAGCCTTCAACATGTCACTACAATCATATTGTGGTGTCAGTGTACATAAAAGCAGTGTTAAAATGAAACTAAACATTGTCACTGTCAGTTTGCAGAGACTGTGCCGAAGTGTCACAGCAAACAGCCGTCAGGGCAGGCCTGCTGCGGCCACGCCACCGCGCCGGGCAGAAGCACGAGCATGCAGCACAGCCTGCTGCCTGTCGGCACGGCACGCGACCCGGCTGGGGCTTGTGCTGCACAAGCTAACACCTTAGGTTGGAGGCAAGCTTAAATTTGAGGCAAGCTCTGCTTTGCTTTCCACAGTAGCTTTTTTTTTTTAAAGCTTGAATCAACTCAGGACTGATTTACCGGTTATGCCTGTGCCACTTGCTGTAGGACACACGATGACCTCTGCTGCGCGACCCAGCAGAAGCCTGCCGAGGCCAGAGTCACCGGCCATGGGAACGGTAAGTCAAGAGGACACCAAACCGCGCGGTAGGGGCTGCGGCGTGCCGTGGGGCCGGGCTGGCGCACGCGTGGTGCGGGGCAGCCACGAGGTGTGCTCCACGTATGGCCGCCCCAGTGCCTCCACAGGCTCGGGTCCCTTGGGCCTACGCAAACTGCTGCGGGAGTGAGGAAGAGGAACGCTGAACGGACGGATGCGCACGCGCTGTCCCACGTGCAGACAGCTCGCTCGCCGCCCCGTGACCCCTCCGAGCCTGATGGGAGGGCAGGCTCTGGGCCCCCTGGCCGCGCTCCTTCTCCTCAGCGGGAAGGAAACGCATCCGCACACTGAACGTCTCGCACGAGGTGCGGCATCATGGGAGCCACATCATCGATCTTCCCCCAGCATACATATAATCCTATCTACAGTACGGAACAGTGTACATATTAACTAATGACCTACTATTAAGTTCACATAAAATGCGCACACAAATTACAGCAGAGTTACATGCTTCAATGGCATCTTCCCTCTAAAAGCCATGGCACACAGGGGAATACTAAGGTGTTTGTGCCACAACGTGCAAATACTGTCATTTTGCTGAGGAATAACCTTAAATCTTTTAGGTAAGATGATCTGAAGAATTATTCCCCATTCACTTCTTAAGGGACACAAAAATCATCCTTTGCTTATATGAGCATTAAAAAAAAGGCATAGAATTCACTAGAATATTCATCATTTCCAACCTTAAACCCACAGCGTACAAACAGATGAATCCAGCAAGTCAGAGAGCAAAGCCAATTTAATCTGTGGCTCCCCTGAGGTAAATGTAGTTCACAGTCCTGCCCCCACCCCAACCTCAGCCATAATCCCTGGTTCCTGGAGGTAAGAAAGCACTGGAGTGAGGAAAATTCTGCAGCGGGATATAATGATCCAAAATGACAGGGACAATAATGACAATGAATTTCATGTCTCCCAGTCATGAGCTGGGGATGCTTGACTGGGCTGACTTACACAATTAAATTGTTACAGGTACAGCAGGAGATGCAGTTATCATCTGCATGCTTTTGGGAACGATGCCTCCAGCAGTAAAAGAAAAAAGTGCTCTGGAATGCTCAGCCTTTTGTTGTGAACAAACTACCGCTCCTGTAGGTACAGCTGTACCCTTTGACAGAGGAAAAACTGGGTTAAAGATGCAAGCCATTTTAAGCTATTGATTTTATCCCTTTTCAAAAATGATAGAAAAGGCTCTGATGGATAAAGTACCACATGATTCAAGTCACCTTGCATGGAGATGCATGGCAAGTAAACAGAGACCCAGCTGATTTTATCAGAGAATTTGGAAGTACCATCTGTAACAGATTACCTTCCCCACTAATATTTATACTAATGTCAGCAAAGAAAAATATCATCGCTTCTATAGGTTCAGCCAAAAGACTTGCATTTCATTTTGCATGTATTCCACTAGAGGCAGCCAATATTACCTTTACAAGCTTTCTTGTAGCAGGCTGCTGATTTTCTTCAGGATTTCATGTAGCTATTATATATAACATGGGACAAAATATATTTGAAAGCAACTGGATATGGAGAATAGGTATAGTCTTTTCCAGGTTCTACCTACAGTTAGTGTGCCTGCAAGGCTTCTCTCATTCATTTAGTTTCAATTTTGAAATACTAAGAAATACTGTTAGCAGTGTATTTCACCTATAGAAAAATCTTTTTAGTGACAAACTGTCAGAGTTTTTGTACCCAAGGAAGGAAAAAGTCTTACAAGTTGCCTGCATCTATAATAGGGTAATACCCCTATTACAGCTCACAACACTCAAAGTATTAATTTGTCAAATATGAATTATAAAGGTAAAACGTTTCATAATTCAGGACACACAAATACTAGGAAAATAGCTACAAGAGCCTAAATAAAAAAACATTTATTCCATTTTTGACAGCTTAATGAATGCTCTACTCTTTTGCATTGATTTTTGTGCATGTCCGTTTGTGTGTGTGCGCATGCATGTGTGCCTGGGAAGGATTTCTCGTGGGGTTTGCTGTAAATAGGGAAAGCTAAATCCTCTGCCAAAGCTTCTTTCTTCTATCTTTAAATAACCTTCATATTAAAATATTTTAGGAGAGAATAAACACCAAGAATGCAAGAACACAAAGAACAACTTCTTACATCCCAGTAAGTATACTAGAAATTTGTAGAACAAGGCATTAAGCAATCAAATACCTTGATGCAGCCAAACAGCGATAGAAGCAGTATATGCTAATTCCTGTTTTCAGAAAGTAACAGCAAATTCAAAGAGCAGGGTCAACAAAACCCTAAAAATCTTAAATTTATGACTGACTCAAGAACACAAGTTTTCCTTACACACCTAAAGGCTCATCTTGCAAGGCAAAATACATAAACAAAAAGTCTGCAAGCACCTAAATATAGAAGAAGATTTGTGCCACTTAGAATTTCTGAATACTTCAAATATTCTGCAGTCGCATCTCTGCTTTTATGTTTAAAAAAAAAAAGGAAAACATCATGAACTATGTATGATTTAAATGGAGATAAAGCATTTTAAATGGAAGAATTAAAAATAATTCTGCGTATGATCCTGAAATCTCAGCTCAGCTCTCCATAGTGCCTCTTTTCCAATTTTCCTTGAGCTACATAAATGAAACTGACAGATCACTGCTCAGATAGCAGCCACATTCTTCCCCCAAAATGTTGCCTTTTTGCTATTCAGGAGTATCCTAATACCAACAAATGCTAAATTAAGTCTGACATGTACCCCTAAGAAACAAACTTGTAAGTTGTGGCTTCAAAGAAAACCTTGAATAAATAGGACACGTTGTGTACACCCAGGCTAACATCCAACATATGCTTTAGTTTCCTGATGCTGAGACAGAGCAAGAATAGCCTCTGGTGAAGTCTGATTTGCTATTGCTGGTACTTCCAACATTTATAATGCACCATCTATTTTTTTGCCTGTAAAAACAATTTTAAAAATGTAATTAAGAAGGCCACAGCAACGTTTCAGAACAAAATATTCATGAGTAATGGATCATTTGACATGCTGCTAGTTTGGATCAACAATTACAAAACAAGAACAAGGAGCATTCCTGATCTTTCCTTTGCAAAAGAACATTGCCAACAACATGTATATTGTTGGACAGGTGGTTTTATTAAATTAAAAAGTAAGCTACATAATGAGAATTTTAAATTCTTCCCTTCGGTGGTGGCGATCAACATACCCAACAGTGAGATGCTGCTAGTAGGTGCTATTTAGAACTACGAAGAAAGTATGATAGAGACAGGAATAGAGAAAACCAAGAAAAACAAGATAAAGCTGCATTTATACAACCAGCCAAGACATTCTGTTCTTAAAGACAAACTTATTTATTCATTACATAGGGAAGACAGGGAAGGGATGGACAGACAGGAAAGACATGACCTATTTTAAGATTCAAATGTTCTGAGGGTTTTTTCGCCATTGCTTAATGATCTAGTTTATGATTTTTCTGGTAAAAAAAAATAAAAGGAGTAATTCAACCTTATCTTTCCCTTCCCCACTTTAAGTTCAATTCCTATTTCCATTTGTCCTCTATTTCTTTGGATTTAGTGTATGAAAGTATATTAAATTATCAGGTTGAATTTTAACATGCTTGCTGACACATTATGACTTAAAACAGAACCTGTGTTCCCTCAACAGTAGATAATTGATCAAGATAAATCAGTTAATGTGTTATAATGCAGTGTGAGCCCTTCTACACCATGGAGCATAGGCTGACCCGTGGAGGAATACTACAGCGCACAACTATATATAAAATTTCATCCTGGAATGTGGCACGTTAAGAACTGATATACCATTGTAGTTAGAAAGTTTTTATTCTGGACTATACACAGCCTCAAAGCTGCATCACAAACTCACAAGTGTGATAGGTCAGCCTTTTAGAAACAACCCTTCTTCCACACAACTGAGGCTTTGAGGAGCTATGTATTTTGTTTTGTTGTTTTTAACTGCAAAGCAGCATTTCCCTAAATTCTGAAAAAAAGTTGTATAAACTAATAACACACTGGGCAACTACAGATAAGAAAAACAAAATAAGGCCAGTTATACTAGCATAAACAAGTAGTTTCACTGGCAGCAAACCTGAAGTCTGCTGTTGAGATCTTTCAACAAATTAGTCTGAAAGCCCTGCTAGCATTGCAGCTGTTCCACTGAAGGGGAACTGTTAGGAGTCTGTCAGATACCTGTCTTTATTGAACTTGTAAGAATAAAGAGTGAGTACACAGTTCTCATAAACTGCCCTTCACTATTTGTACGTTCCCATCTTTTTCCCCCTTCTATTTTACACTCCATTTTAAATATGCAGAACATGGGTTTGTTTCCTATTGCTTGGGAAGCCAAGAAAACCAGAGACATCTCAGTCATTCAGACTTTTGCATTGTACTGCTGCACAGATGTTTTCCACTAAAAGACCACATGGTATCTTAGTGTGGAATTTAGATCTATTTTAACACTCTTAAACAATTATTCATCCAAGAAACTTGAAGATTAAGGTTATCTTGCAAATGCACATCTGTAGAATGCTGAAGTAGTAAATAGCTATGATATATCCAAGCTATCTATTTAATCAGAAAACTTCTATAGATTATAGATTCCCAAGTTATAGTGCTCTTACGAGAAGTGTAATTACAGTTAAGAGAACCACTTCATTGTTCTTACATACTCGTGGGATCCCTTAACAGTCTAAGGGAAGGAATAGCTTATGATAATGAAAAAAATAAATCTGAATTACTTCTGTGTATGCTATTTACAGCAGCCCTTGTTACAGTACACAAAAGTTTTCATTTCTTTAGTTTGACACAGTTAAAATACCATGTAACCTCCTAAGAATTTATTTAAAAACAAGGTTTGTTATTTCCTCTATATCTTAAAAATGGAGAAGATAATTTTTACTTCACACAAAAGAACGCAAGTCCATCCTTTAAATCTCACTCTACTCCCAAATAAGAACCTATACATACAAACATCTCTATTTATTTTCACTCCGCTGGGCTCTATGAGACAACTTACAATTACCAACATGTGCTTTTGTCAGTGGCCTCACAAATACTACCTGAGTCCTGTGTGTTTCAAGAGTCCCTCTTACTTCTTTCCAACACAAAAGCCCCTATTGATAAGTTGATGAATAGTACAAATGTGGTTCCAAAAAGGGAAAGTGACTACCTTTATAATCAATTTTGTGTGAAGACCCTTCTGGCTTCCAAAAGGTGAAGAACTACCATCTTCAGGTAAAAACTAACTAGAACTGCACCACTGCTGAAGTCAGTCAGTATTTAAGCTATTTATTCTTTGGAGGAATCCTCCAAGCCTGCAAGGAATCTACAGCTTTTTTGTCCTACTATCCTCAGCATATTTGACTTTTTGATATTATCAAGATGACCCCATTAAGAAAGTTTTACTGAAACTCTTATGGAAAGGAAATGGAAGAGAACTGGAGGAGGGGCAATAACAATCTAATTAAACACACTATGAAACAGCATACAAGTCTGATGCAAAATAAAAATACTCTACCTACTAAATATGTTAACATAATCAAGTGCATCAAGAAAACAATTATGGCAGCATACCCTAGTACTCCAACTTGAGCAGCACTTTCCAGTATTTAGAATTTTTATAAAATTCAATATTTAAGAACACAAGTTCTGGGAGTTTGTAATGTTAAGCTAGTTGTATCCTCAAGTATTGATCTTTGCCCAAACTGCAATGTCTCAAGACACCTGTGCATCAACACAAGCACCAATATTCTGGACAAGCAAAATTTCTATGTAGCCATTTGTCAAGGAAGCCAACTAACACTTCACAAATTGTTTTTCCAGACTGCCTTGTGTACCTGTAGACTCTGAAGGGATGAAGACAGAGTTAAGGGATTCTCTGCTCAGAAGATCCACTGTGGCACCTGTTGTTGTAAAGCTTTGCTAGGGACTTACCACTAGACTTGTTTCACAGAACAAAGCAAAAAGGCTCATCTGTTCTTGCATTACATACATGAACAATACTCCTTCACAACATGCAGACTTGAATAAGTGTGAATACTTCTGAACACAAAAGTTAGTATTGCAGTTGCCTTGAAATAGCAAGTTCTATTAAATCACCATTCTATTTTGAATGAACAGACTTGCAGAAAGTATTTATGCTCCCTCAGACACTGATTCTGAATAAGTGTTACACACAAACATACCTTAATCTATTGTATTGGATAGTCTTAACAACAACTTGAGCTGGAGGCATTTTTCCTCATGATTTTATAATCCTTTATTTGAAGGGGTTTCAACAGAAACCATTAGAGTCTTATAGAAATCTCTAGTATTTAATTATAATTACAATGAAAGCTCTCTCTTGCAGAGCCCACAGATTTTATCTGCAATACAAAAGTAATTCATCCAGACCCCATCCA
>VXAL01014258.1:39428-56324 GCA_013399475.1 Chauna torquata | reverse complement strand
ACTGAAGTTATTTTCAAACCAGAAGTACTATAGTAAACCATTTGGCATTACTGAAATGACCACACTTGCTTGACATACAATTCCTCAGAAGCATTCAGTCTGAGAAGAGTTCAGTCCAAACACTTGCAAGTAGTGTTCTATATAGTATGCTTTAAAAACCAGGGACATAACTTTATTTAAAAATAGAAAATAAAAAGCAAAGTCAGAAGTAAACACAGGATTCCGAATTCTAACAACATATGGCTATCAGCTGATCAGGTATAGTTTTCACAGTTTAGTCATGAGGATATTTAACTTAGACAAAACAGGTTGAAGTATCAAGTACCACATGCATGGAGTACTTGCAGCAGAAAGAGCCTTGCCCTTCCAGTACAGCAAAATCATACTCAGCTGGATAGTTGTAGGGAACCACGAGAACACTAGGAGGCTTTCATATATCACTACACCTGCTAGCCAAGAAAACAGAATATATTCTCTTCTACATCCCATAAATTACTGTAGTGAGCAATGTAAGCATCAATTTGATAGATATAAGTTAAGATGAAAACTGAATCTTTCAAGTAGCTCTTCTTTCCTTTGGAGAGTCAATGTACCTCACACACAGTTGCACAGATGTGCTCTCCCCTCCCCCACCCCCCCAAAACACAGCACAATGTAATAACGAAAGCACAGAAAGGGAACATACCATCATAGTAGACAATAGCTCCAACAAGCTTGTCTTTGCGTAGCATTGGAAAGAGCTCTAAGGCTCTTGACTTGCTAAGGACATAACTACTTTTCAGACACTGACTTCCTGCCACGAGGTCATACAATTTTATTCCAACCCAGTAGTACGGCAACTGCCACCATCTGCAGGGAAAAAAAATCCCGTTAAAAGTGAAATGATGGAAAAAAATGCATGCACACACTGTTGTAATACAGAACATGTTAAGTAACACAGTATGCTGTATTACACTGGTTTTTTGTACTATCATACAAATTCACAATATCAAAATATAAATACACAAAAAGTTATGTATTGTTCACTACTGTTTCCAACCGATATGCTCATTGCACTAAGTCAAGTAATTTCAAGGCTTTATTTTTTCTAGAATTAAGATCACATTGTTTTTGTACTTCAGCATAAAATGAGAAGTTAAAGCTGTGTGTTGAAGGAAGAATCAGACTGTTTCAGCAAGAGCTGAAAGAGTTCCTCAAATGTACATCTCAATAATGCCTCCTGTACAAGCTGGACCAACTAAATGCAGTCCACTGCTGACCTACACGAGCTCCCACTATTACAAGCCCCCTCTAAGGCCATACATTAAGAAGATTAACCAAAAACTCACTTTTATAAGTAAGCCTGTTCTACTGAGTAACTGCTCTTACAGACCTAAAGACTAAGTGATTTGTGTTAAGTTTCTCATAAGAGGAAGAAACTGTTCTCTTAATGCCAACCTGTCATGTACAGTGGAAGGCCAATGCACTGAATTACTGCACTGACGCTGGTGGTTATTAGGACTACATAGTACACCGTAAAGAAAACTATGACAGCACACGTTGAAGTCAAAGGTGTGCTGGAAAGAACAGTAAGTAATATCCTGGGAATTAGAGTTCATTCCAGCTGCAAACTTCCTTCCTTCACACTTATTGTAATGGTAAAAATGCACCACAAAGTTGAAGTCCAAGAGGTGCTACTGGACAGCAGTGATAGCAAGTTGGTACCTTACAAGAACTTCATGCTTCTATTATATGGCAACATCTCACCTCCTGGAGGACAAAGTTTATGACTGGCTTAAAGACACGCTTGGAAAGAGGCATCCGGAAACTTCTCTAGGGAAACACCTTGCTTGTCAAAAGAAATGCTACAGGAGAGGTATGATAGCAGAGCTTACTTGTAAACAGGTAGCATTATAGGCAAAGGAGCTGATAGGTGAGGAGCAATTTCAAGCAGATTGGCACGCTCCTGAAGTGCTTCTTTCACCATTCTGTACTGGAAAAAAGTGTATACATGAATTTCAAGTTATATGATTGTCTCAGCATGCAACATTTAATGAAAAAACTGCTTATCAATGCAAATACCTTGCATAGTTTTTACTGTTCTTTCAGAAACATTAAGATTTGATGAAAAATTTTTCTTAATTTTTGAGTTTTCCAAGTTAAGTTTAAATACTTTCATTTTGGTATCTTGGCAGGTCAGTCAAAATAGCTTTTCATTTGAACATAAAGCCCAGTAAGCTGCATTACTGCTAACTGTGAGCAGGAGGCCATTAAGGAGGTTTAGAAAACATCCCAAGGTATTGCTTCTGTGTTGATTCCCACAATTAAAGCCTGTACTAACTCTGAGTTGCAAATGCAGAAGTGTTCCTGTCCAAATCAATGAATATCAATCAACATAAAGTTGTTCTTTGGGAGGAAAAAAAAACGTACAGTTACCCAGCTACAGAAATCACCATTCTTTTTTTACCCTGAGAAGTCACCATTTCTGTAGTAGTACTGTCATCATTAAAGTGTATTTTTAAGTTAGAAAGGTTTCAATGAGAAAAACCAAATCAATTTCTCAAAATAAGAATGTCATGCTTCCACCAGACTGAGGCAACACAAAAATACATAAAACATTAACATATAATCACTTATTCACCATATTTTCTTTACCCATTTCAAAATCATCAGGACAATCCTTCAGTCTCCTAGATTACGATCCTGACAGGTAGGAAGCTCTTTTTATTCTGAAGTCAACCCCGTTTCTGCCCTCCCTCCCCAACATATATACAGTCTAAAACATACAGCCATTAGATCACCTATAAGTGAATTTAGGCAGAGATGGCAGCACCAATTTCCCTATTCTGGAAAGCTCAACTGGAGAAGACAGTTTCTGTGTCGTAATCCACAGCCAATATACACAGTCAAGTATTAAAAAAGGAGAACTTGGATATAATTGGGATAGGGGAAGTGTCTACTAGCAATTTTTGCTTAACAACCAGCATAAACAATTACCTGTTCAAAATCCAACTTCATGATGGCCTTCTGTAGATATCTCACTCCACCATGGATCAATTTAGTACTCCTGCTGCTGGTCCCTGATGAGAAATCATCTCTTTCTAGAAGGGCTGTTTTTAGTCCTGTGTTACCAGAAAACCAAATTAACTTCTTAAATTACACAATTTGTATGTAATTCATTAAAGACACTTCTCTAGGGTAGAGACAATCACAAGAAAAATTACTCTGTACATGGATAAATTTGTATTCAAAGTGTAGTGCACTGTCTATATTGTAATGAAAAATTTTAGCCTTCTTCCTAAGGGAAAAGTCAAAACAGAACTTAAACAGAAGCACATTAAAACCTGGATATTTCACAATAGAAAGGCATTACAGTACATTATAGGGGCCATGCTCCCTCAAGCAAATTATAGTTTGTATTCACAGCAGGAACAGAATATTTTCATGAATACTCTTAACTCTTTGCAGCAGAGAGCTCTAAACCTACCACACTAACAATTTCAACAGCGTACCAGCCAGGCACACAACCAGCATCTTTGCCTTCTTCCTTAGGGTTTGCTTAAGAGGTGCCCAGTGCCAGAAGAGCCCATCGTGGATGTGCTTGCACAAGGGAGAGCCCACAGGATTGACACTGTAAAGTCATCCCCACAATATCTTTGTGAATCCAGGCACAGCCATTATTTTGCTCCCCAAAAAGTTTTGAGAAAACCATAAACCCAAAACCAACAAACCAAACCTTAATGCTATTCAAATGAAAGAAGCGATTACATAGTTGGAAGATGACTTGAAAGGAAAAGCATGGTGAACTTCTATGACAGTGGCAGGGCTCCTATGCAATCTTATTTGTTTAACAGACTAAATAAAAGAGGGAGGTTTACCTTGATGTAGGAAAAAAAAAGATATTTAAGGTGTAACGCAAGACTATCTATCTATATTGCAAGTTGAAAACTTGCAACCATTTCTAATGAGACTATCAACAGCCATCAGATTAACATGGAACATGCAGAGTTCCAGAGCTTTACTGCATCCAAGTCAGACCAATCTTTCAGGATTAAGACCATTTTCAGCATTTTGCCACAGGCAATCAACCCATCCAAAGCCAACTGTATACTAGCTTTAAAGTTGCAATCCAGAATTACAGTCCCAAGGGTTCAAAGATAAACCAAATCCCACCAGTTTTTATTGGGATGCAAATGAACAGCTATTTCTAGTACTGAAGCTTGTCACTCTTTAATTTTGTCATTAAAATGAATTCATGGCAAGTTCATATTCGGGCAAACATAAGTAAACAGACATCATCAAAATGTAAGCTATTGAATCACAGCTTCCATGGTTACGAGTGTCACTAACCTGCTTGGTTCTGCAGACCTTCAGAGGCCATTTCACTTTTTTTTTTTAAAAAATGTTTGGACCCAGAAGAGCTATGGAGAACATGATGCACACACACAAAAACATTCTGCCATATACATAAAATCATTTTATACTTAAGACTTAATATAAAATACAGTAACTTAGCTAGGAACTGTAGGATAGCTAAAAATTTAGTTCCTCTGCAGCTTACTATGTACATACTACAGTGCTTGTACAACAGTCATCTTCCTTTTACACATTATACAGGCAAAGGGCACACATACATAAAATGTTAGTTACTAG
The DNA here is from genome assembly GCA_013399475.1 of Chauna torquata. Lineage (NCBI taxonomy): Eukaryota > Metazoa > Chordata > Aves > Anseriformes > Anhimidae > Chauna > Chauna torquata. Next base: position 51,692 of record VXAL01014258.1, on the reverse strand, counting down.
ACAGTACAAAGCATTTCAAACGTACTCAAAAATGCATGACACTGCCAGGTGCTGACAGTTTTACTAGCACAAAAAAGGGATAACCAAATGTCTCAAACATTCATACAAATCCAGAACACAAAGTGCTTTACAATGAACATTTAGCATTATAATGCTTACTCTAGCAAACACTTGGAAAAAGGTTTGCATGTTTGTTGTGTCCCCAGTTACACTGAAGGACTGGGGAAAGCTTTCTGTGGGTGAAGGCACGCTGCCTCATATGGAAGTCGCTATGAAACTGTGCACCCCAATACTGTCTACAGTACGTCCTGCATACGAGGGAAGCGCTGGCGTTCTCATTATGGAGGAGACTGGCATCAGGTTATTTGATGGAAGTTAGATGAAAGGAAGAGATGCAGGAAACATATGATTAACAGATGCTTTTTAATACTAAGGCACAGGCAATGGCCTCTATTTGGCACATAGCTACAAGACAGCCACCACTGACTCCCAATATCCAGCATAAGTAAACCCAACTAAGAAAAGCACCACAGGACAAGAACATGGCAGTCTTTCACTTACAAGAGATGTGTAAACATATGTAGAATGACAATCTGTTACGGAAATTAGCATAAAACAGACCCCCTCCAGCACTAGAGGAATCTTAACATTAGGAAAGACAAAAAAAAGGAAATTCAGTGATACTGTTTCTAAAACCAACAGCAACAGCATGACTGTACATGCAGTTAATGCACTCGTCCTTGGGTGTTAGAAGTTATCCCTTGGACCCTTCCTTCACCATCTCTGAGGGGTGCTTTATATTACTGGTTGTTGAACATAGATTTTAACATCTGTTGGTCTCCCAAAACTTATGTCCTTAAAAAAAAAATTAATTATTACTGGTAACTTCCAAAGATCAGATTAATTTATTTTTGTCAAATGTGACTGAAGATTAATGGATACTATCAGAAATAATTTCGTGAAAATACATCAAACACATGAAAAGCAAAATTTGTTGTCAAGCGAAGCAAACATAATAGAAGAGCAAGTTCCATGAATGAACGACAACAATACACAATTCATTAACCAAATGCCTAGGAATATTTCACGCTTCAGAAATCTACTGATATAATCAGAATATCTAGTAAAAGGATAAATATAGATTACCTATAATAATTTCTGTATGCTTTACAACTGTATTTTCTACTGTAATCTAGCAAAGGCAGAAAAAGATCTCAAGTTACCTTTAATAATGTATGAAAAATTAATAACTGGATTTGTGTGTATCTACCAGTGATGCATACCTTGCTGCTTAATCTGTTTCAAAATGATCACACCTTCTGGCCAAGTATTTTCTAATTCAAACTCCACGTAACGCTCAGGGAGCCAGAAGTAAGAGGCAAAACCTGACATATCTACATGTTAAAGAACCTGAAAAATTTGATGACTATATACTACTTATGTTCCCCGCCCCGGTTCAGTTCCAAAAACTGCAACAAGGTCAAACACACACAGACACTAACGAAGGTTGGTTTTCTCTTTCATGGGCTGATTCCACTGAGAACAAGAATGTACAGACAACATCCCAAGATGAGCTTTTCTCACAGATCTTTTACGTAGCTTTTTGGATAAAAATACGATACAGCATTTTAACAGAACAGGAGTTGATGCTACAGCCTCTCTCTTAGAAACAACCTGTGCATTCTCAGCTCTGTATCTGGAGATCTATTTTCACTGAACTTGTCAAATTACTGATGATGAGAACCATCAAGTTTGATTAGAACCTGCCAGCTAAAGCTACCATGTGAGGTGGATGACAGACACAGTGAATGCTAGCGTCCTGAGTTTTCACCCCATTACCACAGCTCTGCACAGGACTGACAGGCTGCAGGAGCTGTCACATCTATTAGGCAACAGCCTATTGCCACTACACGCATTCTCAGCCTCTTGTAGAAGTCAGGTAAAAAGCATTATCTTAAACTCATTTTACCTTGAGCATCTTGTAAGTTAAGGCTATCCATAAGGTTAAGAATAAATTCTGCCTCTTCAAAGTAGCTTCTTAAACTAGTTACACAGCCAGTCTCCCAAAAGAGGAGAAATCAGAGCACAGATCTACTGTATGCACCTGCAGACTGAACGGTGCAAGTGTCTTTCATTGAAAATCCAAACCAACTTCTCAACCTGCAAAAACAAGCAGCTATAAAGCGTTAGTAGGAGTTGTAAATCTCACGTTACAAGAAATATGTGCTTGAGAGCCACTGAGCCTCATCCAGAATTCACGCTTGCTTCTTTCAAAATAATACTTCCTAGAAGTGCTGTGCAAGTGTTGTCTTCTCTTTGCTGCAGACACAAAAGCGTGACTACAGATAAACCCACTAAGTAACAAGCAACTGAGAATGAGAAGTCCATCCAAAAGCTGCCAGCAAAAAGGCTCACATTAATGCAAACTGCATATAAGCATCAAGGCAATGAAGACTGTGCTGAAACAAAATAACACTTTTTCTTTCAAGTTCTTCAAGTTCATTTCAACTTCCCATGCCCGAAGGAAGTTTTATAACCAGGCATTCAGAGGACATGTTCTCTACCTTCAAGTAATTTTGAAAAGCCAATCTGATTAATATATTATAAACCATAGAATCCAAGAATGAAAATGCAATTTATTTTTGAGTCTCACCTCTAGTGACTGCATCTAAAGCACAACCACATCCTGTCGCTCCTCCACCTATAACAAGAACATCAAATTCACTTGTGGTTTGTAGTGCCAAAATCTGTTCTTCTCTTGTGGGAAAAGTGTTCTTTATTGGAACAGTCACTGCTTCTGCAGCTTGAACATTCACAAAGGCACCCTACAATGATTAAAAAACAAAACGAGGATCTGCAGTTACTGTGTATACAAAAGACATACACATGTACGCATACTTATACATGCAACGACAAATCACAGCACTTTTTATAACCATAAAGGTAAACTCAAGTATTCTAAGTCACTTTACCTATAGCCAATGACAATACTGTATTAAAACATTATGGAGCAAACAGTACTACAAACATTAAGGGTCAGCACACACTGAAGTAGACAAGATGAATAGCGCTGTACTCATGTTTTATCTAGGAACAGACTATGTCAAACACTACAGGATGCACAGGAAGTATTTAAAAAAAATACACAGTTAAGTTCTCAACTCTTCACCAAAAAAATCCTAAGGACTTAAAGATTAATGTACATTCTATATTTTAAACGTACTGGTACAGTGACATTAATCTAAACTCAAATTTGATCAAGTTCATAAGACTCTGTAGTTTACTGTCAAATGCAGTCTCTTCAGTGTTTTAGTATACTATCTCCATATTTTAAATCTTCTAAACAAAGCAGTTTATATCCTTCAGCATGCTAAAATACAACTTTTCTTTAAAGTGACAGGAACTTAGTGATGTGGAAGCTTCCAGACCAGTTCAGATTCTACCGGAGTGGTTTGGGAATCTCTCTAGCACATTGCCTGATGTTCCGTGGGCCACCCCTGCTCTCGGTTTAGTAACCCAGGTGAGAACGGCTGACGTGTTTTCTTAGTCAATGAATATGGACCATGGTTTAAATGTTAAGGTTTCAACCAGTTTCCAAAGGCTCTCTTCAGTTTACATTAATATTAACTGAATTCTGAAAACCTTTACAGTCATGCGAGTCACTGAACCCTATTTCATAAGATATGATACGCAAGCCATCGCTGTGGGTTCATCACACTAATTTTATATACAATGGGCTGTAGGCAGGTATCGTAATTATTCCAACAGTTAACTAAGATGCAAAAATCACAAGAGTCGTGTACTTTCTCTTTGCTTTCAGCTCCAGCCTTGCTTTTTGTCCCAGCTCTTTTTCCTCACAAGTTTTCCTCATTCACCTTTGTCCCTCACTCTGCACAGAACTAGGCTGTGAATTTCTCTCACCATTATTTATTTTTAAAGACCCAAAGGAGCCATCTTTTCCACAACAGAGTATTCACTTGTACATGGGTGTATCTGGCAGACCAGACACCTGCATGTGTAGTGGGAGGACAGCTGAGGGACCGGCCACCAGGCTACAACAGCGTACCACATCCCAGCTCTGAAGCAGACTCCATGTGACTTTGAGAACATGCTCTGAGCCAACTCATTCAGAACGAGCCACTGATTTTGGTGCTCTGAATTTTGGTCAGAGGAGTGCTTTTATTAGTACCTAGCACTTCTAAAAGAACTGTTTTAACCACTATATATATTTTTTTAATATACATGTGAAAATAAAGAAATGCCTGCCCTACAGAGACTGGGAGACCAAGGACATAGTAACTACTTGGGAGATTCAGAATGGTTCAAAATAAACAGGAAATTAAAACCAAACATTTTCAGAGAGTTTCCTGGGAATTATACCTTCCACACAAGAGAGGGGGAAATAGGGAAAAAAACCACACACACAAATGTTTAAGCTCTATAGCCTGCAGCCTGAGTATAATCCAGTCTTTAGTCCAAACGGCAAATTTAATTGATGTAAACAACTTGTGCCCAGGTCTCCTAGAAGGGAAAGAGTAAATTCAAATAACAAAATACTACTTTCTTACTATTATTCAACTAGTAGATTGTTTTAGATAATCTCTTTCCATCCACTGCTTACAACCTGCATTAGTTTGTCACTAGCAAGGAAGCTCTCATTTAAGTTTTTATTTCCAAACATTTCTTGAAAATGCTGAATTAGATGCATTTATCAAAATAATTTTATTGCTTATTGCACTGTTAACTGTGAATCAGTTACTACAGAAATTGCTCCTACGCCCAGTCCCACCGTGCAAACACATCATCACATGCAGTTTGCCCTGCCTCAGTGTTCCAGTCATTGCTCAGCTCACCAGCTGAGCTTCCCTGTAGTTATGAAGAGCTATCCACGGGTATAAGCCACCTTCAGGTTTTAAGAACTCTGAGCACTTCCCCGGTATTTGCAACGGAAAGGGAATATACACCTGCCATAGTAAAACAGCTTGACTGACAAAAAGTAACTCGGCCACTTGCAACCATCTGTTCCTATCTGCAGCTGAATAGGTTTCCAGGAGCTGCCCAACCAAGCGGTGTAGCTCTTCTTTAGCAAGCAACTCACCAGTTGTCACAGAGCTCTGTAAGCAGACCTGGTGAGTTAAAGGGTGAGTTAAAGGTAAGAGTGATTCTCACAACACATCCGCTGTAAATTAACAGCTAATTCAGCCACGCACATGAGGCCTAAACTCAGCTTCAGTTATGATTGAAATGTATTATTTCTCAATGTTCCTATAAATTTATCATCACTGTACAACTGAAAACAAAGTCTAGTAGCTACTAGTCATGTCTAAAGGAAGTGCATATTCAAAAGACAATTAATGATCAAGTTGACCCTGTAATCATGCATTATATTGACTATAATGCAGGCAGCTCATGCAAATTACTTAGGATGGTGGCAACCACTTTCATTCCATGTGTTACAACTCAATAAAGAAAGCTGGACTAGAGAAAGAGTGCTTCACATTATTTCAGGGAAGATACATATCCTTATAATAATAAAATATTAAAATTAAAGGTTTAAAACAAGCAGTTTGGCAAGTCATGACTCAAGCTATCGCATTACCACTGCTTTTTCCATACATACTGCTTTCAATTAGTTGATTATTAAGACATCGATAAGATAGTTGTAGCTTTTGATTTCAAAGTACACTAATTTAATAGCATTTATTCAACAGATTAAAAGGCAACAAATTAATAATATGGACCAAAGCCAGACCCCCTATTTCCATCCAACCATCCCACATTTAGTGCACCAGAAGGATTCACGCCTTAGCTCGCAGAACAAGCTTAGAAGGTATCCTTTCAACAGAGGAAGCAGATGCAAGTTTCAGGCCTCACCAGAGAAAGCGCTGGCTAATAAAAGACACCCAGATCGTACCCGCGCCCGAGCCCAGGCTGCCCTTCCCTCCGAGGCACCGCGCTGGCCTGCGGCTCCAGCACGGCTCAGCCCTGATCACGAGCAGTGCCTGGTGCTGGCCCTGCTCAGCCCTGACCACAAACACACAGTAACAAGAGGTCTGGCAACGAAAGTTAGGCAACTATTTTCAAAGTATTTAGCTAAACTTCAGGAAAATAGGAGAATACAAGAAAAACAAAATTCAGAGTTCAAGAAGTGCTGACATTTAAAAAAAATCAACAAAAATAATTATTGGTTGTAGATAACGTGTTTTGTTTATAGTAAAACACAGACCAGAGTCCCACACAAATAGCCACTGGTACAGCAAGAGCACGGAGATCAGCACAGTGGAAACCGAAATATAAGCAAAGTGATTAGCACACTAAGAATTGATATAGATATGATTCATCTTGCTGTCAATTAAATGTGAGACTGAAGAAAAGCTGCATACAGGGATTCCATCTGCAATAACGTGATTAGTTTGGCAGTGAACAAGTATGTTTACTGAAATAAGCAATTGCTGTTTATATCTACAATTTCTCAGGCAAGAGTTCCTTGAATGGTTTTGATTACACTCTGAGCAAGAAGAAATGTAGTTTGGCAGTTTGAATTCAATCATGAAGTTATGAAGTGGTCTAGTAATCCATAAGCAAGCATTCCTGTTAATTTGGCTAATGTAAATCACCAGGTAGGTTCACAGAGTCAAATTCATCATCCACATTCATTAAAAAAAAGAAAATGGAAGTAATTAAAAACCCAAAAGCAAGCCTTGATGCATTATCATATTATCACTCTCTGCACTGCATTCCCCGTGACAAGCAGTTCCTACTGACCAACAATGTACTTGCACACCAGGAAGAGAGAAGGACTGCCTGGTGGGCTTAGCTAGGAAAAGACAGCAATCTCTTACAGTTCCAGAACAAAGCAGTGCTTTTTTCCTTGGTGACTACAGACAAAGAGCACCAGTGGCGCCCAAATCAAACTAAGCACACCAAAGAACACCCACATCATATCTAGCACTAGCCCAACTGGGCTCAATAAAATAAAGGCACACAAAGCAAGAACACAGCAATTCTGTCAGCATCTACAAGAAGCAAGACAAATTGGTATTCCCGTTCCTCTATCCCCATTAGTATTAGAAGTGCTCACAAGAGGTAGCAAAGGCTGGTTGCATCACATTTGCCATTCATATCTTTTAGCTATCTGAGTATTGGAGGCCAAAACAATGATGTACGCAGCCTGTGTATTTTAAGTCTCATGTAGGGGTCCAACTTCATCTCAGATGTGATTCTTCTTTTCACGAGCTCATGATTAGTAGTCAGTGTAGCGCACACAAATTTGAGAGCTGTCTGCATTGTTTAAGAGGATTTCATTTACAGTGGTAGCACTGAAGGAAATTTAAAAGTCTACACACACACTTTTGCATTATCTGAAAATAGTTCAGGGGGGACTAGTTTCTTCAGACCTTTGCACTACCAGCTGCGAAGAGTTCCCCAGCTGTTTCTCTTTCTCTGGAAAGAGATTTCTCTTTTTTAATCTAACCAAAAGCCTCCCTGTCAGACTTAGGCATTTGCCCTCAACATACTAAGCCAGCAAGGCTGCAAAGAAAGCTTGACCAGCCTCCTTAAGGCTGATGGTTACTCCATATGAAAGAGCAACTCGTGCATGTTTACTGAAAGAGATTTTGCTTGAATTTATATCATTCCTACTTATTCCCATACAGCACAGCATTAAGCTAAGCAAGCTTATTAATTCAGTAAATATCCCAGTGATCAGGTTACCATTCAAGACACAGAAGTGCAATATTCACCTATCGGCTTATGAGTTAAATTCAACAACAGTTGTTACATCAACACGTTCCCATCCTCCCTCTGCTCAGCAGGGGCTGTGCATTGTCAAAAAACAACACACAATAAGGGGAACTGACTGAACTGCTTGTATGCCTGCATATGCCACACAATCAGAGAATTTATATCTATATTGCCTCAGTTGTTGCAAAAACATTCTCCTAAATATCAGCATTTTTATCTGTGCGTGCATAGAAAAATAAGTTGGGATAAACAACCTGAAAACCAGCACAGATCTGAATCAATGGAGTGTTTTATTTCCAAGTTGTAAGCACACTACAGTTGTTTATATACAGACAAGGTTAACTGTGCTAATTGTGCCATTCTCCTCAGTCAGGTTTTGACTCTTACATCTAGGGAGAACAATTTAAATTTCAACATCAGAAATTGCCAATACTCATCACTTTTAGTGAGACAAACCACTCACTAATATGCTTGACTAACAAATCCAAGGGATCTCACACCCATTCTCAAGGGCCAGAAGCTTACCATCCTTTAGCTTTTCCCTTGGAGTTACCTGGGACAGACAAGTTTCGCAGAAAGATCTAACATCAGCTGAGTGAACATGGAAAACAAAAAGATAAACCAACTATATCGTGCATTCAGGACTATTACCCAACTGAGGTCTTTATTCAGTAAGTGGGTGCCCCTAATTCCAGTAGGCTAGCCACAGCACAGATATCCAGAGCCACTGAGTGAGGTAGTACTTACTAACACAGGGAAAGACTGAGCATGCTACTTCACTTGCATTTTATTTCTGTCTTATTATGTGACGGATTCTGCTCTTGAAATAACAAGAAGACTTCCCACAATGTGTAGCCAATTAGTGCACATCTTGGGGGCAATATCCTTCCCTGGCAAAGGAAGACAAGATCTTTGCCCTAGCATACATTTGATTGGCAAGTATTATTAAGAAGAGGACACTTGAGCTGGGGGACATGCCCACAGCTTAGATATGTCAACACTACAAATGGACTGTCCTCCTTTGTGTCAATCCCTCCAGTTATGTTCCACCTGCTACCCTATATTAGGTGTTTAAGGCAGCAGCTTTAAGGGACATCACGTGGGAAATGTGCAAGTTAGTACAACATGAAAACAACATGCTGTTCACTTGACAGATCCATTTGCTTACACATATGCTGAAAATTTTTCAGATCCTTTGTAGACAAAGACTACGCAATAGGTTCAGAAATCAAAGGACAAGTGGATACATCAGTTTGACACCATAGATCACCTTCTGTAAAGCTCCGGTTTTTAAACTGCCTTTAGAAATTTGTAAATGACCACCCAATAACAGCAGAAAACTGGAAATTCTCTGAATTCTGTAATATTGTATACATGACAAATCAGCTATCCAGATCAGTTTTGCCTTCCAACTTCTCTCATTTAACAGTCCTGTGATTTGAAGCTGCAGCTTCTGACAGTAATGAAGCCAGATTGTAAAATCCTGTGATAAAGACTCCAGAGAGAGAGTTAGAAACAGCACTAGCAGTTAGGCACAAGACAAGCAGTCCAATGGGAAGCTCACTTACAATGCTAAGTTTTATTTTCTGCAACAGTATCTGAAGCTATAAGGATCCTGGCTTATCCACTTTCCAGCTAGGTTCCCCCAGAATGACTCATCTCATTTGCTTTACCAGTATCTCAGCTGCTACTCCTCCCCCACATAGAAACAGCCAGAAGTTTCAGATTATCATTTATTCAGACCAGTAATGCACACCTTCATGGAGCTAAGTGCAGACTGCCTCCCATTACTCACTACTTCACCTTGAACAAGACCATTAAGATCTACTTGTATTCCTGGTTTTCAGTTTTCCCAGTCTGAATGGAAACCTATAGCAAATGTGTGGCAGCTAAGCAGTTCAGAGCAACAGCTTGCCACTGATAAAGAGCCGACCAATTACATTTCTAAGGAGAGAAGCAAAAGTGCCACGCAGAATGAGCACCTGCTCACCTAACTGCTGAAACTGGTATCACCTGAAAGGAAGGACATACCCCTCTTAGGGCTAGAGCTCTTTCCAAACCCAGATGGAAGCAAATCAGGCCAGAGCTCTGACTGCACCTGCTTCAAACTGTATGGAACACTGACTGCAAATACTGTCGGCCAAGGGTGAGCTACCAGTCCCACAGCCTACACCTAATGGAAGATGAAAGGGACATGTCCCTTTATATGCATCTACTGAGCCTGGAACACGGTTATTTTGTAACTCTAAAGCACAGCACCACTGCATTAAATATGAGGTATTTATGTGCCTAAAAGCCATTATTGATCAACACCAGCTCTGAGTCCACAACTCACATTCCTTTTACTGACTTTTTTTCCCTGGTTTCTGCCTTGAGAGGCGGGGGGAAAAAGCATGGCTGCTCCAATTCAGCTGGAAAAAGTAGCTATGACAGTGCAATCTATTTTCTGCTCTAGAAAGAATCGATCCACAAACTGGAACCAGAATCTACTGCATCTCTTTCTGTTACCACTGTTTTACTTTAACAGTATGTTTTCAACATCCTCCTTTACTGCTCTGGGAATTATCTTAGAGTGCCTTAATTACCTGAAATATAGCACTGAACTGTGTCTTGAACACATCAGTGTGTAGGTTGTGCCCAGCCAGTCAGACACCAATTGCCATCAGAAACAGGAGCTTTGCCACTTCTTTGGCACAGATCCCATACTACAACAATTTTCAGTTTTCTGAACTGACCAAGAGCTGCCACAATCACTGTTTCAAAGCCGAGATTTTTTTCAGGGGTAACACTAGCGGTTATACTTCATGCTGCTATATTTGAAAGATACTGTCCAAGCTCTGTTTACTGCTTATACTTCAGTCAATACTTTTCACCCCTCCTGCAACTAAGTAAAATCTCTGGTAGTACCCAAAGGAATTTTTTTTTTTTAAACATGAAAAGTGACTTACAAGAATTGTACTTCCCCACTGGTTACAGACCTACAATAGTGAAACATCATTTAGTGCCATCCTCCAGATAGCACCCAGCAAGTCAAGCTGAGGCTCTTGGCATTCCTTTCCAAACAAAACTATTCATATAAGCCTAGCATACGCTCAAACAGATTTTAACTTTCATATTTTATCAGAAGTCATAATTAATACTTACGTGTTTGTTTCTATACTGAGAAAATTGAGACAGGCCAAAAACTGTTGCTATGGCACCTCCTCCAATGAGAACAGTTCCTTTTACTGCCTTCTGAAATGCCATTTTTTACTGTAAGAAAAGATGATAAAAATTAATAGGTAGTTTTGCCACATTAAGATCTAGGCTACACAGAATAGACCATTTGTAGAAGCTAATGACGATGTTGTGACAAGTTGAAACTTACACCAGCAATAGATCAATTAACAATTTTCATTGCAATCCTAATGATTCCTAAACAAAATGCAGACAGATGGACGCCAGAGTACTCTGGTATACTTGCTGTTCAAGCTGAACTGCAAGAGTATTTAGACATACAGGTAGATGTACACACTTCGTACTGTATTTGTACACATGACAAGTGCTTACAATACTGTGGCAAAGGCAGAACAAGAATACCCTGTCATGAGCCAGATGGCCACCCAATCCTTATCACAAGGAAAGAGCTGATCTGCTTGACAAGATCACCTTCAACCACCCTCCGTCCCATCAAAACTACTTCTACAATCAAATTTGCCCAACAGCACTCTACTCTATGTTTCCTCCAGGAATTATGATCCCGCTATTCACAGCACACCAGCAAAGCTTGTCCTACCCGGGAACGGTGCAGAAGCAGCACTCTATGTTTCCTCCAGGAATTATGATCCCGCTATTCACAGCACACCAGCAAAGCTTGTCCTACCCGGGAACGGTGCAGAAGCAATGCTCTGCTAGTCAGGAAACGGGTCCTTCAGCAAGAAGCAGCAGCAGCGACAGTGGGCAAGACTAAGTGGTTTACAACAAGTGCAGGACTTTATCATCTATCTACAGAGGTATTAAAGCTGGGCCTACGTAGGTCAGGCAAATTCTTAAAGGCCCAGTGTTTGGATGCTGAATGAAAAATTTGCATGGAACTGACCTGAATCTTAAGTAGGCATAACCCAACCCATCTTCCCAGGAGTAAGGCAGCTCGCATCCCATAGAAACAACATGCATCATGTTTGAACAGCTTCAGTCAGTGCTCCAAGTCCTTAGGTTACGAGGACATCTTTGTCTGTGTCTCAGATTCACGCGGCAGCCTCAACACAAAAGATCCAGTGCCACGAAGACTTCAAGCGGCAGCAGGTGACACATACAGCCCTGTGCCAGCCCAGCAGCCTCTGCCGATTTGCAGAGTGGCAGGGTAGCTCTGGGCCCTATTTGTTCTCTCCGTTTGCATAATTGAAATTCTTTTTTCTTAGAAAGAATTACACCAAACATTTAAAAACACAATCTTAAAAATGAAGCTTTCTTACTTGGCTTGATACAATCTTAACTTCATTATCTGTGCACTATGCCCGCAGCACATTTGGGGGGGGGGGG
>VXAL01014258.1:28577-39384 GCA_013399475.1 Chauna torquata | reverse complement strand
GGGGGGGGGTGGAACCACACAAACAATTATCATAGGCGAACATTCTAGGTATGGATGCTGTATGTTTGCACTATATGCACTGATTGTTGTACAGAAAGCCAGGACTTGTACCCTCCCAAAAGTTTTTCAGAAAAGCAGCATGCACACTCTTAAGGGTTTCCATCACAAAGACAACCTTTCTTGGTCTACATGTAGAAAATCACTGTCCATTTACTTCATACCGCAGTCTCAAAAACCACCAGTTTAATCCTTCCTTTACATCAAGACAGGGAGGAGTCTGAGGCAACACAATCCCCCTAAAACATCTCAAAGGAAAGTCACAGTGGCCTCAAAAGCTACAGCACCTCTGTGGAAACGGGGCGAGCATTGACACGGTGGCAGCAAGCAGCCCGCTGCCGCCAGCACAGCGCTCCACGGAGCAGCAAGCTATGTACGCCAGGCGCAATGCCGGCAGGCCGCCCCGCATCTCCCCTCTGCCACCTAGGGGTAACAAAGTACCAGAATTAACAAAAACCAGACTCCACAAGCGCACTCCCTACCACCTCAAATCTGTTGCTGACAGCGTCACCTCTACACATCTGGAGACACCTATGGATACTCATGAAGCCATAACACAGTATGCAATTCTGTACTTCACAGGAACTAAAACGCTGTCACCGTACTCCCTCTCCTGCAAAATGAAAAAACATGCTAAGACAATCAACATCAGTTCATGTACTGTCTATGGCTGCACAAAGCATATGGTGATGGTGAACACATGCACATCATCCAAGCACTCTGTGTACTACACATTTCTACCATACGGTTTCTTCATGTCGCTAGAATAATAACTCAGCTTTCAGATTGCAGACTGGTGGCAATCTTGAAGTAGTTTCACACACCTTAAGCAGCAGCAAAGAATCACTTCAAACAAGACTATGAGACCCTAGCTTACAGATGCTGGCTCTGGGAACACAATATGCTCTAGAATCCAAAGGAGTTTTAAAAAGAACAAATTAGCATCTTCCAATGAGCCAGCTTACACGTCTGAAAAGACGCTGGCATTCAAGAAAACAAATGGAAACATGTCCTTACACCATTTTTTGTAATCAAGTTCAGCAGCAGAGGGTGATCGCTGAAGCACAAATCCCTACTTGTCCCAATTCAGCTAACAGCAAACACGTTCATTAACAATGAACAAACTAATTGAGTGCTAGCTCAGCAGCCGATACGAGATGGCAAGAGCAGCCCGCACACTCCCAGCCAAGCACCAAGCAGCAGGGCAACTGCCACCGAGCAGGCCAGTGCCAGCAGGCAGAGCAGCAAGCTGAGCCCACAACCAGGTAACGAAGCACAGGTGAGTAACCTCTGCTTCCCACTCCCTGGCCTCTCAAACCTTCTCTGAGACTTCCTTGTGAAGACCGGGTACGCACCGACCAGAGTTGAGCCACTGTATTTCCATTCGGTAGGACTGAAACCCAGCAGCTGAAGGTGCGCAGACTCACTGCTGACTGAAAGCCCCAGTGACCGTTTCCTGTGCCAGTGCATGTTGGCAATGCAGGTTCCTAGACAATTTTGGAAGTCATTTATTTTTTGTTTTAAAACAAGGGAATTATTGTATTAGGACTGAGTGTTCTATCAGGCTATCTTAACAAGTGTTTTCTCAATACTTCTGAAAAAACTCCAGATTTTTAAAAATGGAAGAAACTACGTTATGTCATTTATTCAGTTGACCATTGCATCTTTAGTTATGAGTTAAACAACTCTTGCTGCATCAACCAAAATCTAAAAGTTTCTCTCCTTATGAATCACACCAAACGTATCATTGTATATATGAAAAAGCACAAAAAACTATGTACTAGATCACTAAGTTTTGTACGACAATGCTGCACAAATTTATGAAAATAATCAGAAAAACTCTATACTCACTGAGTTACATAAATAGACCTACATAAATAGCTTTATGCTTTTTTCAATAGTTTGGAAGGTGTTATTTTCTTCTGATTAACTTTTTCCTGTTAAAAATCCTCAAACAATACATTGATGTACAGAATAAAAGCTGTACTGGACCACCGTTGGGAAATTAGACAGTAACTAGTATTACACCCATTCTTCATATTCAGAGAGCCACATATCATATATTCCTGCCTCCAAAAATAGCTGGCACAGACCCAAGGTCTCCCACTTCCAGTTGTATGAGTTAAGGAGCTTCCCTATGCCATTTGCTTTCTATTTCCAGTCGGGGGTCAGCTACCTAAGATGCTACTATAGCAAACACTGGCTTTACAGGACATACTTCATAACAACCCTTACTATACTGGTGTACTCAAAAGACAACAGTTTTGGGTGCCATAGATTCTCATTCATTAACTAGATTAAATACTAGTTCTCCCTGATGAGAGAATTAGTTTAAACAAACCCCACAACCACCACCACAAGAAGCCACCCACAAAGCCTACCTCAACCCAGAAAGCTTTGAAGCATCCCTATCACCAGCTCTAACACAATACTACAGAGCCAAGCTAATAGCTTTTTATTTAACAACTTCCTATACAAAAATCTCTGCTAGGAACCCAGCAAACACCACAGCCATTACATGCGATAAATACTCCTTCGTATGCATAAATAACTTCTGAAGACTGACTGTCCTTTAAGAGACTATCAGCATCAAACGAAAGCTCAATTCAAAACAGTTTTCTTAAGAGTTTTGGATTAGACATGCAGAATTTTTATGATGTAATAGATATCATCCTAATCTTTTGACATACTAACCTTTTCCACCTTCAAAATTTCTACCAGTGAAGCTTTTTTACCCTCCAGAACCCGGTGCAAGCCACGTAGCATGTGCAGAGGCCTGCAGAGCCCCGCCGCTGCCCAGAAAGGCGTTACGACATGGTCCAGCTGCCCCGGCCCCCTCCCACAAACAAGCACTGCGTTTTCAGCGCACGTACAGGCGTTGCAGAGAGCCTTCACCCGCACACCAGCCTGCGGCAGCTAAGGCCACGCAACGCGGCAGGGTGCAAAGGCACACGTGGGCCTCGGGACTGGTGCACCACTCCAGCACCGCACCCGATACCCTCTCGCTGTGGAGACTGCCGCCCTAGACACGCCAGAAGGAAGCTGGACATGCCTCTAAACAGTCCCGCAGCGACACCAGGAACAGCCTGGCAGCTCCGTGCCCTCGCTACGGCCGGGTTTACGGCCTCGGTCAGCACGGGCCGGCCCTGAGGCGGGCCGCAGGCAGCTCCCCGCAGGGCAGCCCCTCAGGCCGCCACGGCAAGACCGGCTTGTTCAGGGACAGAGAGGGAAGCGCACCTTAACGTGAGCCACTTCAACACAACGCTAGACAGGCATTCAGACCCGCAGACAGCGCGTTCGCACCCAAAACGTCTCAGTTTCATCCCAGGAAACCGTTAATCCATGTCCACGAGTTCCAAGCAGAGGCATCTACATTAGGCTGTTTACCTCCGGGTGTTAGCAGGTGCTCCAGACAAGCAGAGCCCAGGACAAACAGCCAACAGACACCATCTCTGTCGTGTTTCTGCTGTCACCTCCAAAGCTCTGCCCCCAGCAACTTCTCCCAGCCCCGTTTCCGAAGGAGCTGCATTGTGGGTGGCAAACAGCACGCAGCCAGCTCTGCTCCAGGCGGCCAGAGCACCACCGAGGCACCAACGCATCCCAGCATCAACACGGCCGGAGAAATTACAGGCTCTAAGCATGTAAAAACCTGCGGGGTTTTCTTCCTCAAGTTATGTCCCAGAATTGCTGCTAAGGACTACTGCAAGTAGAAAACAGGATAAACCAGAGAACAGAAGAGGAAATGGGAAAGAATGCAGTCCTCATAACTATGAGGAGATTGTACATGGAGTGCTATGGATACAGACAAGAGCCTAAACATAAAAGCCCTCATCTATTGCAGGTAGGTAATAAAACCTGACTCTTTTTTCCAAGCTGAGATCAGTAACTTGTGATGGAAACTCAGAATTTTAAATTATAACCACACACAGCACAAGTGGTACTGTCAGAAAAAAGTCACCCTTCCATAACACAAGTATTCCGACTAATCTTCAAAAATGGCTCAGACACCATACAGTGCTTTAATGCTGTAAGCGCAGTCTGACACCGAATCACCAGGTTAGGCAAGCCCTGTCCTTTGTGTCGATACCGGTTTTGATAAACAGCACCTTTAGACCCATGCCCTCAGCTCCAGGGTTGGCTGAAGCCCTTGACAGGTTCTGGAACAAGCTCAGGCAGGAACAAGGAGTCCTCTGCTGTCATGGGACAGCCAGGGGCACACCACAAGGAGCAGACATGGCACACGGCGTGATCTGTCCAGACCCACGGGGAACATTTCTCAGCAAGCCAGCTGAGTATCGATAGAGATGCATACTGACTCAGACTCGTAGCTACTGCAAGACTTCTGGTAAGAAGTATGCTTTATGCTGCCTTCTAAAGTAGAAAGGAAAAGAGCTGGTCTACATGAAGTGGGAACCACACGAAACGTTCATCAGGAGAAATTCACACTTTCAGTTTCCAAAAAGTCAATACAAACTCTTCACAGCAGGAACCACTCCCTCCTGCACCAAGTTTCTTAACAAGTAATTCAGGGCACACTCACCATGACAGAGACATGTGGTTTTTCCGAACAGCAGTCACCACCGCGGGAAGTGCCCGCTCCAGAGCTGCTGCCAGCAAGCCCCTGGGCTGAGCCCCCATGCTCATGGACCCCCAGCCTCCCACACCGCAGGCCAGGGCTCTGCTCCCCCACTAATGTGCTCCCCAACGGCAGAGCTCTCCTGCTTTGCTTTCAGCCCCACATTTAAAAAAACAAAAAAATAACCCAACAAAAATCAAAGTGCAACTTACATCCTGTTTCTAAAAAAAAAATTTCAACACCAGTCTTCAGTAGAAGCTTCTGAGCAGGGCACCCTACACGACAAGTGTCGGCCTCCCTGCAGCTCCCAGCAGGCTGACAGAAATCCTAGGAGGAACTTGTCTTCATTTCCCGCAATGCCCAGCCCAGGCAGTTACCAGACAGCCTGCCTGTTGGCTGGATCTCCTTTTGGGTTGTGTAACTCTACGCAGCCTGCCAGCACGCACACGCACCTACCTACCAGGCTCCCACTCCCTCTCAAGGTAGGCAGTACCTTCTATGCTCAAGTACCCTCTAATTATTAAGGTATTGGGCTAGACCCAAGGAGTGCACAGGGAAAGTTGGTGGAAGAATGAGAGGAATGGGGGAGGAGGGAGCAAAGGGAATGATGGAAGATTCAGACAGTACCGCAAGTTGGAGATCAAAGACGACTACTTTAGCAAAAATGCAGAGACAGATGGATACAAACTGTAAAGCTTTGCAATAAGTGTGTGACGCCCTGTATGCTGCCATCAGACATGGTGTATGAGACGCAAAACCTGTTAAATTAAGAGAAGAAATCCAATCTGTTATGTTGTATATCTGAGTGCTTTATGAGGCCATTACCATGGAATCTGGGTGCTTCACATTCCATTTTAAATGAACACATCTAATAAAGTGAGTCACTCAATGGAAGACTCAAAAATAGAAAACTTATAATCATCACCACTACAGTTTGCATAACTTGCCATTCGCACAGTAGCATTGTCTAATGTTTCTCATTTTTTCCAAAAGCATCTCAGGTGACTTTTGGATAATGAGAGTGCCAGACCAACAGCCCTCCAGGCTGAGCTGGGAATCTTGCACTGCCTCTGCTTCTCCAAGCAGCTGCAGTTGCTATCCTCAGTTCCCTCTAATGCTGCTTTTGATCCTCCTTGCAGGACTACTTAAAAGGTGGCCACTGTGATGGTGCACAGACCTGCAACAAGCCAGTCCATAATTAGGACTCTTACTGTGGGCAGCATAAGAGTTTAAAGCAGTACTACTCAGAGCATGATACCAACAGTTTGTGGGATGCATAAACGTAGGAAATGGCCAAAGAGCAGGAAAAAAGGATATGACTGGATCATATTAACACTCCCCATCATAAGATCGTCTACCAGCTCTCACGTAGCTGTCCTTGTTTGCTTTTTAAGAGACTAAAGTGGTTAATACGTTATATAGCAGGTCAGACCATACTAGTTGAAGTAAGTGTCTCAGAAGCAAGTAATTAAAGCTTAAATCAACCAGCACTGAAGAAGCCTGCCCTGCAGCACTCTGAACAGCCATCAAGCATACCTCTCTCCAGTTTACATGGGTCCCATCCCCCGGGCTGCCCTGTGCTCTTTGTTACCTACCCAGCAACGACACAAACAAGAGAACAAAGCAGCACGCTCTGAAAGGCAACCAAAGCTTGTTATCTACCTCACCAGCAGGGTGGGCCTGTGACGCATGCCCTCGTGACTTCTGAACATAATTCCTGCAAGCCACAGCTATAAATGAAACCACACACCAAGACAGGCTTCCAGTGGATACAAAACATGGCTGTCACTGAAACATCACTGAAGAGGAGTGCTCCAGATTCTCATCCTCCAGATCCTCTCCTAAAGCTTCTGATGGAGACTTCAGGTTCTTGAACACAAGTTACGGCACTTTAATTAAAGTAATTACCCCAGAACTACCTCACCAGCCAAGCACAGAAACATAACCCGTAATACCTAGACAGCTCACAGGGTTACAAATCCCTTCAAGCCACAGGCCACACTACAAATTTGTAAGTTCCCACATCCAAAACTTAAAGTCCAAAACCCCCGTGGGCCAACTTCCACTAATTAGTGGAAGCAAAGCAGCAGTTCACCATATGGAGAAAATCCTTCCCACGCACCAGCACAGGCATCCAGCGTGGCTATCATGCCCAAAAGTAGCTGCATGGCATGTCACGCATAAAAATAAAGGAAAAACAAAGCAAAAATAGTCATGCTATCCTCATCTTTCCCTTGGTCCCCACTGCTTCAAACTTTTCAATTTGCTTTTTGTCAGCCTGATTATTGACTAAATTTATGCAGGATGATTCTTACACCTCCCCCCGCCCCCTTGTACCAACACTGTCTTCTAGCTTAATTAGTTCAAAATAGTCATTCTTGCCCTCCACCAGTGAAGGTTAGTGCTAGCCATAACATCCACCACACACAGACAATACGAACTTGCTAATGCTATAAACCAACTGGTGCAATCAGAAGCGTTCTTGTTAGATACGGTTACTGTACTGGTGTTTCTTTTTGGATGTTTTTCATTCGCCTCACATTTGACACAGATATTTGATTAGACAGCCCACAAATGCAGCTTTATCCTAACACCTACCTATACCTACAGTTCCTTCCCTCCCTTCCCCCAGGTCAAACACTAGAGGAACAAGGTTTAACAAACAGTGTTTTGCTTATTACAAGATTGGACAGACCCGCATATACAAACAAGTACCTGCTCAAAAAATAACTACAAATTGGGTAATTACATAGGTGTGTCAAGGAAGTAGCCTAGTTTTATACACTGGGTTGGAGACAGAGACCTGATAGCACATGTAAATCCAATCCAACAGGAGGGGCACACATTCAGTATCATTTTGAAGTCAGAACTAACACTTGGTTTGAGAAACACTTCGCTAAGCAAAAGAGTCACAATCCAAGACTCGGTACCCAGCCAGCAGAGAAACAACAACTCAGCCTCCATCAGCACTTTCAATTTATAACTCAGAGCGAGTTCATCTGGCATTTGAAAACCCCCCTGAGATAGAGTTACACTTTCACTTGGGAACCTAGTTCAAACGCATTTATTTAGGGATACAAAATGCTTCTCCCCCTGCACTGACCAAAAAAATATATATATATAAAAATTAAAAAAATGCTATGATACTGTAGAAGAGTTGATTGCAAATTGTTTATTCTTTATGCAATACAGAATGTTTTCTGAAGTAGTGCTTTTTCAAAAAAACAGACTACACCTACATTAGCAAGAGCTGTGGCACAGCTGCAGCTACAGCAGATGCCTGTTGCTGCGAACAGCCTCCACGACATGTGCGCATCACGTGCTTTCAAGTAGCTCCAGCCCAGCCCCACAAATACCCATGAAGCAGCTGAGGCACATGAGGCCTTCTTTATTTAAAGAGAGATCTTCCCACAACAGTGCTTCAGACTTTTTTTTCCAGCCTCTATTTGAATTTTTATTTCACGTTCATCTCCATCCCCAGTCCCCCAAACTCATCTATCAGCTGTTCAGCAGTCTCCAGCTCTTCTGAGAGCATCCAGGGAAGGCAACAAGCACGCACCCAGGTAGGATAACTGTACCGGTGACCATCTCCGTCTGAAGGCAGAACCCTGCAGTCCTGTTCGCGCTAATGAACTCCCACCAGCTGTAGTGGCACACCCACCATGACGAAGCTAATCCCCAGAAAAACAGGCAAACTACTGATGGAAAGCCAAGCAGCATCAATGAGTGTGTACAGCTACACTATCAGAACCCTGTTTTAAAGAAAGTGCAACACAGGCCCATACTTTAGAAAAGGTAAAACAACTGCTGAAAGCCTGTTTGCCAGCATGGAAACACACACCACAGCAAGGCACCTGACAGAAGCAAGCTGTTGCTTAGCAGAGCTACTTGCAAATGAGAGCCCTCGTTTTGAAACCACTGAGATTTTTTTTTAACATGTGAAAGTAGAAATAACAGCTGCAAACTGGGCACTGTGAAAAAATCACATTTCTTGAATGTTTGCTAAAGCTTGCAGAGAATTGTAAAGGCAAACTAGGGAGCAGAAAGGAACCTGTATGAGCTTTCATTTGGAAAACTGGTTTCCACTGATGGCCTTTGAACCTATCCAGCTTTCTAAACTTCTATTGGTGACAGATTACCAGGTAGTAATGGGTCTCTAGAGAAAATATTACATTATGTAGTGAGGGCCTAGCTCATAAAGCTGTTGTTACTATACTCCTGTGTACACATACATGCATACACACAATTACTCAAAAGTGTATATCCACAGGTTGTTACATGCCAAGTGACACTATAAATTAGTTATAAGGTCAGTCTGTAATCTTTCATACTCATGTCCCCACTGAAAGTTTTCATCCAATGCTACACTGAATATGCTTCATAAATGCCTAACTTACTAAAATTAGTAACATTCTGTTTATTGCTATTATAGAAGAGCCTATACTGGATTACTGCTTAGCCAGCAACACAAAGATCTCAAGATATCAGACTGAGTCACTGCTAACTAATCAGTCACTGCTCCCACCACTAAACATTTCTGAGGAACCATACCTATAACCAAACAAGTAAAAGAAAAGGCCAGATTAACTTCAGTTAAAAAATACACCATGTTCCTAACAGCTCCCTCACCAAGCTTGTTCCTTATCCATGGTTAGAAGATTATCTTACAAAGGGACTTCTGAGTCTTCAGGCTAACAGCAGTGTAATTACACTTCAGCAAGCTTCTCACACAGGGAGCTCCCTGGCTGGAAACACAGAATAGCGGTAACAGCTCAAGGAGAGCTCAGCGGTCCATGTCCGTACTAATACAGAGAATGAAAATAAGACATACAAAGAAGTACAGCCACAACCTAGAACTACCAGAAGATAAACATGAGTCCACAGAGGTAACAGATTCAGGCACAGACAGCACTGCAAGTCTCCAAGGCACACCAGTCCTTGCCTCCACAGTTGTCCTGCCTTTTTTGATCTGGAAGTTGGCTGCAACTGGCAAGCCTGGTGATGTGCTCCTGCTGCTGCTCCTCCCATAAATTCAATACCTTTGCCCCCTGAGAGAGCTCAGCACAGCTGCAGCTCTCTGAAGTGAGAGCCTCATACAGCAGCAAAGAGACACTGGTAACTGCAGCAAGGAGCCAGGCACAGCAGAAAGATGCAGCCAGTTCAGAGAGGAGAAAAAAAGAGCTCCCACCTCCTAGCAGCAGGCAGAAAGGAGCTTGCTTTCAGTGCATCCTTCCTACCAGTCTACAGTAAATAGCAGAGTAAGTTCAGCAGGTAGCAAGTCTGGACATTTTAAGCTCAAGGTCTCCACATGCAAACTTGTACCTTTTTCTGCAGTAATGGGCTTATAAATATTTACTGAAGTGATTGATTAGAAGAGATAAGAACTCAAAGAAGTTCAAGAGTTACTTATTACACCAAT
Source organism: Chauna torquata (assembly GCA_013399475.1). Taxonomy (NCBI): domain Eukaryota; kingdom Metazoa; phylum Chordata; class Aves; order Anseriformes; family Anhimidae; genus Chauna; species Chauna torquata. The sequence goes on along the minus strand of VXAL01014258.1, from coordinate 29,332 downwards.
ACACTCTCACTCTGAAGTGATCCCATGAAAGTGTTCAATGCAAGTGAGAAATAGTCCCATTTTTGTTTTCCAAAGTTCAGTATTACTACAGCTACGCTTATTCTGTGCCCAGCATTCACACTCATAGCACTTACGCATTTGTTTCATAACAGAAGACAATTCTACTAGGTCAAAAAGAGAAAGAAAATCTAGTGAGAGTTCTGAAAAAAAAAAAAAAGCCCCAAAGTGCACAACTATCTGATACACTACATACCTACACACATGCAAGCAGCTGTGCAGAAATGCAGATGGCAGGGCTGCATCTCCACTTATGAGCAGTTTCTCTGTGAGCTGAGTCCCTGAGCAGGGCAACAACACCCAGAAAACACAGGGGAGCTGCCAAGGACTTCCGACTACCTTCACAGAAGAGCTACACTCTCCGGTTTTGGCTCGTTTTTCCCAAATTTCCCTTCCATCCTAAAGTTTAAATAGAAAAGAAAGAGAGGGGGCTGGGAGCCCCTGGTAGCACTGGGACTTTATCAGTTCGCGCGGTACTTCTGGGAAGTAAGACTTCGAGCGAAGAAAACACAGCCAGGATGCGCTTGCCGTAACCTCACAGCACGAGCAACTCCAGCGCAAGCAGTTCGATCCCCGAGGCCGCCCCACGGAGCCCCCCAGGGCGCACGCAGCGCCGGGGCCAGGCGGCGGGGCCGGCCGGGGCCCCCGGAGGCCCAGTCTGCGGCAGCGAGACGGAGCCGTCCCCCCCGCGGGCTCGG
>VXAL01014258.1:6542-28141 GCA_013399475.1 Chauna torquata | reverse complement strand
CTGGCCCGGCCCGGCCCGGGGCCGCCCGGAGCGACGCGCGCCGAGTCCCGCCCGGGCCGGCAGCGCTTCGGCCTGGCCGCCAGGGCAGATGTCTGCAGTCCAAGGAATTACGGTGGTTTTTTCTTCTTTTTTTTTTCTTAATTCACTTGCGTGACCGTGGTGGCCTGCGTGTCGCTCCCCTGGCCCGATGCGTGGCTTCTGCTGGAGGCCTCGCTGGGGTGTGGCACGTCCCGACGCCGATCCGGCCCGGGCACATCGGCCACGGCGGCCCCGCGCAGCGAGCTTGTGGCACTGTGATACTTTGGATCCTGACGTGCTAGTTTATTGGGGTTGCTTGGCCTTGCCTTTGAACCAGGAACGTTTATTTCATAGTAACTCAGCTGTTGTTTCCCTTTGGGTCCCAGACAAGTTCCCAACTTACAGAGCTGGTTAACGGGGAACAGTTCCACTACGCTACATTAATGTCCATTTATCTACCACTGATCCTTCCCTGCTTTTCTATTGGATTGAAGTGCAGTCTGGACAGCCTAACTACTTGTGGACAGAGAGAGGACCTTTCTGACATGTCTCCTGGTTTGTGGTAGAGCCACTGTATTCATAATCCAGATGATTCGCAGAGGAAATCCTAGCACTCTTGACCAGAAAAACACTAAATCTCGGAGAGTCCACCTTTGAAAAAACAGGTGGTGCATAATGGATGTGTAGAGCCAGACTCACGTTTTTTATTTTCAGTTGTCCTCTCCAATGGCTCCAGTATGGCATGAAGCTGGCTAAGAAGCTGCATCTGTGGCTGCCTCTCGGTGACTTAATCTGTCTCTCAGCTCTCTTACTTGAACTGCAATTTCTCATGAAACTCTGCTGAAGTACTGATTTTTACCAGACTTGGCAGAAGCACCATTTAGCACTTAATCCAAGTCTTAACAGATTAGAAGCCAGACTTTGCACCTTCGGGCATGCTGCATCAGGGGCACAGGCAGTGAAGCCCGCCACAGGGGGATGCTCGCAGGGTCAGGTGCAAGGTAACAACCCTACAAGCGCTGGGGCGGGGGACCGCACTTTGGTTTTGCAGCCTGGGGTATGCAGGCTTGTTTTTCTCTATCCAGGGTTTCCTGAATTGAAAGCTTTCCAATTCGTTAGCTCTCCAAAACAGCAGATCTCCAGTCTTGAACTTCCAACAATTAAACTAGGCACTTGCCCTGTAAAGCTTGAAAGTGAGTTGTGTGACATGCCGGTGGGTCGGTGATACCTGGACACATTTTGTATATCCTCTTTCTGTTTACTGCCTTCTATTCTGTGAAAGCCAGTGAGAAGCCTTGAAGAGCACCTCTTAAGGGCTGTGGTCTGTAATGGTTCTCTGTTTCCCATGCGCCAGGCTCCTGGGGGCACAGCCAGCAAACATGGCTGTGTGTTTTCAGGAGTCAGCTGGAGATTCCTGGCTGTTGCTTCTTTTGCAGTGAGAAAGCCAGACGCACGTTAGTAGTACACCAGGATCTTCCTTCCCCTCCAAAACTCTTTGCTGAACTTCTGGCTGCACTTTTCCCTGCAACTGTATGTTGTAGCGCGGCAGTCATGGTTCCACAAGTGTTTGGGATCTCCTTTTCCATGCTAGACCGAAGCGCTAGCTGATCCTGTGACTATGTGTGTACATAAACGCACCACCGTGGGTCTGTGTCCACGCATAGCCTGTTTCAGTTGCCCGATGCAGCCGGTGTCGCAGATGCAGGATCCCTGCGTGCCCTGGGCACTGCCCTGCCTGTGGGTCCCTGCTTTCCAGGCATACAGGGATCAGCTGTCTCTAACCATGCTTCTTGGCTGCCTCCCAGAAACTGCTTTTATTGCCGTTCTTCCGTGCTCACTGCTTAGTCAACACGCTTTACAGGCAGCATGAGACGTGTTTTCTATCAGGCACAGAAAAACAACCTGCTGCTGCAATGAACGGCAGCGCACATCCGCTCCCACACGGTGTCCTTGAGGCACGCTCCAGTCTGCTGTCAGCCAGCTAAATGTCAGCAACAGGTCCCATCTGAGGAGGCCGTAGGAACCGAATCCCTCCCTCTTGGGTCACATATAACTGCGTGAGCTAAATTGGAAGCTGCAATAATAATGTATGGCTATCAATTCTCTAGGTGGCATTTAGAGTCAGTAAACAACCACAGGGGTCGGCTTTCAGAAGTTTTGCAAAGTAAGTGATATTCAGGCTGGAAGTAGTCTTTATCCCAGACAAATTAGGAGACATGGTAGTGCTTTTACATGGAAGTAAGATCTCGAATGACAGCTGGAATTAGTACACTCTACAGATATTCAGGTTTAGAATGGGAATACCTCAGTTGAACAGAAGGAATTGAAAAGGAAAGAAAAAGACCCTGCAGATTATGGATTCATTCTTTTTCTCCTTCCTTCTCTTCTCTTCTCTTCTCTCTTTTCTCTTTTTTTTCTCTTTTCTCTTTTCTCTTTTCTCTTTTTTCTTTTTTCTTTTTTCTTTTTTCTTTTCGAGAGTGTGAGAAAGGAAGAATAATTGGGCTAGGAAATGAGGATTTAAATGCAATTCATACTCCTGAAGGCTGTTGTCTACCCAGATGTGGCTGCCTTGTCAGCATCAATTTATGGTAAATTTTGATTGATTCAAAACAAGACAGTGTATGGGTGTAAAATGTGTCTACATCCAGTTTCTAAGTGAGCACATTCTGCATCCCAGAACTTCTATGTTTCATGAACTCTTCAAAACCAATGAAATTGTAAAGGGGATAGAAAATGAGAGAGCTGTGCTGCTCTTCTCATAAAAGGGAAATCCCAGAATGAGTGAAAACTTTTATAAAGAGCACATCCCTTTCCAAGAGAGGTTCTTCAAACACTCCAGACCCAGCTACCAACAAATGAGGGATGGACAGTTCTTTCCTCCCTTGATTAGGCTTTCCATCAACAGGTGTGATTTTGTCTTGGTTACTGGTTAGTAAAAATTGGTCTTCGTAAGTTTGAGTAGTGCAAGATTTGCACAAGGTTAAACAAAAAATGAGATGCCTTCATGTATCACAGAATTCATCCCTCTTGAGTCTGTTTTTTATTTAATGCCTAGATCTAAATATTGTCTCCCAAGTCTGCGTGCATGTGGCTTGGTCCCTGGGACACCTGCCAAGACAAGAATTTTGGATGCCTGCAATCATGTGCCCAGCAGGTGTAAATTGTGTTCAGGGAGAGTTCACCTTTTGTCCTTAACCCCAGAGGCAGTTTCTCTTCATTAGCAAGGGGAGATAGAGAAAAAGATTATCATCATTTCCTGACTGCATGCCAAAGTTATGTATCATAAGAAGAAAATCTGTTCATACGTTCACAAATATGTTTTCTCCTAATCTCTCTTTAGGAAAATGTCTTTGTGAGGAATGAGGGATAATAATTGCAGAGAAGTTGAAAGGAAGTGACAGAAACAGAAACAGAATCTCTCTGCTGAGATTTTTTCAAGCAGGATGCATGGTAGGTCCCACCGTTGGAAAATAAAAGTACCTAGTCATGGCTATGGTTAAACATTTAACAACATTCACTTCTCTGGCTGCTGCTGTCAGGTATCATTCGGAAATAAAACTGTATTGCTTCGTCCCAGATGCTGTTTACCAACTGAACCAGGGCTGTATTGCTAGCATTTAAATATTTCTCCCCCTACACTCAGCAGATAAAAGGTCCACTGCGTGTGTGTGTGTGTATGCGTTTGTGTGCACGTCTGAAAAGAGAAAGAGGCTCATTTTTCTATTAAAATAGAAGTAATGTGTTACCGTCATAATTATGTCTTATTGTTTGCTGTTACACAAAGATAACAAATCAGGGCTGAGTCACAGAAGCAAATGCAAAAATTGCAGTTTTAAAAGAATAAGGTCACAGGTCACATTATTTGTTGCAGAACAAACACAATAATTAATTGGCCTCTCCCTGCAATGGTAGCACAGGCATCTTAACTACAGGAGCACCAGGAACTGGAAAGAAGCAATGTGCAGGAGTGCGGGCGGAGTATCAGTATTTGGGGCTCACAGCTGAGCTAGGTCTAATAGAGAAAACTAATTTCATTGGTAGAGAGAGAGAAAAGAAAGGCAATATCTTTAGAAAGGACGACTGCTTGGACTATTTAAGTGTGTTTTTTCTGTTGTTTAAGGATTTTTATTGTGGCGGGAAATGTGAAGAAAAATCTTTTACATTTATTTTCTCTTTACATGTGCCAGAGGGAGAGCTTATATTCAGAATATGGAATGGAAAAAGATTTTTGGAATTTGTGCTGTTTTATTTTTTTCTCTGAGACAACGACAGACCAGGATCAGCCCAGTGAATATATACATTTGCTTTTTATCCGGACATTTTCTCCATTGAATTGGTTAGGGAAAAATCTTAGAAAACCTGTCCAAAGACATATACAATCACTTCCAAAGCCTTAGCCTAATATTCCAGTAATTAAGAAATACAAGATTGGACTCTCTGACTGTCCTCTTCTAATGTCCATTTCCCTAGCATTGCTTGGCTGATAGCTTTTGTTTGTCAGCATTTGAATAATATCTGGGACAAACATTTTCAGGGTGTCCACAGATTTGTAAGTGACTTACACAGATCACTAGTGAAAGAATCAATAGTTGTGCTGGAACAAGTTGTTTTAAATATCCACATATATCTTGTCAATTTGGGTTCGGTGACCTTTTGTAATCCAGAACAGTTCAGTTGAAAACAAAGGGAGATAGGAAAATCTGGAAGTTTCCATTTCTCTGATATCTGAAACAAAACATTACTAGATGTAAATGACTTCTGTTTGTGTCTGAAGCTTGTGGGTTGGATATCACAGCTCAGCTGCTTTTTTAGCCCTGCTTTTGACCACACTCGCCATCCTCCAGCTTCTCCAGAATTTGACAGTACTTTTTTATCTACAGAAATATTTTCCCTGCAGATTTTAATAATTAATTGGGACAAGCCTAGTGGGTCTTGAGATAAACGTAAAAGAGGCAGCAGATATGTGTGACCAAGTGACCTTTTGCTGTCCTACCAGTCCCTGTGCTCTCCCTGTGCTCAAAGGGACACTGTCAAAATTGCTAGCCCTTAAAGCTGTAACCTGCACTGACAAGTTGTTCTACATTATAAGTCTTACCTAAAAGATTACCACAATTGTTTTGTTTGTTTTGTTTGAACAGTCTTTGCTGAAGGCTCCACAATATAGATTCATTTGTCTTTTTAGGTAGGTAGGTATTTATAAGCGCCCCGTTTACTCTCTGACCTGTTAAAATCAAGTTGATGTGCATGTATTGTGCTCAGCGGAGAAGCTGCCGGGGATGGCATAAATTTTCTGCACTCTGGAAACAGAGACAATAGGACACTTTGGAAGCCTTTATTTAAGAGGCTTTTAGAAGCTATTTTGAAAGGCCTGCAGTTATTTATTATTATTTTGGGGGCAGTAATAAGTGTTGTCTGAACTTTCCTGGTAATATTAAGAATTAGGTACTGGTCAGTTAAGAAAGGGATGACCAGGCAGTTTGTTCTTACAGAGAGGTATTTTATGTTTCAGGTCAGTCTGAATTATTCCTTAAGAATTATTTCTAACAAGAACTCCATTTAATACAGTTAAACATGAAAAGGTGAATCAGAGCAAATAGCACAGGTACATTTGTAGCATCACACTTCCTTTTTTAATATACCAATACAGGGATCGATGCAACTCCAATTTCAATGTGGGTGGCTGCACGTCCACAATTGCATTGCGTGACATGGGAACGTATGGCCATACCAGATGCGGAAGAGGGAACAAACAATATCCACTTACTGCACCCCAGGTAATTCACGCCTGCCGTTTTGAGCTTGATTTGAGCTGCTTTACCACTGCCTGTCTGTCAATCCTTACTTTGTTCCTACTGCAACTGTGCACCTGAACTTGGGATGCTGGGGGCTATAGGTGCCCCTGAGCTACAGCATCCTCCTTAGAGGTGCGTGGCAGGGTCAGCAGCAGCACCTGGCACCCGTCGGTTCCAACCTGGAGCCACAGAGCCCCATAGGAAGATGCTGTGTCAAGCTTTAGCCAGAAGCAGCAAGATCAGAGCCCCTTTAAAGGTGACCTGGAATGGAAGGAAGTGTGTTTGTCCCTTTTGGGGGGACAAAAAGGCCTAAGAAAATCCTTTTCTTTCTTCCTATAACAAGTTTTGCCTTTCTTGTTTCTGCTGAAGGTTTAAGGCATCTCCTTAACTGCTTGAAAGATTTTTGAACTAAACTGGAAGGAATGATGGCCTGAATCACTAAAGGGTAGTCCTCCTCACCTCTTCATCAGGTATTGGTTAAAAACATACAAAAGTACAAAGTAACCTCACTAAAAGTAGCTCCTTAGATCCTCTGTCCTTGTTGTACAAAGTTGGATTCTTGATGCCATTCAAGCCATCTACTGAGCTTCTAAAATTATGTATGTTTATGGATGAAAGCTACTGAACATTTGTTTTTATGAAGTGTTTGTACTTAAATTTTGTGTAAGATAGTAATTTCACTTAATATTCCTGTAATGTTCTAGTAGCCTTACACAAAACATACCCTTCTGCACAGAGGTTTGCAGGGAACGTTCTACAAGCCTTTGTGCTGATTAACACAATAAACTCCTAACGACTCCTTGTCTCATTGGAATAGGATGTAGATTATTAATCAGCTGAACCAATCTTATGAAATATTCACCACTTCTGTGACTCTAGACCATTGTTTTCTGATATTATAGATCTCGATTCCATCCATTTAGCAGTCTCCTACATGCAGTCATTTTTAAGGGGAAGTTAAGTATAAGCCTGCGTCATGCTGCTTGAAACCGGGTTTCCGGAGCATGTTCTGGGGCAATACTCAAGCTCCAGCGAGCCAAGCTCCTCCTGATTTACCGAGTTCTCTGTAATACTTCAGCCAATGTCCACAGATGTTCTGAGCAGATGCAAACCATTGTCTATCGGACATGGGAAACAGTTCTCTAAATTACTAACTATGAGTGCAAGAACTGGTTTCGTTTTTACTCTGGGAATGGCATGGGGTTGCTAAGAGTGCAAAGTTTGTTACCGTGGTGACTGTCTGCATGACGATTCTCTAACAAGCAGTAATTCCACGGAAACACAGCCCCTTCTGTTCATCACCTTGACAGGCCAAGGAGAACCAGCCCAAGGACTCTACTGTGTCATGGAGCTCTGCTGGTTTCCACGTGGCTTTAGACAGATGTTGCCAGATCCAGCCCCCTGCCCAACCATCCCCTGCAGTCCAGGATCTCAGCTCACCAAAAGCAGAAGGAGGTGAGAGAATAAAAGTTGGGAAGAAAACCATTTCATCAGCTATTGCTATTTACCTCAGCATGGCTGTCAGATACATTAAAATACTAAATTAGAGTCTTCACAGTATGAGTATTTTTCACATCCGGTTCTGGGAAAACAGTTTTTCAGGGCTGACTGATGAAATTGTAAGCAATAGCCTACATAACAATTATTACTTATTGCAGCCAGTGGAAACTCAGAAGCTGAAGCTTAGGGGAAACGGGGACTGTGATGGCATTGTTACTGGCCTGCACTGGTCCACTGGGTCAGGAGTGACTGTGAAATACTGTCGCCTGGTATCTAGCAGGCCGACAAACTGTGGTCTCGAGTTTCTTTCCAGATTCACTGAGAATACAAGTTTTGCTCAGCTTCTGCTTTATGCATGCAGAAAAAAAAACGTCCTCTCCATCAAGTGAACATGCCGTTGGAATAGTTAGGTAGTAACTTGAGGATTGATAAATGCAGTACTCTGCATAGCGAAGTTTACATTTGGTGTTGATATATGTTCACATAGGAAATTAGAATATTATCTGTAGCGTCAAATTGCTGTTAATCCAAGAAGAAAATACCTGCTTGCTACCTTTCCTGAGATGATTGGTGGTAGGTGTTCATCCTCTCTGGAGTGTGTTTTTAGGCACAGCTATTCTTGTACATACACCTTAATGTTCTCTCAATGCAAAACATTCAATATTGCTTCTCCTTGAACTCTTTGTCTTATGTGTGGCTTTCTTGGGAGCTTGTCCAAGACTAAATGTCAAGATTGTACATAATTTATATCAGAACACGACATCATTACATCACAGTGCAAGCATTATTATATTGTTACCTCATCACTACACACTGTTACCTTGTAGTGGAATTTCAGGATCCAGAGCACTGGATCAGCTGACAAAACAAAGAGCTGTAAATTCAGGTATTGTACCACGGCGAATAGCAGCAGACCCTGCGAACCTCTAAACCCTTACCTGGTGGCCTCCTCTGGCCAAGTCATTCAAGTGCAGAAAAGGAACAAAGATAAACCTATTGCTACTTAGTCTGAAAGCTTTTAAATTTAAAGCGTGATGGGTTTATAGTACAAATTTATAGTTTTTTTATCTTTTACAGGAAAAATGTATATTTATGTGTAAAGTAAATACATTTACATGTGAATGTAAAATGTAGCACAAATATTGGTAGTTTTCTAAAAACATTTTATCCTGGAAATAATGGCTAAAACTACTGATCATGAGCACGAAATTGAAAGGGAAAGAAAGGGAATGAAAAAAAGAAAATCTGCTCGGTGAAATCCTGTAGGGCGGGCCGGGGAGCCACCTCCGGAGCTCGCATTGGTGGTTCAGTGGTAGAATTCTCGCCTGCCACGCGGGAGGCCCGGGTTCGATTCCCGGCCAATGCAACCCTGACTTTTGCTCTTTTTTCCCTTTTTATTTTGGCGGAAAGCCCGTCTCCTTTTTGAGGCGAGAGACACTGCAGCGCCCGTTTGTTTTCCCGGCCGCCACGAGCACTCACCGCAAGGGCAAAAACGGACGCGCGGGGCCGCGGCCACGCCGTGCCGCGCAGCCTCGCCCCGCGGCGAAGCGGCGGCGGCCGGCGACAGAAAATGAGGGTGCAAAAACAGCCTTGGAGATGCCGGGGATTGAACCCGGGACCTCACACATGCGAAGCGCGCGCTCTACCACTGAGCTACATCCCCGGCTGCTCGGCCCCTTGGAAGGCCCATGCGAAGCGCCGGCCCCGCCGCCCCTCACGCGTCCCGGGCCGCGGCTCCCCTCTCCTCAGCCGTTCCCTCCGGGATCCCGCCGCGGGGCCCGGAGCCGCCCCTTTGTCTGCGGCCTCCGGGTGTTTGCGGCGCGACGCTGGAGAAGCGGTGGGGAGGCGTCTGAGCTGCTGGAGCCCGCCACGGGGCCCAAACTGCACCTCGAGGCCTCCAGCCGCTCCGCGGCCTGGGCGCGGCAGCCCCTGAGCGCAGTCGGGGGCCCCGGCCTCCTCCCGCAGGTGCCCGAGCGCACGCGCTGGCGTCCCCCGCAGTGGCCGCGAGGGCCCCGTGGCTTGAGGCCCTTCAACATCCGGGGCTGGTCCTCAGAGAATCCAGGGCTCACGGCCAAAATACTCCGTTACTGCTTTTTAAATGGGCTGTAACCAGCCCCCCTTTATTCCTGCCCATGAGAGCAGGCAGTCATTCCGTGTATTAACACACGCATCTTCCTCAGTGTGTCTTCTTTAATCTCAGATTTTCCTAACAAATGTGCAGTTTCTAAGCTGTAGAGTGAGTGATTAGACACATCATGACATAAAATGCACCTCTTCTGGACTTGTTCATATCTAAATATGGACTTGGCAAGTATAGAGCCCTGCTACTAAAAGAAAAAAAAACAGCACCCAGGTTCTTCTGGTTGCACATTCCCAGTAAACCCAGCAACTTCCATCAGCTTTAGTGGGAACTGTCTGGCCCCGCTTTCCATTCAGATATATTTTCAGAATGTAAGCACTGTCACCGTAATATGTACTGTTCTGCCCTCCATACGCATCTACACTGTGACGCATAATACTACAGCGTTTAATTTACACTACGACGACAAGCTGCTGCAAGCAGCCGTGGATGTTTCAGCGCTCTGCCCACTGAACACTGTTCCTCCAGTGCTCTGGATTTTGAAACTCGTAACCTCAGTAACTCACATTTTGACTTGTCTTTTAACACAAAGCACAGATTAACAGCGGCTCGTAACGGAACTGAGTTAAGGGTGCAGAGCAGGTTGACACCAACACCTGGAATAAAAACATAAAACCATTTAAAACCTTTACTTCAGGTTTTTCTCCTTTAATTTACCCTTCTGTAGATTTTACAGTAGTAGAAAATGAATAATACAGGTGCCTTTATGGATGTGCAGCTTTGATGGACAGTTAATCCACTAGTGAAACTTCCTCTTTGGGAGGTGGGTCACAGCAGAGCACATTCACGTTGCTGAGAAGAGCAGCTACAGATGCATAGCATGTCAGCAAGTATTTAATAATATTCCTGTGTTGCCTGTGCAAGAGCTTATGTGCAGCTTGTATTAAAGTGAAACAATGTCTCCATTGCAGCTAGATCTAAATATCCTCTAGACCACCACCTACCAAATTCAGAATAAATCGAATTATTCAGGCAAGACTCAACATGGGGATCCTATGGGAGGGAATAAGATGCCTTACACTGAACTATAAAGTAAAACAAAATGACCCATTTATAGCTATAAATCTCCTCAGTGGTAAACTCAAGCCTACTGACACTGCATGTTCTTAAAACTTCAGAAAGCAGAAATCGAGAGCTGTTGCTGCCATAGGAGCCATAAATTTCCCAGTAATACCACATGTCTGTTTCATGATCCTGATTGTCCGCAGAGCCCTGGTCTTGTCCAGATGTCTGGAGGCAGCCCCTGGTTCCAGGAAACACTTTGTCATCTTGCACGGAATAGTTTTTAATTCTGCTGTATGCCCCGGCACAAACTCAACATTCAGCTTTCTCAACAGCCCTCTCATAGGACTACATTCACCTCTTTGTGTTTGGGTTTCTGTGCTGACATCAGGGAAAAACAATGTCACTCTGTTATCTGGCATCCCTCCGCCTGCGTTCCTTGGTGGGATTAACTCATTCCTGGTACCTCACCAATGGTACACCCGTTTAACGGAGGCCTTCATTGTCCCTGAGGATATGGTTTTCATTGAATCTGTTCAAGTTTTTGGCATTTTTCATCAATTCTCGTTAGACACATGCTTAAGTTCACTCTGTATTTTCCACAGAAATTTTTCTCCAAGCTGATGGATTCCTCTAATCTAGCCTGAAAAAAGCTCAGTTTCAAAGTTACTCAATGTACAGACTTTGTAAGAGTGATTCCAATAAAATTGTGAGGAGAGAGGCATTTTTTTCTGGTACACTTTCCTATGATTGCACTCCTTCCCAGGATTAAATGTTTGCACTCAAAATTCCTTAAAATAAACACACTAATTCAATAAAATACAGAACTAAAGCATAGCAGCATAGAACAAATATATGAAGTGTTCATTTCATTGATCCCGTTCAACTCTCCACACTCATTCCTTTACACAGTCACAAAACTGCCCGGCCCGAACAAGATTTCTACTCTCAGCATGTGCCATCTGTCTTAATTTTTTGATACTGAAGCAGTGGGCATACTGTCCCTTGGAAGTCTTGACCTATTGCCAGAGCCTGTGATAACGGCACCGGACATCTATAAATACCCAGCTGAAGTTATTTTTCTTCTATCATATGATCAGTGTCCATTCGTTTGCGAGTACCCAGGTGAGTCAGTGCAGATTATTCACAGATCTCTTACATTATTTATACCTTATTTCGCATTCCTGTCCTCCTTCAAAAAACATTCCTGTCAGAGATCAGAAAAAACATAACTAAGTGACAAATTTCAGGGCTTATGAACAACGCACTGACTACTTACTTGTGACACTTACCAAACAATTTTTAAATAATAAATGTGTTAGAAAAAACGAGCACAGAGTTGTGATTTGCAAAGTTAAACAACTCAAAAAATTGCAGACTCTTACACTTAGCAAATAGTTTTTATCTAGGACCATTAGACAGAGGACGTAGTGCTCCGAATAACAAAGAGGAAGTTCTGGACATGTGCGAGAATAAGTTGGAACGAAGTTACAATTTAAGTCCTCCAAATACAAATCACTTTTTCTCCTGTATTTTTATATCTTTGCTCTATATTGAGTTAACTGCCGTATCTGTTGTGGTGGTTTGCCTGAACTGGAGGAACAAAGCGAGGACGTCTTTCACTAGTTTCCAGACATGCAACGCGTACTACAAAATCTAAGTATTTAGCTGGTTTTTTTGTTGTTGTTGTTGTTGTTATTTGCATTGAATAGTAAGAATTATAGAAGTTAGAGTTAAAAAATGAGATAAAAAGGCAGAAAACAGGATTAAAACACCGAACTGGGAGATTCATTAAGGTTGCAGACAGATAAGTAAATTATAACCCTGCAGAAATTATTTGACTGGCAAATTAATTACACAAAGTTACAATGGTTTTCTCAGCCAAATTTAGCCCTCAGGAGGCAGGTGGAAGTCTGCATGATTTAATAAAAGGAACCTCAACTGTTCTTTGGCTTAGTAAGAGATGAAAATTAACATTCCAGGATTTGATGAAAATAGGAATGTTGTTGTAAAACTCAGAAAGACAGAGTGTAGCACAACTATAGAGGTTTACGCAGATTATAAAGCTGAAGCATCCAGACCGTTAAATGCTACTGCTTTCTGTACAGGCTTTACCGTCCTGCCTGCGAGGCCAAGGCAGAAGCCAATTTGGAGAGCAACACGGCATTCTCATTAGGACAGTCAGAAAACTTTTTGTTTGTTCAGAGAATGGCCGATTACAATACTCTGGAAAATACTTTACCCCAGCCCTGCAAAAGTACACTACTATTGTTATTTGTTCAAGCATTGACTTATTCTATGAACCTTCTTCCATGGTTGCAGTTCTCACTCTGTCCCCAGCATGCAGAAAAACAACACACAAGAAGAAAAATATATTTATTTCAGTTTGCTTGCTAAGTGTCATATTTTTAAGGAAGAGATATTCTGAGCTCTCTCTTGGGACAAATGTTCTTTGTTGTTCCTGGAAAAGTTTTGGAAATACATATATCTCCATTGAAACACATCACCTTCTGGTGTTAAATATCATATGACATGCTCGTAAGCCCAATCTGAACCACAATATCATTACAAATATTAGCTCAGATCTTTTCTGGTTGTCTGAAATTACACAACAAGAAGGCAAGGCTCATGCTCATCATCTTAAATCAAGCATAACTCTTTCTTCAAATTACTATAGAGCATTCAGTTTCCAGTGCTCCATCTTCTCAAAGCGAATCTCGTGCTTCTCTGTTCTTCCCGTTCATCAGGTTACTTCTGGAATCCAAAACATACATGTTTTTTCAGAAAAAAAAGGAAGAGGTAAATATTTTGGAAATAAATAATTTGCATTATAGGATGAGGTAAGCTTGTAAAATTGTATACAGCCAAAGTGACATGGAGATGCAGCCTCATATTAACAAGTGCTTTTTTTTTGCACTCCTAACGATTGTTCATCATTGCTGGTTACCACAGCCAACGATTTTCTCTCTGTGTAATGCGGACTTTGAATATCACTAAAAGGTTTGATTTCTGCATGGACCAAAGAAGTTCAACTGATTGAAGGTTTTCTGTCCGACATCCGTTTGGTCTCTTCTCTCCTGCGAGCTGGAGGCAAGTTGCCCAAGCATGGTTGAAGAATCATAAACATTTGTCCTTGGTAATTCAGACTCCTTCCCTGGCAAGCATCTTATTTTTGTGCCCTTAGCAGTTAAGTGACCACAGTTTGCTTTCTGCCCAAAAACATATGCCAGGCATGGTGCTAAATAATGCAGGGGTGGATTACTAGCTGGTTTAGTGGCACTTGCAGCGTGAGAAGGGTGGCCTGGTTTTTTGGGAAGCATTATTCCCTTTGCCTCATCTGCAAATCAGGGGCCCGATATACTCCTCATTTTCTCCCCTCAGAAATCATGAATCTCCTCATGTAAAACCATCTTTTTCCACTGTCTCGATCCATGTGGGAAAATGGACTTCTTTAGCCAGACTCACTGGGAAGGAAAAAACAAGCAAAAAACAAAACAGAGAAAGGGCTACTACTACTAGCTCTTGCAAAAACTACAATCAGATTTTATTTCTGTTTCTAGGTTGCTCTAGGAGCAAACAGGAAACTGGAGCCGTTACATTTTATCTTATTTCAGTAATGTTTAATCATACAAAAAATATCAGAATAACTGTTTTATTCCTGTGCACTAGTGCAAATAGATTGACACAAATACTGTCTCAGAACAGCAACTAGAACTCATCTATCACATCCTGTCATGCTTCTGCTGCCAGGCAGCCATAGAACAGCAAAGGAACCTAAAAATAACTGCAAGAAGAAAAGAAAGCATCACACACCAAAGGCCAACAAGAACTTGTTAACAAAAAACTGAGGAAAGTGAAAGTCTTATTGGCAATGGACATCAGGAGCGTGAATAACTGAGAAACCCTTAGGACAGGAGCTTATTGCTATTATGGAAGCGAACACATTCCTATAAGGGACATCATAGATTGAGTCTCACGTTAATCTCGTGGCAGACAAACCAGGATATGTCGCAGTAACTCCTTCAGTGGACCTTGAAGGTAAACCTTGCATCCTGGTGCGATGCTGAGATTACTCAGAACCAGAAGTTAGCAACAGAAAAAACCATTCAGACCTTGAATTCAGTGAATAAGGAGTATTTTTCACTTCAGAGCTTAAATTAGATAAAGCAGTAATAACATGCAATATTTGAAAAAAGCAAGATCCTGACCCATAGCGTCTCACTCTACATCCTTGAAATCCAGGCATCAGCTAAATAAGGGGATGTAGAAAGGATTTAGGCACATAGAATGTATCTGCAAAGAGAATTTGAGCTTTTGCAGTGCCGGATGTTTTAACCCAAGGGTTTTGGGCACCAGAACAAATCCCCAGGTGAGGCTGCTCTGCTTCCTCTGCAGTGCAAAGGGAAACGTGGTTGTTACACCCAGAGTCCACAGATACCTACTCTGCGTACAGCCTGAAAATTTGCCCCGGCACCTTGTGCTCAGGGCCGGGTGTAGCTCTGCTCTTCCTTAGCCGCTGCGCGGCTGCGCTGGGCTACAGCCGTGTCCAGGGAAATCTTCAAAAATGTTGGTCGTAATGTTTGTACTTTGCCTATTCATTGAGAATTGTTAATTGTATTTTACTCATTAATCAGAGACTCTTATGGCAATTTTCCCCCCTCATTTTACCTTCTCAGACTTACCTGATTTAGATGCCACTCGCAATTAAACACGCTATTAATAACAACACTTAACTCAGGCCTCGAACCAAAGGTATTTTCCAATTTTCCTCTGATTCCTTCATCAAAGTAAGTCCCAGTAGCTGGTGGATGTATTGATAATGAAAGAGGGTGGACCTGCACGTTCCACCTTGGTAAAATATTGACAAGATTTTTAAAAAAAAGTGCTCCCTCACATTCGCACAATCATTCCCTCCTGCCTTTTGCCTTTCCACTATTCTGCATCCCCGCATGCTTTCCTCCCCAAAATCTGCTCTTTTTCTCTGCTGGCTGCTCTATCTCAGTGGCATTAACTATCCAAGAAGGATGTTGTACGACAGGGTCAAGAGGTTTGGTTTTGTTTGTGTTTTGCGATATACCAGCATATCCAGTTAATTCCTGCTCAATTTCCCACTGAATAAACTTCCCAGACTCGTTTTCCAGATGTTAACCTGCTGCAAGTTATAGTGTATTTGACAGTGTAACAGAAATGCAGATTTACTGTTTTAGTAGGTAGCTTATTGCTCACATTTATCAAAGACGTTTTCACCGGTCTACAAATTTTCTCAAAAGCTAGTCTTGTTTGCTGTGAGCTTGCAGTGTCAAGGTATCTTGATACAGGTCTGAGCAATAATTAGACACACAAGACAATTATGGTGTGTGTTAAGTAGAATCTTACTCTCTCAGCAGAGAGAATAAATTCTTACAAAGCCACTATATGAGCATTATTTTAAGTAAATGAGGAAGACTAGAACTATTTCTTTAAAAGCCTTGATAAAACAATTTCAAATTCCCGTAGAAGAGCAGAACTGATTCTCACCCCTTCATGTTGAAGACATCGACTCCAAAGAAACGTCCAAGCCTTACCGCCCAAAGCCTTAGGAAGAAAAAATTGTCCCCTTCCTTCCTCTGTTACTGATCCAGGCTAATTCCACTTGCAGCAGTGGAGATTTTTCATCAGTGAGAGAGTACAGACTCTGCACCCCATGTGATGCGCTGTCAAAGAACGGTGTCAAAGCGTGATAAAATCTTGGTTTATCCAGAGCCTACCTCTGCCGGGTGGATTTGTTCCCTTCAGTACATCTTTTCCTTCCACACTTCAACCTTACTCAAGAAATAACCTGTGTGTCCTTGAGCAATCAAGGCAGCGGGGGATATTACCCACGAAATACGGCGCACAGGCTCTGCCGCGTCAGCGGGTGAGACGTGCTCCCTCGGCAGCCAGCTGACCGCTCGTGGTCCTGCTGCCTTCCTTCCTTCGCCCGCACGCCCACCTCCGCCTGCGCCTCCGTCCCCTCGGGCAGCAGCAGGACGTTCCCCTGCGGCGGCAGGGCCTCATCCTGGCGGCTCCAGCCAGCGGGGGCCGTGGGTTACGGCTGTGGTCAGCGTGACGCAGGCCCTGTCTGCGGGGGAGCAGGCGGTGAATTTTATCCCAGGCCCCACGACGTGAATGCAGGCGTTACCCAGGCTAAATCCTCTCGTGTAAACCAGGACTCGGCGCAGCGAGTGGAGTCGCGGCACCTTACGGCACCAAGCCGCCGCAGCCCCGTCCGCACGGCGGTGGTCGGTGCGTGAGCCGGGAGATCAGCCCACGTCCAGCTCAGCGGCTGCGGCGCTGGAGGTTCAACCACCTGCCCGCGCGGTGCCCCCCGCCCCGACCCTCATGCCTGCTGCAGGGGCTGCCGAGGGACTGAGGGCGCCCACTCGCCCGCTGCGATCTCGCCTGGGTTTGAGCAACGTCGCTTTTGGTGAGCTCTGGTGGTTTTTGAAGTGCTGTGAGCCAGAAAGCAACATGTTTGTGTTTCATCATCAGTATGTCGATAGGGGCCAGTTCTGTAGATTCGCTTGCTGAAAAGTATGGACTAATTTAATAGGAATTTGACTAATATAAGAATGGACTTGTTTTTTCAATGGTATCTTGTACTGGAATGTTGTGATCTGGAAACTATTATATTTCTTCCTGCTTATCACATCAATATGGGCTAATTT
Organism: Chauna torquata; assembly: GCA_013399475.1. Taxonomy (NCBI): domain Eukaryota; kingdom Metazoa; phylum Chordata; class Aves; order Anseriformes; family Anhimidae; genus Chauna; species Chauna torquata. Next base: position 11,003 of record VXAL01014258.1, on the reverse strand, counting down.
TGTTGGCTTTTGTATTGAACAATCTGGTAAATATGCAATCCAGTTTTTCTGTGATACCTCTTATTATTAAAGTTCTGTCATCCAAAAAATAATATATTTTTATTCGCTAGTAATATTAATGGGATTCAATTTTTACTTCAGTTTTAGTCTGTTTTTTTTTCACGTTGAAGAACTAGAACCCATTTAGTTAAAACTGAAAAAAAACAGTTTTTCCTCTGTTCTGTGTGCAGGCTAAACTACAGTTCAAATATTTTTATTTAATATTACTCTTTCTCAAATCAGTGTTTACTGCTTACTGTGTTTCCAAAGTTGCAAAGAAGATTATATTATTTCTTGTGCGTTATTACTTGCCTGTTTCTCCATGATTATTTCACTGATCGAGTAAGGTAAGCACATGCTTTGTGTGCCACTGGATCTATGGAAGTGCTACGTTTGCACTTAACACCAGCAGAGCCTTGCCGAGCGCGAAGGCACGCTGCTGGGACGGCAAGAGGGCCGAAGCTCTGACGCCCTCCTCGGTCAGTCGGCGACAGACAGACCAGCCGGGCCCTCGCAGCGTTATTTTTGCGGTACCCGGGGGGCCTGGAGGGCGGAGCAGTAGAAGCACCGGCTGCCGAGATGCTCGTGGTGCCGGGGAGGCGGCTGGTGAGGGTGGGTGCCGCGCAGGAGCGCACCCGGCACCCGGCACTGACAGTGGTCGGGGCTGCCGGACGCTTCCAGGCACAGCCGCCGTACGCGGCACGCAAGCGCTTTATGAGCTGCTGACGCGCAGAAACCCCTCGCTGGACACTGACGTTAGCGCACGGAAGCCCACGTGCAGGGGCTGCAGACACGGGTGCTGCAGATGCGGTCGCGCGGTTCCTTTGCCAGAGGCGTTGCTGACTGCGTAACGCGTGCCCAGCTCCCAGCAGCGTGCGCTCCCCACAGAAACGTTCCTCTTTGTTTCCTTCCGATTCTTGCAAGGCGCCTGCCACCCCTTTGGGCACGCGAGCGGCTGCCACACCGTGGCCGCCCCCAGAAACCACGCCAAGACGGAGAGACCACCAGGAGAGCCATCAACGGGCGTGCTGCCGTGGGTGAGACGGCCGGAGCCCCAGGAAGGCCGAAACGAAACGGTAAGTGAGAAGTGTTATCCGGGAGCCTTCGTGAAGCAAGACCTGCAGGTGCGATCCAGTGCCGCAGAAATACCCGGAGCAAAACGCCAGACAGAGCCCCCAAAAGGACGAGCACCTACACACAAGTAGCACACGTTTCTTTGTGAAAGTAAAAATCAGTTTAAACCGGTATTCTACAGCAGCTTTTTAAAACCGATTAGAAAACAGTCTTAACAATTGGCAAATCATTTTCAGCTTAGACATCCTTTTTGAAGCATTGTAAATAATTAACTTCTTTAAATGTAACTCCTTCATACTCTGTATTAGTCAGGCATTTTATAAAGCAAAATGATATTTTAATAACTACGTTCGTAATTGCAAACTCCATTCCCTGCACAAGTCCTGTTTTCAATTAACAATACGCAGTAATGGGTTCATTCTCCCTGCCGTTTACCTCCAATAACAGCCACAGTCACACAGACGAGAGTTTTGCCCATTCACAACTATTGTAAGTTTTTTTCCAGTTTTACGCCTGGCTTCTGAGGCGCGCAGTCCCGTACGAGCCTGTCACTGCACAGACTACCAGGACTCTCAGGAGATGCTGTTGCCCAGCGTGCGGTCCGACGCTGGCTGACCTGGGAGCAGCGCACGCGCGCAGGGTGTTCACAGCGAAGCCTCCCATCATCCGCGTGCTGTTCTATTCAATTCGCCGTCGTCAGTAACGTTAGCCGTGAAAAAAAGCCCTCTTGCCAAGAGACTGTATTGTATAATTCGTACTTATTCACAGCAAGGATTGCAAAATGCAGCTTGGTCACGGCCAGAAGTTAAAGATGCCTGACAGACCGGCACTGCACCAGCTGCCTGATGAACCAGGAGACCACAAGGGGCCACCCCACCCAGGAAGCCTCTCGCTGGGGACGTGTCCCACAGGGCCGGGGATCTGGCTGCCAGGGCGGCGCGTGGCGCGTGGGTCCTGCCGGCTCGCAGCACGCAGCGGGGGAGACAGCCCCGAGCGGCCCGAGCGGTGGGGCCTCTGCTCGTGCGACAATTTCCACCAAAACTGCGCTGGGGCGGGGGAGGAAGCTGGCAGCCGGCGGGGCTGGCAAGCACCAGCGCAGCGCTGCGAGATCTGCACGCACGGAACTCCCACGCACAAGCCATGAGCACCGCAGGCTTCAAAGATGCCGTGTAAAATGCTCCGCTACCTCTCTTTCGGGAGGCCTTGAGGCTTACAGCCTCCTCGTGAAAGTATTTTCTTAGCCCTGCAGCGAAGCCGACGGCTCGGGCCCCCAGCGGGCATCGCTCCTCAGGAACGCGGCGTCTTCGCGCGCGGCTGCTTTGCTGAGAGAGGGGGCACGGCCGTCCTCTGTGGCTACGAATTCACCGGGCCAAGCATTGCACAAATTTGGCAGCGAGCCTGCTCTGCAGTAAATTGTTTGAGAGGACCTCGACGAATTGTTTTTAGTTAAGGATTACAGAAATAGACTCACTGGTAACTTTGTCAAACCAGACATTCCTCCAGCATTATGTTCCACATCTGCAATGCTTTATGCAAGCGACCGCAACGCAGGATGAAAGATAACGATGCCGTGACGTCCCGAGGGGCACCCTCCCTTGCACAGGCGGTTTTGGCACCCAAGGACAGGGCTCCTGATACTGAATCCTGAACAACCTCATGCTGTTGTTATGAGGCTTCATTGATGAAAAACATCTTGGGCAAAACCCACTTTTTTCGTGTCAAGTGCCTTTCTTGGCTCCAGCTGTGAGCAGCGACGCCCCTCGGCCCCGACCCCGGGGCACGTGAGGAGCTCATCACCGAACCCCTCCCTGCGTGAGGGCCTCTGGGCCGCGTTGCCCGTCCGTGGGGTGCGCGTGGCAGCACCGCAGGGCTGGGCTCCACCCGCGCCCCCGAGCAGGGCTGCGACCCGCGGCTGGCAGTGCGCACGCCTCGCACCGCAGCAACCCCTGCCGGCACGCCGCGACCCTCTCCCAGTGTTCGTTTTCCAGCAGCCAAATAGGGCAGTGTCTTCCAGGGAAGGTAGTTCTGAGACTGAATGAGGGCGACGGATCACAGGTATGCCAGGAGAAGTCCCCCTAAAACAACGAAAAGGGTCTCACTTAAAGAAAGAAGTTAATTACACCAGATTTCTGCGGGTTTTGTCAGTTAATACCCATAACGCGGGACAAAGGCTGTGTAATTACACTATTTTAGCGTGCTCGTCACATAGATACATCACTTAAGCGTCCTCACTTTTTGGTTTCCCAGAGCTGGCAGAACAGCCTGCAACCGACCGGCGAGAGCGGCGGCGCAGCGGGCGGCTGCCGGAGCGCACCCCGCCGGGTTCATTTGCCAGCCGCGCTTCGGGGAAGCTGCTAACGGGGCGCCCGGCAGGCGACGCGTGCGTGGGCACGGAGGAAAGCCACCCCTGGGGCGCGCTGCGCTTGGCTTACCCCCGCCCGTGGCAGTGCGAGTCAGATGCCTGCCCATCACCTCACCAGCTACCGAAGAAAGCTGCTGGCAAGCGCCTCAGCGGGAAAATAGGAAACAAGGAGCGAGCAGTGAGAGGACTTGGAAGTAACGGCTCGGGGTTCTTGTTCGTGCAAACACGAATGGCTGGCTTTGTCCCCAGGCGGTCCCTGGGGACGCCGACAGCAGGCCGCACAAAGCAGCCCCTCCGCTTCCACCGCTGCTTGGCTCAAGGCCGCGCTGCCCTGGCTTTGGTGGCCGCGTGTGCCTGCGCCAGCAGCTACCTGCGGCCCCCGGCGAGCAGTTTCATCAGGAGCATCCGATCCACGTGCAGATCCGTGGCCCGCATGCGTAAATTCGGGAAAAAAAGAGAAGTGTAATTGCCTTCATATATTCCACCGGAAGCAAAACAACTTGGAGAGCTGGAACGCGGCAGCTCGGCTTTCCCGCTGTCTGTTTTGTGACCAGCTAATGAGGCAGCAGAAGGCCCCGGCCGCCTCTGGCACAGCGCGGTCCCGTGGCACCCACGCATGGGCGAGCCTCGTGGCTGCCCCACCGTTCCCCCTGGCTGCTCGCGCTGTCAGGGGACAGAAACGCAGCAAGGAATGGCAAATTCGGAGCTGTAATGGCCTCTACAGCGTAGTTACTGCTTTTGGCATTCCCAAAGCTTTTAGGAGCACATTGCCAAGTCAAAAATCCGACCTACGTGCGTGTTGGAGTACGCGCGTGGGGGGTGTGAGCACACAGACGCGTGTTTTATGTCAGGGCACTTTGCCAGGTGCTTAAAATAGCCGCTTTTCTGGAATCGGCTCCGACCGGAGCTCACGCGGCGGGGACGAGCGGCACCGCTGCCTGCGGCGGGGCCGCGCCGTCCGCGCGCAGCGCCCCGGGCCGGACCCA
>VXAL01014257.1:10545-26559 GCA_013399475.1 Chauna torquata | reverse complement strand
TACTTCCACTTTTAAACAGGAGAAAGCTTTTAGGACTTTTCTTGAAATCCCTTAAATAGTTTTTAAAAGCTTTTTATTGCAGTAGTGTTACAACAGCATGTGATAGATTGGAGCCACTAAGTAGAAATAAGATGAGCAAAGCTCAGCAGTACAGCATCTGTTCCAAATTCAGAGGGGACAAAGTCTTCTGCTAAGTGCTGTAATTTTACTTGTTACAGCTTTGTCAAATATCGGAAAGGAGATACTTCTGATATGCAAGCAAAAAACATTAATTCTTAGAAATATGAAAAGAAGGGCCTGTCCAAAGAGACTGGGGTCTGATGTTGTAGATGAGAATAAGAAGGTAGTAATTCCCACAAATCAGTTTTGATCATCTGAAAAACAGGCTGACTGAAAACTCAAACTGATCTCAGCATGAGTGATTAATCATTAATGATGAGGCCACATCCCAGCACTTGCTTTCTGTAATTTTGCTTCAGTTGTCTTATACAAGAAACAAAAAGAATTGATACCCTTCATTGTGTAAAAAGTTTCCAGAAAAAAAACTGAGGTTGAGACCCTTCAAAGATATCCTATACTGGACAGTTCAGACACAGAATTGTTAAAAAAAAAAACAGTCCTTGCTGGTATTCTTCCAGAGTATTTTTATTAATTTGGTTATTTCGGAGAGAAACACCTGGGCATCTTCCTCATAAGCTGTAGCTGAAAGACTCCTGTGTTGTCTTATTTCCATTATGAAGCCTTCTGTATGATCATGTTTGGGTACGCTGGCAAAATTTTAGATTGCAGTCATACCACCTCAGAAATGTACATCTATTTTTTGCTTAATAGTAATACAAAATGCTAGGGAGTATGCCTTTGAGGTTAAAGTTTAAGAAGAGTTTTTGTTTTGGAACCTCATTTCCAATAAACACTTGAAAAACGATCACTTCCAGATTATCACAATCTGAATTTGCATTTCGTTTTTGATTAACTCACAAGGAGACTTGAAGTCAAATTAAACGATCTGGTTTCACTAACACATAGTTTGGAGAATCTAAAGGTTCCTGTTCTTTAAGTTTTTTTGTATTAATAAACTTGAAAGGGAGCTAAGTAATGAAGTAGCAAGATTAGTGCTCAAATAAAGTTGTGTAGTTAGCACCGAAATAAGAGAGTTAAGAGGTATTTTTGGAGAGGTCTAGACACCTGCTCCTCAGTTGCATAGGTAAACTGATGGCAAATGGAATTTCCTAATCTAATTTTCCAAAATTCTGTCTCATGTGGGATAGCTTACCTGGAATGCACCACTGCACCATTCATTACTATAGAGGCTTGATATTAATAATACTTTATTTCAACATTATTGATCCAGATTTCATGACCTAATGTGATCAGCTTGTTTGGCAGCTTCTACACAGTGACAAATCATTTCATTGAATTTTGCTCAGTGATGCTTAAGCTCTCTTCTTGAGATTTTGCATGTAACTTCCTTTTTTTCAATGTATACAAATTGAAAGCAACAAAAGTAGCTTTTTTTTTTTAGTATTTACGCAGTATATGTTTAAAGGATGAAATTCATTGACACAAAATGATGAAGTCATAGACTGTAATGCAGTTCACAAAGGGGTTATGGAATCTGTCAGTCTGTGTGGACATCAAGACTAGCCAGAATTGTTCTTACTAATTTGAATGCATTAAAAATGCTCCCCAAATTTTTAAACTTATGATCTAATGAAGGGAAAAATGAGAAAATATTCTATTTACCCACTGTGCTGGCCATTGCTAAAGGCAGGACACTGGGATTACATGAACACTGGGCCTGATCTAGTGTGGTAATTTCTGCATTCTCTATATGTTATACTTTTGTACAGTCTCTCCTTCATATTAACCTATACATATATATATGTATATACACAAGTGTGACTCTACCTGTGTGTGTACCAATGCACTTTCATAAGAATATCTTCATCCTTTGATAATTTAAGCAAAGATTTATAAGTAAATCTAGATCTATACGGCCCCATTCATGTGTGCTTCTTTGGTAAATACATGAGGCATGAACAAATAGTGGTGCCCGTTTTAATACAGAAGGTACAACGCACATCTCAGAGCTTCCTTTATAAAATTTGTGCTTATGACTATTATTTCTGTTATTTCTGTATTATTAAAAGACATCTTAGTTATGATTTGTTGTCTGTGTCTTTTTATTTATTAGGTATACAAAGCCTGTGCAAGTATTGTCATCAATGCAAATACAGTACAGGTAGTCCTGAGAGAGTAAATATTGTCACTATTCTCCCTCTTTATTTTACGTGGATTATAAATATTGGTAGAAATAAAGTTGAGTAACAAATAGCAAGCAACTTTCAGGTTAATGCATGTACTTTTGTCCTGATGATCTTCATATGATCTAAAAATGTTGTTTGTGGTGGTTTTTTTTGCAATGTTTTTTTTGCAAAAACACATTGCGAATGTATTATGAATACAACAAAAATTACTGAGGCCAAAGAAAAGAGGATGACTGGCTAGAGAACTGCCAGTCTGAAATATCACATCCAAAAAAACCTGCTCATGAATTTCTGTTTTCTTTTATATCTGTTTTTGCTGCTTGCAGGTGTTGCACTGACATTTCTTGAGTGCTTGGTTTGTGAGCTGGGTTGGTAGCTACACTACTTTTTAAGTGTCTGAGATATGTTATGGGATACTCTTTAGAAAGGCTGCCCTTCGTAGTCTCAATGATAAATTATTATTCTTACTTCATAGCATTTCGTATCTCAGAAATTGATAATTATAATTTGCATGCATGTTTATTGGAAGCACATTTAGACTATGAGTTTGTTTCACACATGTCAGTAAACAACTTGTTGATTACTATTTACCTAGCCTGCTCTCGAGTTAGTGAGAGAACCTGAGGGTGGACACAGAAGCTGAAATAACCACTGTTTCAGAAGGTACTATCTGAATCATTTGGAAATTGTTAATTCCTGGTGGCAAACTGTCCCAGTTGTATGGGCCTTTTGCATTGTCCTCTTGATGAGCAGATCGTTACTAACTGTTAAATCAGAATGTAACAGGATCACTAAATCAAGACATCAGTCAACTCCGACAAGAATACATGAATTCTTGCAGTTCTAGCTCCCTTTTATCACAAATCTGCTTTTATTTCCCAAGTAAAAGAAAATCCTAACATCCTTAACCTTGCAGGGCTTGGACAGCCACCCAAACCCGTATTCATTTTCTTCTTGTTGAACTTCTTCTTTCCAGGCTGCATAATTTAACTTATGTACCTATCCTTAGCAATCAGATCTTACTGTTCTTTGCAATGATTAAATGTTTTCTGCCACTGGTAATGAACCACTGTTGGTCCTTCTTTCTAGGATTCAGCAGGAGTAATCAAAACGGACAAAGAAATTGTGAAGTATTGGATGCAGTGGAAAGGAGTAAGATAGTTGGTACTAACTTTGCTGACAGCATTTGCCGATTTATTAGCACATGTGGTGTTGAGAACCTCATAGTCAAATCAAAAGAATGAAACCTGTTATGAATACAAGCTTCCCTGATAAATTTTTTTTCAAAGGTAGATCGTGTTAATCAGGGAGAAGGTTATCTGCAGTTAGTGGAAGACTACCTTCAGAAAATCTGCATTGCATAATTTTTCCACTTTGAAATATAGCTTTAGTGTCAGGATAAAGAGAGAAAATATAGTTGTGCATCCTCTATTTTAATCATCTGGAAAGTATTTTTCATGTCATCGCACATGTACTGATCTGTGGCCTGTGACAGACGTTATTCATTTCCACACAAATGGTGTTTTTATTTGTGTATCACTTACATAGTTTTATTTCTAGATCTATTCTATAGTTGGAAATAATTTCTAAGTTTTAACTAAAGATTAAACTATTTACAGGTCCAGAGGCCTTAAAGTATATCGGGCTAGTATAAACAGATACTGTGAAACAGGAATTTCAGTTTGTGGTAAATGTCTGTCCCCAGCAGCTTCAGATAAAATAATTTTAGCCTTCTAAAGCACATCAATTTGCTAGTCTGTGGTTCATGTATCAAAGAACATTCTGTGAAAATATCAATATCATTGGTTAATATAAATGAAATTAATTTTTAAAGCTGGGCTAAAGGTTGACATCTGAAAAATTGCATTACTGTGCAGAAGAGAAATTTCTGTCTTCTAGTGAAATTTCAGGTCATAAGGGCAAGTAATTTTCACAATCTTCAATGGGAACCAGTGAAATATGAACTTCATTGTCACCTAGCCCCAAAGCGATAAGATAAAATGAGCTGATACATCATTTGCTGTGGTTTTATCATCTCCTCCAGTAATTGGAAGAGAAAACATAAGAGTCCTTTACCACCCCCCTCCCCAATCCCTTCACCACCCACACCCAGGCATAAGCCATTTTGCTTGATCGATACAAAGGTCACAGAGTATTTATTTATTTATTTAATTTTTTTTTTTTTTTTTTAATGCTGGGTAAAACCGTCTAGTGGAACATTAAAGTAATGAATATGTTTAATTGAGTTTGTCACCCATGAAAATGCCGAACAAGATTGTATAGCAGACTGTGTATGCTCACAGGAGGGACTGGATGGGAGACTACTACTATTTGAGTGTGGATTTCAGTGGCTGCATGTATAAATATCTACTATTTAAAAAAGAGCATCTTATTCGTTGTTCTCTTGAGAAATCTAAAATAAACTATAAGCTTTGTGATTTATTTAAGAGCATTTGGATATTTAACATTATTATTAACCTTGGAGATATTTAAAAGAGCAGGGTAAGACCCTTTCATTGTGAATGCTACAGCTAGAAACTAAATGGTATCTGGACCAGTAGAATCTGAAGATGAGGAACACATTTGCAAGGCTGAGATTGTGATGGAGATCCAGGTTCTACATGCTGTAATTTTGCTTTCCTGAACAAAAATGACCCCAAAAGACTAAGAATGCTACTGGAAGAATTTATTTGTGTAGGTTCTCTCTCAGCTGCAATCAAACTTAAATGCAAATTAAATGCATTTTGTTTTGTTTGTTTGTTTTTTCTGTGTCATGATTAATGTGCTTCATAACTTTTTTAGGAGGAGACCTCAAGAAAAACTGTTGTGAAATGTACAAATATGCATCAGCTTTTAAAATAAGCTATTTAGTTTTTATTTTACTCATGGCAGTTAAATTGGTTGGCACATTAAAGTAATATAATTATTCAATTACTGTTTCAGTTCTGTAACCCATTTGCAGACTTAATTACTTCTAGGATATCCGCATTTTCGAGATCAATAGTACTTTTCTCTAAAATAAAATGAAATATGATAGCTGACTGCTTTGTTTAAAATGTAAAGCAAACTGTTCATCTAAAGTAAAATACTGCTTTTCTAATTCAGGAGGCAGCTGTAGGGGTGTTATCTTTTGATTATTGCATGTAATCTTTTACAAGAGACATTGTTTTTAATCAACATTCAAGGGGGATTTTGAGAAAAGGTAGGGTGGGGCAGTTGTGTTCAGAACTGAATAGCTTCTGGGTGAGCATTTTTGTGTTGGGAAATTGGCTGATACACAACTGTGAATCGTGACCGATGACTTGTTTACATATGACCTTAATTAACAACCAGCACTATGCTACCTGGTTTTCATGCAACTCTGATTCACAGTCTCCTCGAACGTGGAAATAGAAGCTGGCTCTTCTTTACCTACTGGCTTCTTGGTGGGCTTCTTCTAGCCAGGTAGTGTCGGGGCCTGCAGCAGGTCTATGAGGACTGATTACAGGTTTGGGCCTTCGTTTCTGTTATTTGAAGTAAGGGAGAAACTTCACACAAAGGTGAAAGGAGTTTTGTATTTTACTGTTGTCATGCTGTTCATCTGGTTGGCCAAAATCTAATCATAGAGTAGTTTGTGTAATAAGATTTTTGGAATCATGGAACCTTACAGTTGGCTCATTTGTTTACTTTAAGTATTTTTCAATGGAAATGGTAAACTGTATAAATTGTATTTCCTCCTGTAGGATGCAGTATCATTTGAAATAAATGAAATATGCAGTAGATTAAACTTCTATCTGATGTGTTGAATCATCTGAAGTTCTATAAATACCTGTTCGTGTGGGGAGGGTGGTTCTATTTGTGCATGTTAAGTTAGATTGCACACCCCCATTAGTCTTTGTTTCACAGGTTGGTCCAAAACTATTACCAGTGGTAACAAAACACAGAAATAAATGGGAGTCATTTTTGAACTCAATGTATTGTACAAGAGGATGAATAAGATGGTTGTTCTTAAATTCTTAAACAGATTTCTGTGTGGTGTGGCTTAAGGATGAAAACGGGCAAAAGCAAAAATAGGTTTTGCAAGTTGTAATTCTGAAACTGAAAATATCAGAAGTGGTAGCACTGATTAAAAAAAAAAAAAAATCCCTTTACCAAAATAAAAAGTCTGCATTTAATTTAAAGTGCTAGCCAGTTTCTGCAACTAGTAGGTTCTGTTAATAAAATCGGATATCTGGCAAGGAATAAAAGGATGAATTTGATTTTCGTAAGGAATCCTTGCTAATGCACATGAAAGAAACGTGTTTGTGCTCTGGATCTTTCATCTAGTCTACTGGGCGCGCTAAGCGCAGAGCAATGGTAATGATGCGGTTTCCATAGCAACCGGTTCATTGGAGGGCTAGACCTCTGTCGAGGGTGCTGTCAGTGTGAGGAGGTTCAGAGAACAGAGTGTCCCAAAGAAGGGCTGCTTCCACCTAATCCAGTTTTAATTGAACTCCAGAGACTTTGAAGTGAAGCTGCGGACCAGGCAGCTACTGTTCCAAGTCGGAACGAAGGCCTGGCTCAGCTAGGCCTCAGCTGCTTCTTGCTCCTGATAACTGCTGTTAATGAGCGGCCTGAAGAATTGCTCCAGCAGTGGCTGCTAGTCTTTCTGCAGTGCGATCCAAGTTTCTGCTGTAAATCCTGTTATTTCAGTAACTTTAGCATGGCTGTACGAGGTGCCCAACGTAAACTTGGTCAGCTGTTTTCGAGTTGATGTTTTTCCTTCCCGTTTTGAAAAAATGACATTTGGCCATTTGCAGTGTTTCCACCATCTCAACAAATGCTAGCCTCAGAAGGTAAACGTAATAGTTACTTAGCTTGCTGATTTTACTCACAGTATCTGTGTAATAAGTGTTTGACTTTGCAGTGCGTGGATTCATAGTGACAATCGTTCATGTTCTAATTGCTTCTACAGAAATGCAGAGAAACATGGAAATACATTCCTGGTTCTCTCTAAAAATAATCATTGAAATTATAAGCTCCAATTTTAAGATCCTAACATGGACAAATACCAGCAAAAGTACTAAGAGATTTTTGTACAAAGGCACCGCAACTTTGTCTCATTTGTCACCTCTTTTGATGTTGTGCTCTTGAAAGGATATTTATATGCATGCGACAAAAGCAAACCACAGCGGTTCTGAAAAGCACTGCAGAATTATACGAATCTGCCAATTAGTGGAGCTGGGCTGTGGATGTGGCATGGAAAGTGTCAGCATGGCCCAACTCTGATAGTTCCCCTGTTTCAGAAATGATTAGTAACCATAGGCAGTCTCTTTTCTTTTCATCACATTTCGGGAGTTTGGTTTCAGAATAATTGTGTGGTTTTTCCNATTGGGAGAGGAGGAGAAGTTGTCTGTCACACTTGCATTGGGGGAAAGATGAGAGATTAACTAAAAAGGAAGAAGGTGTGGGAGATGATTTGCTTTGTAAGTTCTGAGCTTCTGCGCTAGCTGCTTTTGGTTTGCCCCTCTTGCTTGTTTTTATAAAATTCACAGAAGTGGTATGGTATTTTACACTGTGTTGTGCAATGCTCATTATAGTGCTTCTGGTCTCTGTGCTGCAAAAACAGATAATTTGTGAATGTATACTACATGTGAGGCAAAATCCTCCTTTGCTAAAAACCTACAGACAGGTGATTGTGTTCAAAAACAGTCTCAGTTAAGTTAAATGTTGAATTTCACTTTCCTTTTTTCATCTTCTATTTCTTTTTTTATTCACAATATGTTGCTTAAGTGAAATTGTAAGAGTGATGATGTTAAAGAGGATTATATTTGAATCTCCTTTTCTGTGATGGATTTATGTTAAAAGTATTTGTGTTTGCTAAAATGGACAAATCTCAGATATTTTCCTTCGCTTGTGGTTTGTTAATCTGAGGCAGAGAAGTGTCCAATCTCACTGTCTGTTAACACTTACGTAATTAAGCTTTGAAATGAAAAGGAAAAAGTGAAGAAACAAAGAAACAAAGTGGCTGAGGACTAAAAATGGGATTAGTTTGAATTGTGAAGGCAGACTAAGCATCTGTGTCTGTCAGATGGGATGACAGGAATTGTAACAAGTTACTTTGACAACCGCTTACTCCATAGAGAGATTATGCTGAGTTCATTTGCAGGTTTGTGTTTAACCTTAGCTGACAAAATGATACTTAACCTCTTATACAGCCAACCTTTACACTTCTAGAATTAATGAATGTTGCCTTAACGATAAATGTAAGGAACATTTTTTTCTTTAAAGACATTTTTTTTCTTGCTTATTTGTTACAGTCCTGTTACTACATGGATACATCTGATGGCACTAGTAATACATTTTGGAATATGTTTTTATATTTTGCTTATGTGCTAAAGCTTTCGTAATGTTTCTGAAACTCCCTTGGGTATGGAAAATAGACAGTTATCTTTAAAGGAAAATAAACGCAAATTTTTAAAAGACATTGGCATGAATTGAGTTTAGGACTTCAAAAAATCCGTGATAGGCTGACTATCATAGCATGATTTTAAATTTGAGCACATTTTAATTTTGCTGCAGGTTTTGCATGTAATTGGTAGAATCCAGGTTTGTGCATCAAACAGTTTCTCTTTCACAAGATGTTACCTTTACTGACAACATATTTAAAACATAATCTCTCTCTCTCTCTCCCTCCCTCCCTCCCTCTCTCTCTCTCAATTTCTACTAGATTCTGGCATATACAGAAGGACTCCATGGAAAATGGCTCTTTTCAGAGATTCGATCTATCTTTTCCCGACGTTATCTTCTGCAAAATACAGCACTGGAGATATTCATGGCAAATAGAGGTACTGTGAGTTTAGAGAAATGTAAAGTATTGATTTGGGGACATGTGCTTTCTGTTTGGCTCTTTAGTCATTCCTTTTTTTGTTATGGATTTGTATAAGTTGTAGAGGGGTTTGGATTAAGTGCCTCAATATTTAAGTTAGAGTATTTTTGTATTGTAATTTTTGTTTCTCCTTTTCTTTTTTTTTTTTTTTCCTTGAGGAATTATGTTCAAACACAGTAACTGGGAATTAGCCATGCCTCACTTTCATTTATATCCACATGTGTATTTGGCATCTTAACAATCTTGCTTAAGGCATACCTAGCTCTGATCTGTTATGCTTCAAGGGGGTTTTTTGTCCCTTGGGAGGGTTAGCAGTTGTTAGTTATAGATACTAAGAACAACAGAATGAAAGAACTGCACTACCAGATTGGACCAGTGACTGGTATAGCTTCATGCTTTATTTCTAGTAAAAGTACTCCAGTATTCTAATATTTTTCAAACATAATCAGTTATGCAATACTCTACAGCTCTCAGATATCTCTAAAATCTCTATATAAATAGAGAAGCTCAGCTTTCAGTTAGATCCTAGTGCAATTCTAAGAAATAAATGTGGGCTTAACCCTGCTTGAGTATGAACTTTTTTTTCACCCTTCCCTTTCTTCAGTTCCTTTTTCAGACACACATATGTAGTCTGACAAGTCACTCAAAATATCGTGAGTTTAGGCTTGGGAGAATTTTATTCTCCTATTTTTTCTCCTCCTAAATTTTGTCTTGAACTAGTTTATATGATGTCTTTGCTGTTTAAACTAAGATTCTTCAGGCATTTCTAGTGTTTTTGTACTGATAATGAAATTTTGAAAACCCAGTTTTGAAAACTGTATACGAAGACACCAAACTGTATACGACACCAAAGTAGGTCTTAAGAGGACACTTTTCAAATGTGAAAAAGGTTTTTGGTAGTGATGTTAAACATTGTTGTCCTTAAATCAGTATGTGTTTCACAGGATAATATTTTACGCAGTTAGTATGTCAGTCAAAAAGTTTTTGTCTGAGTTTAAAATAAACTCTAATCTTGAACATGGCTAGTAAGAAATCAGACACAAATCTTGCAGAGCATTGTTGCGCATATCTGGAAGGGCATATTGTCCATCAGAATATTAATCACTTCCTATTTTGGAGCTTCTAGTTGTTGTAAACTAACCTCTATGAAGTCATAAATGTCCCCTGGTGATATCACAATTGGTTATTCAGATTTTTAGGGTCTTATTTCATTAGTGTCATTTCAAACAAAGTATGAAAATAATATTTTGAAGAATAAAGATATACTGAAAATATCTAGAAAGTAAACTAGTAAATGTTATGCGGTAAATGTGATGCAGATATATAAACTATCCTTTTTTTAATTAGTTCTAGTTAGTCAATGTGTGCATATACGTTTAACTTCTGCTCAGAAAGCAAAACAACTGTAGGCCTTATAAGCTTTGTAAAACTGTTAACTTGTGTTGAAATTCCTCTCAGTGGTAAATAGAAGCAGTTCCAGAAATCACATGAAAGTATATCTATAGTAGTCTGAAGGAAACGTGTAGTCTTGTAGCTGTTCAGCACCTAAGCTTATGTTTAAGTTTTATTGGGCCAGAAGGCCAAAAATAAATGATGCAAAATAACGTCATATTTCAATTCTTGTGTTCACAGTGGGTGTCATGTTCAACTTTCCTGACCAAGCAACAGTAAAGAAAGTGGTTAACTGTCTGCCTCGGGTTGGTATTGGTGCTATCTTTGGACTACCCCAGACCAGGTATTTTACAGTTTGAAGTAATTGTATCTGTGAGTTCTAAGAGGTTTTGTTTTTTTTTTTTTCGCTTAAACCAACCTATATGGTTTAAAGCATTTATACCTATTGGTTTACAAAACCTCAAGCCTGTCAGTTCTGCATACTTTTTGAAATATGTTCATATAACAAAAACTTTCAGATTAGAGATTATTTTTGTGATTTCTGTCTGTTACAGGGGAGGTAGCTTCTTTTTGGCAGTGAGACTCAATCACTTACCGTACTTAAGGAAAATAGGGTTCTTTATGGTTGCTAACCCACTGACATTTAAGACTGATTTAAGACTGGTTGTAGGACTGATTAGCTTTTATGGCAGTTTTCAATTACATTAGCTTGACTGTAACATCCTTGAATCCTCTGTAGTATTTAAACCCAGATGAAAATGATTGTTCCTCATCAGGAGGATATTGTAGTGATGTGTAGACCGATATAAGCTATACAGCATGTGAAGGATTACTATGGTATATTTGTCTTTTAGCTCTGGAGGACAGAGCTAACTTTTACTTAGGGTAAGCGGGAAATTAGTATTGCCATGGCAGGCTGTGTGTTTGGATCACAAAACTGAAGATTATGATTCAGTTTGCTACTTTTTTTTAGTAGAAGATTTGGACTTGGTTACCAGATATGTTCTGGATGAAAGTCATCATCACAGTTTAATGTTTACTGAGGCTGATGGAAGTAGTTTTTGAGATATCCTCCATGTCTAATTGGATTGCTTACCTCTTGGATTTTAATGAGTGATAAAGATATTTTTAAGTAGATTAATTTCTGAATTTTTAGAAGAACCAGCAACCTCTAAGGAATATCGTTATTCTTTCTTTGAATTTTTGTTTTTGTGAAGTATTCTGTGCATATGGATAGCTAGAAATGACATTAAAATATTTGGGGATGTTTTCTGCTGTGTTTTGTAATTTGCTTTTTTTTATCATGTCCAGCAAAAAGTTCTCTTGAATTGCTGATTGCTATTATTGTCACTCTGTAAGAACGTAAGGATTTCTATTTACAGAAGTGAGTTATATGTGAAATTTTTAAAGTATAAATGAAAGTATATACAATTTTGTTCAAAATTTCACATCCATTTATATTGACAAATGTTTACAGTTTAATGCTGTTTATTGAAATAAACAAATATTCAGTTACTGTAACTGTTTTCTGTAATTGTTTACCAATACCTGTAAAGATTTATTAATAAAAATTATATATAGATTTTTTTTTCCTTAAATGATATCGTTCTGGTATTTACAGATGTTTTTATTATGAACAAGACAGTCTTGGGAATTTTATGATAAGCTCTTCTCTGCTTGATTTATCACTCCAAGGAGTGACTCTGTATTCTTCTTTCACAAGCATCAGGAAATCTGGCATCAGATTCTAAAAGTTTAATTGAGTTATTTATGACTAACTCTCCAACACTGCCCAGAATTTAAATCTCGAGAGGATGGACTTCATAATAAAAGTTCTATCATCTTATCATTGTTTTCCTTTGTTCTTGAGGGATTTAAAAGCCCCTTCTAAAAGATGACTTTATTCTTAGGTGAAATTTTAAGTTGTGTAATTTTCTTATTTAATGGTCTGCCATCTCTAAATCACGAGTAACTTGTTTCTGTAATACATTAAGCCTTTGTGAAGCAGCTGAATTTGCACAGCTGTAAAGGTTTTTGTTTGACAGCTTTCAAATCTTGGCATATCTAGTTGACAGATGTTTTAAGTCTTTTGCTCTCATTAGATAATAAAACTTTAAAAATGAACTTCATGTATCCAAAATAGCAGTTTGATCTCCAGAGAAATCTAGCACAGAACTAGTAAAAAGAATATGTACAACTGCCACTAAAATTTCAGGTAGATAAAAAGGAGGATCCACCAGATTTTCCCATTGTTTTTCTCCGATGTTTATTTTTGTTCTCTAGACGCATTTCTTTGGCTAGTCCACGACAGATTTTCAAAGCTTCCAATATGACACAGCGATGGCAACACCGAGAAATTTCCAACTTTGAATACCTGATGTTTCTAAACACTGTAGCAGGTAACACAAATTACTGTAAAGACTCAGGAAAGGAAGCATTTAGTGAATGGCGGCACAGTCTGAACAGTCATGGGGCGCTGCTAGATTTTGCCCTTTGAACAAGTAACTTTTCCTATGTAAAATTTTCTTCTGAATAATAACTTCACAAAATCTTCCTAAACATTGTACTTTGTTCGTAGTTATATATGTAAAGAACAACATGGCATGCAATTCAAATGCTGTACTGAACTGCACTTAAAAATATGGGTCAAGTCAGAATATCTTGACCATTGTGGGAGGATAGAATCTACACAGACTGCTTACTGTTTAAGAGAGTCTCAGCAATAATAACTTCTTTTTCCCTTAGGATTCTAAGTTTTGATATTTGTGAGTACTATCCTCTGTAAATACTGCTGGTATAACAAGGTCTCTGTATGTGTGGAACCCTCTGGAAGGTGTCAGCTGGGGAGCAGGATATTTCTGGAACCAACAAATGCTACTGTTGCAGGATATATGGTTGGTCTCAGAAAAGAGTATGGTGTCTGGATTACCACCACTGCTGTGTCAGGACACCATTCATCCATTCCCAAATCCTAATTCATTCCCCATTGCAGTTGTCCTAGTGCCCCATTCTGTAAATGCATAACTATATCTCATTTAACTCTTCTTGGCCCATTAGTTTCTAACCAACTTGACTTCAGTTTAGTAAGTGGAAACTGTTAAGTCTCATTACCACTCTTATTTCCCAACGTATGTTGTCTGCAGAGCAACCACAGACTATGCAAAATTTCTCAAGTTTTCAGCTCTTCTCTGTGGTCTGGACAGTGTTGAAAGGTCCACTAATTCCCTTTCAGATTTGGCTTTTGCTAAAATGATCCGTAGAGCAAATACCTCTGCTCACAGTAATTACATTTTATACAAATGGTCAGTTTGGCTAGTTTCTGCAGTCAGTCATTAAGTCAGAGATGCCAGGATGCTGGCAGATTTTATATAAGTAGGGCTGGATTTACTTGCCTCCTTACTGCCCAAGTGGAATGAGGCAAGATCCTGACACTGTTTTCTGTGTCTCTAGTGAACGAACCTTTTCAGCTTTAATGTATTATTGGAATAATAAAGCGAGTTCTAGCTACTTGGTATTGAAAGTTAAAAGGAATGAGAAGATAACATTATGGAAAAAGGGAAGGCCTAGTTGCCCATGATGGTGAGGTAAAAGCTTCTTATCATGACTATCAATTTGAAACAAATAAATAACACAGATATCAGTGTCATGTATCCTTAATCCTGAATAAGAGAGAATATGTAACATAAGCAACTGATAAAGGAAAGGATCTAGCTATACCATTTAAAAATTCTGCAAATCATGATGAACAGATACTGGATGGTGTAAGAAAACTAGGAAAATAAAAACTTAGGGTGAGTTTTAGATTTTTTTTCTGACAGTCTGATAGATTGGGTTGTAAAATAATCTCCCTGGGGAAGAAGTAAAAACCTATCCTTTGAGACTTTTAAGACCAGACTAGACAAAATCTGGGAACATATTGACAGGAGGTGATGTGAATGAACGAGCTTCTGCAACAGTAGCATAAAAAAGAGACAGGATTTAAGCAAAAATTATGCATCTTAAAATTATAAAGCAGTCTACATGTAATGTGTGTGTATATGTATTGTGTACAAGAGACTATTCTAATTGGGTATTTTGTTTTTACTGGAGGAAGGATATTATTGCCATATTACAGATGCATGAAGGGGCATGTATGATCCTGGATCCAGATTTTTTTTTTTTCCCAGATTTTCTGTTCTAAGTTTGGCATATCCACAGATAATCAAGGAGAATTCGCCTTAAGTTGGATTCTCTGGGTGAAATGGTTGTTACTTGCATAATTTCTAAAATCCTGAGCTTCTTAACACTCTGAATTTAAGGCAATATGTGAAACTATTGCTTTAATTTTTTGTATAAACAAAAGTCATTGAACTCTTCCATTTTTTCAAGTGTTTCACTTTAAAGATAGAAGACAAGATGACAAAGACAAAGAAGTGTATAGAAAATGAATGCATTTAGCTGTTACTTTTATTGCCTGCAAAACAGTTTACAATTACAGTGAAATGAGTTGCAATGTTTTAAAAACCAGCAGTTTACAAACTTTTTTAATTGTCCTTTTCAGTAAAGCAAAGTAGAACACTGAAATGATAAAAGATCTAAAATAAATTACAGTTACTTTGAGGAACTCATAAAGTTATATAGTTGTGTTTTCAGAGATTGGTATTTCAGTTAAGTATAACTCCTTTAACTCAAGTTTTTGTTGTTGTTGTTTGTCAGGTCGCACTTACAATGATTTAAATCAGTACCCCGTCTTCCCTTGGGTTATCACCAACTATGAATCAGATGAGTTGGACCTTACGCTTCCTAGCAACTTCAGGGATTTGTCAAAGGTATTTGCCATCAGATGCACCTTTTTTTCTCTCCACTAATTATCACGGTGGTTTTCAGTCTTGTTTACGTCTTGTGCTGTGTTTGATGTGTTAATAATGCACAACGATTAACAGTGTTTCATTTCTAAATGCATATACTGATAATAGGGATCAGATTGTTTTTGTGGAAAAAGGAATTATTGTTGTTGTATTATTGTTTCTGACTATATCAATTTAAGAATTGTTAATGGAAGGTGCTCTTAGTTGGAGCATATGCATTACATTTAATTTCAAATTTTAATGAAGTTAGGAATGCCAAGGCTGCTAAAGATTAAAAATTAGCCAAATAATTTCCTGTTTTTCTGATGAGAATTGTGCGTTTTTAGTAGTAAAACCTGTGATACCACAATATTTTAAGTACTTTTAAATCATTGCCCGTATTCTCACTCGTCAAATATATGTATATGTGTATTTGCATATGTATGTATATTTACAGACTATTCCATACCTTTTGTGTTTATATGTATATATTTATCTATATACAAATAAAAACAGATGGATGATATTTTAAGTCCAAAGCAGAGAGATACTGAGGTATTGTCATTGTAATATTTTCTAATAATGTTATTCGAGTTGAATAAGTCATGAACTGTATGCTCTCTCAGAATGTCTGACTGACACAAATCCATATTCTTGGGTAAACCTATACATATTTTACATT
>VXAL01014257.1:0-10533 GCA_013399475.1 Chauna torquata | reverse complement strand
AGCAAATTTGTCAAAGGTAAATAATATTTTTAAATAATTTCTTATTGTGGAATTTAGTAAATGCTTTGTTAATAGTTCCCAGGCCAAAAAAATCTGAAGAGAGTTTACAATGAAAAATACCTGTCACCAATCTAGACTAAATGAATTTGAAGTTGTTCAAAATGTAGGAGCATAAATATCCAAAATTCAGAGTTAAGATGAATTACTGAGAAGAATTCAAAGATGGTAAATTGCAAAATGCAGAGATAATGATATGAAAAAAAACACTTGAATTTCTCTTTCAGAAAAATATTTAAAAAAAAAACAATAAGGGTATTGAAGAGAAGTTAAATACAGAGCAAATACAAAGGACTTTGTATTTGCTGTTCAGTCTGCAGTGTTGCTACAGGAAGAGCTTTACCAGTGGACTTCATCTTGCACTGTTTCTAAAGCTACTCTATAGACAAGGAATTTTAAAGAGCCATATGTGTTTGGTCTTAAACTTAAGTGAAACTCCAGGAATTTGATCTATTTCTTTCATAACACCTAGCTGTGCAGTTACTATTACCTTTTCATGCCCATCAGTTATATAGAGGAATTGGTGATTGGCTGAATTACATTTAAGTGAAAATTTTCCTCACTTCAGGTTAGGTACCACTCTTATCTTTGTTAAGAAATTAGATAGCAAAACCACCCTTTTTCTATGTGATTTTTTTTATTAACGTAATTTTATGATATTCTGTTACTTGTTGTCGATGACAGCATATCTTTATCTCAGAAAAAGTAACTGCTGTTCTGGATGAATGCAAGTCATTCCTGTATGCATAATGAAAGTCTATGCCATACCTGTCTCAGATACAGTAGTTCACGTTTTGGTTACTGTTTAGGCATTTCTAGCAGTAGCAACTCTGTGTAGTTTAAATGTTAAACTTTGTGTCAGATAATGAATTCATGACAACTATCTGAAAAATATTAACCATCAGGACCTTGCTGGTGTTCAACTGTGAATATGTTTGAATGTAACGTATATTGTGATACTGTCATTGTTGTACCATTGCCTCTGGGGTAATGCTTCAAAGTAAGTACTAGTTATATATTATAGCACGTCTATGCTTTTGGACTGTTAAAGGATTTAAAAATATTTAAAGATATTTCACTTAATATTTTACATGATTTTAATGGTCCTAGTGTAGGACTTGCGTGGCTATTTTGGTCTTGCAGATAAGATGTCAGGTCAATATTTTTACTTTTTTTGGTTTATAAGAAAATTGAAGTTTTTTTTAAGAAGTTACAAATTAAAGTTGTGTGTTGTAAAGTGACAAATATGAATAACGGTTTTGTTAATATATTAGCTAGAAGTCCACAGTTAGTACAGATTTAAAGAACTGCAGTGTATAGGTTAAACCAACACTTTATTTAAGCAGCTTCTTATGGCTTTGTTTTGAACATCAGTCACACAATGATAAACCAAAGCAACTGAAATGGATTGTGGTTAATATTACTGTCAGTCTGACAAATGCTCCTGACAAATGCCAGGAGCGCGCTGCCAGTCTGTTACCCTGCTTTGACTTGGGTTTTTGTTTCTTAAGAAGTGACTATGGTTTGGCATGAGTATTACATATTTATAGCTGCATATATTTTATTTATACAACAGACACAGTTTCCCACTGGAATGTCTCCCATTTTCTGTATTACTTATGTTATTCAAAAGCACATTTTTTCCCTTTCTGTGTTCAGTGGAAGCAATAAATTGTGATGTGTTTCTGGACTTGGATAAGGAAAAAAAAAATGAAGTAAAAATACATGGAAAACACTGAGATATCAAAGCATGATTTTACACTCACAAAAGTTTGTTGATAATATCTTTCATGAGACTCAAAATTTTTGCAAGATCATAAACTGACAGTACTAGAAGAAAATTATACCATTCTTAAATCTTGTCTTCACCATAGCTACATGTGTACATAATATTTACAGTCTTATTTTTATCATTTTCTTGCAATATTTGCTAAATCATCATCAATTTTATAGTAGCTTTTATGTAAGTAATGACTTCTGTTCCAACCAAGTGTACAAAAGCAACAAATAACCCTCACCTTCAGTGAAGTGAGGTGTTTAATGGGTATGTGGGAGCCACTGATATCAAATACACTTTGACAGAAGAGAAGTAACAGATTTATTTTTTTTACTATGACAAATTAGACTAGTTTTGTTATTCTAATATAAACTTCATTGTTGACTGTTCTTCAGCATGTCAGACTGAATTCTGTTGCAGGGTGTGCATCTTGAGAGGACAAATTGCATGTAACTTGTGCTGAATATCTTCCTGTGTGAGGAGGTAGAGTGGGAAGGGCATAAAATTTGCTTACTTGCTTACTCTCTTTTTACCTTTGGCAAGGAGATAGAAAATGGCGGTGTTTTCATCTGCACCTATTGTACTTCTGCAAATTTTTAAAATAAATGCTTTGTCTAGAGAGGCGTTAAAGCTTGTACTGGCATTCTGTGGGTAAGTGCTTTTTATATAGGAAAGGTGAAGTGACATTTTATTCTGTTCATGCTCCAACACAGGCGTCAATGTAGGTTATTACCAGATAAAACTGATAAACTCACCAGTGTCCTTCTAAGCATAAAGCATGTTCCAAAACTGAACTGAAAGAAGGTGAGAAGAACAGTGTAAGAACTAACAATAATGGGTGCAGTGGTGATGACTTACTCTGATAGGCAATTGCATCTGGAATTTGGGCACTGAAACCTGTGACACTTGACACTGCTGGGCTCAGCATCTACCCTGGTTGCCTTGTCACTGTTATTTCAGGCAGTAAATTTGTCATCTGCACCTGTGACAAAAGATAGCACTTAATTAAAAAGCATTCCAAACCCAGACAGGATAAGCTCTGAAGGAAGGTACAAATATTGTTCCTCTCAGGCAGTTCATGTGAATCACTACTTAAAACAGGACAGTACAGGAAATACAATATTTCAAACGTTGTATCAGAATCCCTGGCAGTTAAGAAAAAGTCCAGTATATTTCCTAGAATTTTGGATCACTTCAAGAAACAGTGGTAGATGTAGGAATGTTGGCCCCACTCTACGGTGAGCCTGAAGCAGTGCAATCTGAACATGAGACATGTTTTTCATGATTCATTTATTAGTCTGGTATAGATTTTGATCTTTTTAGTACAAAATATATTTATCAGATTCTCTTCAGCATCAGATATCAAGTTATTATGTTTTCTTTTTGAAATGAAGCTCTTTTTTGAGGAGAGGGACACACTATCCTCTCCAAAACTCTAAGCAGACTAAGGAACAATTGGGAGAAATAATGTAACGTAAGATAACTTAAGCTTATGTTGATAACATAAGTTTTTGCCACTTCTAGGTGGGGGGAAAATTGATTTTGTGAGACTCTGCAATGGCAGTAACCCTCAGGCAGGTTCCTTCAGGGACTTTTGTGAATGATAAAATTGATCAATGATCTTTTCTGACAGCTGAGTCAGTCAGCTGTATGTTATCCTTGGGCACATTTGCCAAAATTAGGAGACAGCGCTACAAATGGTCCCATGGCTGCGTGACTGGTCGGCTACAGTGGTCCGTGTTTTGGGTCCCAAGCTTGGTTTTGGAGCACCCTGGTCAGGCAGCCCCCGGAGCGAGTCCTTGTGCCTGCCCGCCGGGACTCGGGTGCTTCAGCACCACGGACAGGGGCTGGGACAGGCAGGCGCGAGCAATTCCCCTGCGAGCAGGAGCGTACCGCGAGGAAGATGCGTTTATTGAAATGAAACAGTTGTTGGACTGGCAAACCCGACTTACTCATGAGCCTGAGAGATACTAAACTGTTTGCTGTGCGTGAAACAATTCTAGCTGTTTGGATTGTAGTATCAATCTCTGCTTAATACCCACTGGCGTACTTGTTTCACTTTCTTTCTGAACGGTGTTAGAATTTTCAAAGATAGAATTTTTGTGCTGATAAGTTAGTTTGATCCTCATGCAGTATCTGTCTCTGGACATTCTTCAGAATCAACATGTAATTTCCATGCATGTTTAGCTGCTTATTCCTCCGTAACTTTTGTAGAGACCTGCTGAGACTGAAACCTCACTCAAATACGTTTCTGAGATCAAAACATACTTTCTGAAATACTACTCTTAGTCTAGATAGAGTTTGTTAAATATTTTGGGGATTTCCAGTGCTCTATTACATTGATATAACCACCCTTTTAAAACTTTGTCCTTTTTTTTTTTTCTCATCATTAGTTGGTTATTCTCTGTGTCAAATGGTCTCTAAAGAACAAGTAAGTGGATGATAGAGTGCATCTCACTACCATTCTTACTTTTTCTTCTCTGTTTGCATTTCAAATGTGTGTAGTGGTTTCTAGAATCGTTTGCGTAAAAAGAATTAAGAAAAGCAATCGTTTTTTCTTGTTAAGGAGGGTAATCATCATCTTCCTCTGCCTCAAGGAAGAGCACTGTTTGTAATACACAAATACTCCAGGAAAAGAAAAATAGTGACTCAAATGAGCATTCAAAATGTTATTTTTAGTTTGTATCTGATGTTATTGACTGTCCCACCTTTGTTCACACACCTTGGACATATATAGGTTTCTAATTGGAAATGAACTGTGGGTGGTTCATGACCCTTTAAATGATCACAAGAAACCATGGGACACGTCTCACTTTAAAATATACTAGCAACCAAAATAAATTGATTTCACACACATCTTGGACCATATCATGGGTGATATAGGGGAAATGAAGGAGACAATTCTTTGCTATTTCTTTATGTTGTTTTAAGAACTGGTAGGAAGCAAATGAAGTTAGTAGGTAACAGGTTCAAAATAAACAGAAGGAAACAAGCTCTTCACACAATATGTGGCTAAGTTTTGGAATTCCTGTCTTCAGGTTTTTGTGGATGCCAAAAGTTTATGTGAATTGTTCCTGAAAAAATACCTGGAACGAAAGTCCAGTCAGAGCTCTAAATATATAAAGAAACATCATGTTGTTGAAGTCAGGATCACTGGGGTATGGGAGGGTATCTGGGAATGTATCACTGCATGGTTCTCCCATTTTTTAATTTTTCACAGTTTGTGATTGGTCCCTATTAGAGATAAAATACTGAGTTTCACAAGTTTTTTGGTCTCACCAAGTATAGACATACGCATGTTTTTTATGTGCCAGACCAGTAAAAAATTACTGCTGTTTTCTCAAGTTATGGTTAAGCATGATCACTTCTATGGAAGTTAGATGTTTTTGCCATCTTGGTATATGGTTTCTGGGTTTGTTAAGCTCACGTAACCAATTTGTCAATCTGTTGGGGAAACGTCTTGTCTATACAACTGTTGTCACGCTTTAGCTGTAGTAATTTTGCAAGTTTATATACTCATTATCTTAAGGTGAATGCTTTCATTGATGTGACATTGTTTTATGACTTTAAGTTACAGTGTATTTTATTTTATGTCTAGTCTAAACTGTTTTTCTGTGTGATTACAGTAGTGCTAGAGTTTACTTTAAAGGCGACTTTTAGTTTATAAAAACATTCAAATAGCAAAACTAAAACAATATAATGTACAGAGAAGAATAATGAAAAAGGAATTGCTAGAGGAAGGTAGTGAGAGATTTGAAATGATTGTCCTGCTCTTCATTCCAGCTAACCCCTGCAGAGCCGTTGTTTCTTACATGTCCTCCTTTGGTGTTAATTCACACCACATTTGCATTTGCAAAAAGTCTTGAATGTGAAAATCCTCACAGCCATTCTTGAAAAAGAGTAGCAAGAAGTGAGACCTTCTTCCTAAGACAGTCTGGAGGAGAGGGAAAAGCATCTTGTGCTTGTGTGAGCTCATGAGTTTNAATTTACCGTGGTTTTTTTGGTAGCGTGTAGCTTTGAACTGCAATCTGTGAAACAGTTAAGGTCAGAGTTGCTGAATCTACTTATTTTTAGCACATAAGAGGAGAGAACTTGTGCTGCTCTGCAGAGCAGAGAATGGCAGACCCCATTCTGAGCTCCTATACCGCTCTGTTGTTCTAAGTCGCCAACTTTGGTTATTATAATTCCAACCATTTGTGACTATTGCAAACCCACAAACAGAATCAAAACATCCCATGTACAGATTAGTAAATAACTCGTTATACTTTCCCAAGTACAGACTGTATACTTAGTTTGCCAATAGCCAAAGAGAGGAGTTTAGGGGAAAAAAAAGAAAAAAAAAAAAGGAAATGTCATAAAACTTTTAACAACACATAGAAGATTTCTGATTTGTGTGCTGGTCTCTATCCAGTTTCTCCTTTAACTTAGGTAACTGAAATTTACAGCCAGAATATCATTTTTATAGCCTGCTGCTGCTCTTTTTGTAAGGCTTGGTGCTTGCACATGATGCACAGTAATGTATATTTTGTGTCCTAGTGGTGCTTAATCTGCAGAAAAAATGCAAGTTTGTGTCAGCTTTTAGCTTGAGGTCTTGTGATGTTAGTACAAGTGAAAAGGAATGTTTTTTGTTCTGATGGTTTTATATAGATCTAGTGTTAAGCATGATGGCTGCAGTTTTCTGTGACAGTATCCTGTATGATGGATTGGAAGAGGAGCATGATCTGTGAAGGGAAGCCAGAGAATGTTTTCACTATCTGCTGCTATGATTCAAGTGCATGTAGCTTCTTGCTAAATACTGTTTCCCTAAATCCGTAAAGTGATTTTGTTTGTTTCTCAATTATTGTTGTTTGTTTGTTTGTTTGTTTTATAAGTGGATGGTGATGCAGGGATTTCTTGCACTTGGCAGATTATGTCGTGGACAGAATATACAAATGGTTGCTTTTGGCTAGCAGGGTTATTTTGTGAGTAATGCAACTACAATGCCATACCCTCCTCACCTCTGGCAAGCAGCTTAATTTCTCCTCATGATTCCCAGGGACATGCAACTTCCTTTCTCCCTGACCTTTTGGAAGCCTACAAAGCATAATAGCTCCCTTCAGTTTACCTTCCCAATAGTATTACAGTGTAGTAATATCTCAAATACACAGCATGTGACACATTCAGTTGTGCTGAACAATTGATTAAACCTGACAGAAGAGCTGTGTGTGCTTAGTTAGTTTGCAAATTTGCAGTTCAGTAGTGCATTGTTTGTAGACAATGTGTTGTTTTGGAATCTGCTACAGTTGGTTATCGTAGCGTTTGATACTACTGTTAGCAACATGAAGGCATGAGAAAATGAAGCCGTGGAGATTTTTCCGTTAAATTCAAATTTTTCCAAGATTTTAGGTGACCTGAGGTGTATCCTGTTCCGAATTTAGCCATCGCTAAACATAGTTTTTCTTCATTCTTTATGCTTAAGATTAACTTATGATCCATTTTTGAACTTTGGACTTTTGGAAGCTTCTGTGCTTTACACCATTGTTGGTATTTATAAAGACATGCTCAGACATTGCAGTTGTTAGCTATCTTTATGTCAGTTTTTGCTACTGACTATTCTCGTCTCAAAGGTTTGTGTGAGCTCTAAAAAAATCTTAATAATTAACCATACATACAATGTAATTCAGTTAAGATAGTTTGAAGAGCACATAGATATGCCCACAAATACTTCTTATTTAATTTGCACATGACTATTTTCTGCTTTTATTCAAGTCTTTTTCTGAATTCTCAGTTTCCCTAAAATAGAAAAAATTATTTTAAAAAAAATTCTGATAGCATAGTGTGATCTGGTATATTTCTTGGAATAGTCTTTTCAAAGAAAGCTTGTAAGGACAGACAACTATTTTTAAAAGCATGTTTACTTAAAAAAGCTCAGTGGTTTTAGTATGTATAGATTTTATTAAATTTATTTTAGAAAACATTGAGATAAGAGGATTATGGCATTTCATCCCATGTACAGTGCATCAGGAAATGTCCAATGACCCTACATATGATAAAAATGCTGATCACAGCCAGCTGGTTGTACTTGTCACTTAAATAAAGGAGCTGTTGAGAAATAGTTGTCTGCACCCTAAGCTGTGTGTACAAGTATTAAATGGAGTGGCTTGGTGGGCATTTATCTGTGTTTCTTCAGTAGTGTAAATGAAAATATATATCTGAGTGAAGAATTCATTTGCATGTCAAAATAACTGCAAGTTTGTTGTACTGGAGTGCCCTTGACTGGATTTTATTGCAATCATGTGCACCAACCTGTCTATCTAGAAAGAAGCTTAGTCATTTAGTATGAAGTTGTAAGAAAAGAGCCAGTCCAGAAGCTTATCCTACTCAATATCTTGCCTCTGTGAATAGACAGTAGCAGAAGCCTAGTGAAAGAAGAAAAGAAAGAGGGCATATAAAGCATCATCCTTCCCTTCAGATAACCTCCCAGGTCCAGCAACCAGAAGTTTAAAGACTTTATGAACTGGAAAAATAATTCACACAGTCATGTTTAATGGCGACTGATGGACTGGTAGTCTAATTGTCTTTTTTCTTTTTAGCCTATTTGTGTTTGTTCTGCATTGCTCCCTGAGGTAGTGAATCTAACAACTTAAGTATATGGGAAGGTGTAATTTTCTTTGTTTTGTAACTAGGGTAGTTCTGACATATATATTTATCTGTTCTCTGTGGATCATATGAAGTCTTGCTTGCTTGCAGCTGTTGTCTATACTTGCAAATGGTTTAACTTCAGGCCTACGTAATAAGAACAGGAAGTATTCTTCAGAACATGCTTTACAGTATCATCTTATTTGATTCCTTTCTTCCTACAAATTTTCAAGTGTCATAATTAGTTGAGATACCTCTATTCAGAATAATGGATTAGAATTACAAGTATGGGCGTAATGACCTGCCAAGAAGCTTAGCTAGATGGAACACTAACAGATATCCAGAGGATGGCTACTCAACAGATTCACCAGAGACGTATGTTGACCTTAGTGACTGGAAAAGAAGCCAACACAGCTATATGAATTTTTCTGATTTCATATCTTGATGTCAAAATCAATAGACTACACTCACTAATATTAATAACTGTTGCACAGTTTCAATATTGCATATAGAAAAATTGTTTGACCATAGGATTTCTTATTCTACTAAGAAACCACATGAAATTCAAGTAGCTGCTTATGTTGAAGTTCTCAAAAACTGAGTGTAATGAGTGACTAAAGTATGATTTACAAATAATATTGAAGTATAAGAAAGTAGATTAATTTAGAAATGGAGCAGAACAGATTGTATATTATCTAAGTGCTCAATGGGGAGAATACAAAAGTTCTGTCAAGTTCCATCCCTTTGACTTCAGCCAAACTTTGATATCCAAATTCATAGCCCTTGTAGCCTGATCTTTGTTGTAGGATTTGGGCATCTGCTGTGAAACCACTGCTTTTGGGGCTGGATTGATAAGGATTGTTTTTCTCCTTGGTAATTTGTTTTCATGCTTCTAAATCTTTCCCAGGGCGGCTTAAAGACCTGTTTAATAGATCAGAGCAGGGAGTTCAAACAGTTCAGCAGATGGTTGTATTCATAGTTTTCTTTTGGATATAGTTCTCTAATGAATTTGACTTAGATATGGATTAAAGGTAAGATGTCCTCTAATGAAGATGGGGGAGTTGCAGGATATAATTTTTAAGAAAGCAGTACTCAGTTGTTTGAGAGCAAGAGTGTTGAGTTCTAGCAGTGAGTAAGAATACCTTCAGAGGTGGGCATGGCATTTTGTGGCTGTTCTCAAACGCAAAAATGACAGATGGAAGACTAGTGATCTACATTATATGATTTTATTTCCAGATATTTCCCAGCTGAGGGAAGTTAATAAAGTTGGGGTGTAATTAAACCNGCTGACAATATTACAAGGACTGGCTACTTCTGGGAGTTAATTATGTGCTGGTAATACATAAAGTAACTAAACGAGCAAACCTCTAAAAGTGCAGTGGTGGTTAGATTGCAATAGCGTGTACAGCACTTGGCATATTTATGACAGTGAGAAGACTAACACTGGAACACTGAATACATTTCAGATATCTGTATATTGAAATATGCTGATAAAGTTGGCAGGGCACAGAGAAATCTTAAGGCTAGAAGAAATGCCTTAAATTGAAAGAATTGAAGAGCACCATTTCCTTTGTTTATTAAAAAGTTTAATTGCAGTCTATAAGAATCTTTATATACTGAAAATATTGGGGAAGTAGAGACTCTGTGATATGTCAGCAAGAGGTGTATTAAGATTTCTTTGGTAAACACACCAGTAAATTCATAGCTGAACTGAAGTACATATGTTTAAGAAAGAGGAAGACAATTACCAATAGAAAAAGCTTCCAAGAAAAATAGTAGATTGTCCATGTACTCAAGAATCAGATGCCTCTTTGGAAAGCAGGTTGGCCAAATACAGCTCATGCTGTAATCATGTATAAACGGTTGGGCTCAAACCCATGTAATGGAAAGAAATTTAATGGCTTGTCATACAAACACAAGACTGGATGAGATGACCTAATGGTCCCCCTGGTGCTTAAAGCCAATGAATATATGAAAAATATCAGTAATGAAAGCCAGATATTCATCTTGAAAATAAAATATATGAAAAAGAAACATCATGCTTGGCAAAGATGCTACAAAATGAAATTTAACGATGCAGA
>VXAL01014256.1:43972-61837 GCA_013399475.1 Chauna torquata | reverse complement strand
ACAATCCCCAACTTTCACATCTTGCAGAATACTGCAGGATGTGCAGTACTTTGCTTCTTGAAGATCCTATAGTAAACATTGTAATAGTAAAAGTAATACTGAAAAGAGAAGGCAAATTTGGAACTCCATCTATTACGCTATAACAAAATTTGAATGCATGCTTGTGTATATGCGTGGTAAATGGTGTTGAAATAAAACTTTTCAGGAAGATCTCTGCTCAGAAATATTACCATTCACTGTTCTATGTGGTGCTTGTATTGTTTAACAAAATTTAAATATATATTCAACATTTTACTCAGACCATAATAGTACTTGTGAGTTTTAATAACCTCAGGATTCTGAAGTGTCTCTATATCAACTATTCAGATTCCAGAAAATACTATAATAGGAGTGAAGAGGGCCCACAGACAGCCTGATAGAGGTATCGTCTGCAGGTGACCTGTGGTAATGAGAGTATCAAATAAGGGAAAAATCTCTTAATGGGACAACAAAAAAAATCCTTTTTAGATGTTCTACTACTAGAATTTCTGTAAAGGGACTTTTTATTATCTTATCATTAGTGCGTTCAATAGAAATTTTTTGGGAGGGAAAGTCTTGGAAGTAAAATGAAAACTTAATGAAAGTATCAAAACCTATCTTTTGGCTTCGCAGTCAGACAAAAGGTTTATGAAGCTATTAACAAGAGACTGTATTCTAAATAGCAACCTCATTTTGCATTAAACTTCTTTTACTTTTGTGTTCACAAGCCGCATACAAAAACATGCAGAGCTGAACTAGTCTTTGGAAATTGGTATCATATAAAGGGTCCTACATTTTTAACCAGATACTACACTTTATGAAGCAATAAATCAAGAAGTCTTTGTAAAACACAAACATCTTTTTGAAGCAGAAGAATTCAGGGAGAACTCAGGGTAAGATTGCAAAATATCAAGATAATTTTTGCCTTCTGCAAATCACAGTATCTAGATTACAGATAACATTGAGTCATTAGTTCTTCATGTTCAGACTTGATCCAAAGTTTTCTCTATCCTTTGTTTGAATATAGAGATTTTTTTACAGAAGTTAGATGGGGTCAAAGAAAAGTATTGCTTCTGTGATCTGTGGCAACTAGTTAGTATGATCAGTCCTGGGAGATACATTTTAGCCTTTGAAACTCAGCATGTTGCACAAAAATTAAAGCAAATTTCACTTCATTCTGATTAAATTAAATCATCATTATAAATGAATACATGAGAAGAAAAAGAAATAATTTACTCACTAAAAATTCCATTTATTTCTCTGTTACACTTGCTTAATAAGACTACTGTGCAGTCGATCAAAATGAAACATGAAATCTCATTGATATTCTCTGGTATTTGATCTCAGTAGGGCATCTCTCTTTTTCTCAGAAGTATAATCCCCTTCTTACATCCGAAATATAAATTCTAGTATATTGTAGGGCCCACTCCCATAGTCAAATGACAAATGCTGCATCTTTCAATCATATTTTTGCAGCTCCAAAACTGATAGAAACAGGGAAAGCAGATACATTTACATAGGTTGGCACAGATTAGGATGATCTCAATCTCAACATTAAAAAACAAAAACAAACAAACAAACAAAAAACCTGAACCTTGAATATTAGGCAACTTTCAGCATCTTTGCCAAAGGAGCTACTGGGATAATTGTTATTTTCCTAAATGCAGTCAAGTCTGCAAAGCCACACATCTGAACGAAACATATTATTGGTACACAGACTAAGGTATGTCTTGTGGTTAGTTTGCCTACAATTTTACATTATCCCAAAAATATCTCTAATGGCTCTCTTCCCATTTTTTTTTCCTGTTCTAATCATCTAGATTTTGTTCTCTCCCATGATATATATGGTTCTATAAATGATTAGACTACTCTACTAAAGTTGAAAGGCCCTTCCTGAGAATATCTGTGAAAAAAACTTAATATTTTCACCACCATAGTCTGTTTTGACAGATTTTTAATACCGTAAATACAGATTCACTTGTATGGAGCAAATAGTGAACAGCAAAAGGATGAAATTTATTTATAGTATTTATTAGCACAGATATCTATATGTGTCTGCTCTACTTTCTGTATACATTTTCATATAGGACCTGAGATTATATCATCTTTTGTGGGGACAATATCTACCATTTAAGTGACATCCAGAAAGAAAAACAGTCGCAGGAGAAAACTGCCTGCTCAGTGTTGGACGCTGGGATGGAAAACAAGAAAACCTGGATTTGTAACTATTGTTCTGTGTTACTTTGAAATTACGTTACACATCATCTGTTTATGGCATAGTAAGCCTTACTACTAATACCAGAAATTTTTGTCTCCATCTCTATAATGAGAATAATATTTACCGTTTTTGCAGAGTGCTTTCAGAAGTGGAGATGACAAATATTCAATAAGACTGAGAACTACTCATCATCTTCATTTCTACCTGAGCAAATTCTATCTTTACATAAGTTTCTCTCTTATGTCAAGTTCTCTCTTCTCCAGATCTTCTTAGTAGGCTTGTCCTGCATATTTGATTGAATGTCATTCTTGTAGCACAGTTATCAATATTTAAAGGTATAGAAGAACAGTTCTTTTTATTATATAATAATCCTGTACGCAGGGGCTGAGAATTAGCACAGATGCCTGATTGAACTAGCAAATTTCAACAGATTTCCAGAGCAGAAGGAAGTGAGCATGTTAGTTAATTTTGTTTCAGAACATGAGGACCTCAGAAAAGTCAAGGAGTATATAGATTCCTTGTAGAGTTCCTAGGAACAGGAATGTTTTTCTTTAAAATTACTGAAAGCTCTTCTTCCTGACTTGTAAAAGATAGTTCCTATTTTTCCTCATTGCTCACTGTATGGAACTGGATGGATTAGGAAATAAAGTGTGGTCAGGACACTCCAGTGAGTCCCTATTTCTACAGCACATACCTTGCTCCATACTTTCTAGTAATTGCTTTTATCAGAGCTGGTTAATAGAGTTTGTTATTTGCTAAATCAAGAATGTAGAAAAATATTCATGCGCTTTTGACAATTACATCAATTTTATTCTTGAATGGGAACAGCTTTTGTGATTATAAATAATCATTCTAATTCTTTTGTTAATTGCTTCTACAACTAATGAGTTTTTTCCAACATGTCTTCAAGAAAAGCCTACAGAAAAGAATTCATATCCATACCGGATACAATACTGAGTTTCAAACATAAGTTTCTGAGGCCATTTGTATGACTTCAAATATAAGTGACATTAAATAATATAACCACAGCTAATGGCATTTAAAAATTTTTTGAAGAATACTGATAATGAAAACAGCAATATTCTCAAAGAACTTAATATCAATTAAAAAAAAAATTAAGAAAGAGCAACAAAACAAAACTACCACTGTATGGAAGATATAGGGGGAGAAAAAGTGAGAAGTAGCAGACAGGGGGCCTGATCCTAAGAGATACACAGTAATTTCTCAATTCCATCAAATTAAAATTATATTTAAATATTTTCAATCACTTATCAAAATGTATTCTAAATGCCCTATTTTCAGAATTCAGTCATGCATCTTTCGTTTACATCAGTGTACTGAGTTTGTTTTTTTTTTTCTTGAAGTATTAATCTAATACGTAAGATGTAAATTAGCCCTTTTCTCTAGTAATTTTTCTCCTAATGACATACAAATAATTTGTTCTTCTCTTTTTCTCCTGCTTCATTCACATTCTCCTACGTCACACAGTATTCTGGAAGAAATGATTTGTCTTTTATTTCAATTCACAATCCAAAGAAGTATCTATTAGTGTCTGTGACAAAAGTTAAAAGCTACTATCAGAACATGAATGAAAATCTATCAGGCTTTTATCCACTTCTAAACAAGAGGTCTCTAAACACAATAAACATCAGTTCTTTGGACAAGTTAAGCTAAAGCAGCAGACAAAGTAATCTTGTTATTTATAATTCTAGTTGTAAAAAAACATCTCTATCAAAAAATGTTGATGATGGACCTCAAGTGCCCTACACAGAACACCTGACAGCTGTTCAGTTTTAAAATTTCAGAAGTATGGCTCATGTGTCTTAAATGATCTGAATGTTCTACGATCTCAGGGGAAAAGGATGGGAAGAATGTCTGTAATGAACAACTGCAGGTTTTTTACAGTTTATCAAGTATTAAGTAAAAGTAAAGCCACCCAGACATTGTCCTGGGCAACCTGCTGTAGATGTCCCTGCTTGAGCAGGGGGGTTGGACCAAATGACCTCCAGAGGTCCCTTCCAACCTTAACCATTCTGAGATTCTGTGAAAATTACTTGTCTGTAGGCCAGTTTATTCCCTTAGGACTGATTAGGAATTATCATAGGCCTTAAAGGGTTATAGTTTCAGTCCAGTAAGACATATCACTTACAGAATTATATGAATTCAGTCAATAATCACCTGGGATAAGTTGTAATTTTATATCGAAATGAAATTCAAACATAGTGGATGATCACTAGCCCTTACTTGGAATATTCAGTTATTTTGTGTAGAACTGAAGCATGATTTTGATGATGGGGAAAAAATAATTGCTGTTTTCAGTCTCCTTTTGGTGGTTATACAGATGATAGAATTAGACTCTTAGATGTATCCAGTGAAAAGACTAATTGTGTCACCAGGTAAATTCCAACTATGAAGAAAAATAATCACGATGACGATGGTTAAACATTGTAACTCATTGCTGTGGAATTTCCACCCATGGGGATACTCAATATCAACAGGAAGGACTGAACAACCTGATGAAGCTTCAGAGTCAGCCTTGCTGTCATGAGGAGATTGGACTAAGTGAGAGCTCTTCCAACCTAAATTTCTCTATGAGTCTATCATTTTATAACTATCATTATCAGGCTACAACCAATATTGGTTTTAAAACAATCAGTTATGTTATTCCACTGTCTTCTTCCGATTAGGCATATGAAAGACGGGGAGGTGAATAGGGATAGCCAGCATGGTTTCACAGAGGGCAAATCATGCCTGACTAACTTGGTGACCTTCTATGACAGATTCACACTGGTAGACAAGGGAAGAGCAACGGATGTCATCTACCTTCACCTGTGTAATGCTTTTGTTGTCCCACACAACATCTTGTCTCTAAATTGGAGAGATTTGGATTTGATGGATGGACAGTTTGGTGGATTAAGGACTTGTCTGGATAGCCACATCCAAAGAGTAGTGGTCAACGGCTCAATATCCAGGTGGAGACCAGTAACAAGTAGTGTCCCTCAAGGGTTCACACTGGGACCAGTATTGTTTAATATTTTTATCGGTGACATGGACTGTGGGATTGAGTGCACCCTTAGCAAGTTTGCAGACAACACCAAGCTGAGTGGTGCAGTTGACACAACAGAAGGAAGGGATGCCATCCAGAGGGACCCTGACAGGCTTGAGAGGTGGGCCCACGTGAACCTCATCAAGTTCAACAAAGTAAAGTGCAAGGTCCTGCACCTGGGTCAAGGCAATCCCAAACATCAATACAAGACTGGGTGGTGAATGGTTTGAGAGAAGCCCGGCAGAGAAAGACTTTGGGGTACAGGTGGATGAAAGGCTTGACATGAGCTGGCAATGTGTGCTTGCAACCGAGAAAGCCAACGGTATCCTGGGCTGCATCAAAAGAAGCATAACCAGCAGGTTGAAGGAGGTGATTCTCCCCCTCTACTTTGCTGTTGTGAAACCCCATGTGGAGTACTGCATCCAGGTCTGGGGCCCTCAACGCATGGGAGACATGACCCTATTATAGCTGGTCCAGAGAAGGGCCAAAAATGATCAGAGCGCTGGAACACTTCTCCTTGTGAAGAGAAGCTGAGAGAGTTGGGGTTGTTTAGACTAGAGAAGATAAGGCCCTGGGGAGATCTTATTGTTGCTTTCCAACACATAAATGGGGCCTATAGGAAAGAAGGGAAGAGACTCTTTACCAGCGTGAATAGTGACAGAACAAAAGGTAATGTTTTTAAACTAAAAGAGACTAGATTTAGCTTAGATATAAGGAAGTAATTCTCTACTATAAGGTTGGTTAGAGAGTGGAACAGGTTGTGCAGAGAGGTTGTAGATACCCTCTCCCTGGAGGTGTTCAAGGCCAGGTTGTATGGGACCTTAAGCAACCTGAAAAGTGTCCCTGCCCATGGCAGGAGGGTTGGAACTAGATGATGTTTAAGGTCCCTTCCAACTCAAATCATTCTATAATTCTATGTTCTTCCTAATCAAATGCCAGCCCTGAAAATCACAGAGCACTGACCTCAACAGGTCGTCTATTCCAAATTCTTACTCCATTGCAAGAACGTTATTTGTGGCACATTTCTGATAATTTTGAGTCTGATTTTAAAGACCTTCAATGACAAAGACTTAGGGAACAGTATCTCTTTGCTTCACTATCCATACTATTAGAAAGTTTATTTAATGCTTAACCTTAATCTCTTTTGCTTAAATTTAATCCTATTAATCTACTCATCCTGGTCATGATAAACTAAGCTACCCATTCTTTTCAGAAGACTTTCTCATGAAATTACTAAATTCCAATTTTGCCTTTCCTTTCACTGTAAGTTATGCTTTTCCCACTTCTGATCACATTCCTTGCTTTGCCCTCTCAGTTGCCTTTAAATGAGGTAAAACAAATTAACAGTTGTGGCCTTCACCACTAGTTAGTGCAATGGATAGATCTTGTGGCCTGTATTTCTATGTATAAATCATAATATGTTCATCTTTTCACAAAGTATGTTTGTGAGGCCTGTCTGTATGGAATATATTACCACATATATATGCCTTCTGTAGAAATGTTATACATCCAATTTTTTCTCATTCTGTTTATTGCAACCTAGTATCATGCATGTATTTCATATATTTATATACTATACCAATATGCAAGTCAGCAATATGCATATTAATGGTATCAGACTTACAACAGACTGCACAGTACTGCCTAGGATACTCTCCATTTTTGACAGAAAAAAACATAATTATGCTCAGTAATAATTCTATCAATTTTTAAATGTCATGTGAAACAGTACCAAAAACCATAATTAAAACATGGTATGTCTCCTTCTTCTCCACTGTCTTTAAGACCTGCAATCATGTTATAGAAGGGAAGCAGAATGGTTTGGTGCAGTTTGTCTTGGCATATCCATATCGGTTATTGCTTATACCTTTATTATCATATAGCTGCTTTCAAATAATTTGAAATAAGCTGACAGACCTATAATAACTCCCCTTTTTTCACATTTTTTTTAAAAGGAAATAGCCCTCTTCAAGGTTTCAGCTACCATTAGCTGTCTTCTGTGAGCTCTCAAAATAACTACTAATGGTCAAAACTTTTCTCAGTAATTCCAGATAGAAGGAACAGTGAGTTCATAGCCAGTGAAATGCAGCATAAGTGCCAGAGAGTATTCCTTGCCTTTATATATATATATTATCATGTTAATGTAATGAAAATAATTTAATATGAAATCTACATCTTTATTATATATAGCCACAATCTCCATACCTCCCAATTTAAGATACATGATTAAATAAACCTAAACAATGACACATACATTGAGGAAAATAAGTAATTCTACTAAAGAATTAGGTATTTCCTAGGCATTTTTGGAAAAGAAGTCTTTAAAATTTTAGAGATCTGTCTTTCCCAGCTAAAATGATTTATTTGTATACTTCTCATAGATATTCAAAAAGCTTTGCCTTTATAAAATAATGCAAAATAAGAAACAAAATTATCAGAGGAAAATACAGACTCTCCCTCCCGAAATCTAGCCAGTTTGGTTAGAAAAGGCAATGAGATAAAATGAGTGTTAGTTATACAGTCTCACGGATATAAATGTTCAGTGCAAATAACACTAAGATATTACTGTTACAAGATTAAGACCAATTGCAGTAAACACAAAGGCCTGGTGAGGGGCAGAAGAACAAGGTCTGAGAAGCCCAAGTAAGCTCAGTAAGCTAATCAGTGCAAGCTCACCCCATTAAATCAGCTCTCCTTAAGGCCATCAAGGAGAGCGATTCAACCACTGGCCCTGGTGTGAAACCTGCTGACACGGAGCTTGCAAACACAACCAGAGAAAAGAAATTCTCTCTTCCTGTAAAATCATGAAAACTAGAGGGGATGATCTCCTATGAGGACTATGAGATGCAGGAGAAAGAGCATTTTGGGACTGTTTTAAAGGAAGTTTGGCAATGTGTCAGACTTAAGAGATGTTTACGGGAAGGACCAAAGACAAGGAGAGGGATGAGGGTAGACTTAGGAGGAAGAAGCATGGGGAAAAAAGGCAAAAGCTCCCTCAGAGAGGCATATATAAGAAAACTAATTAACATAGATTTTTTATTTGATATCTGGATTCACAGACAGGAATACTAAACAATGAATTTTAATGTCAGGCTGGAAATTACTTTAGAACACAGGTATTAGACATTTGAAAACAGCTAAGACATTCACTTGAAGTAATAAAAAAAGATTTAGAAATATTTTAGCTGAACACAAGAAACTTGAGTCTGATTTTATTTACATAATGAAAAACTAAAGGAGCAGCAAAAAAAAAAAAAAATCAACCAATTATACTCTAAAAGCAGTGTCCAGTTTTAAAGTTCAAACTCACAACAAACTAAACAGAGAATTGTCATATAATTTGAACTCCAACAACATTTGAATCTGTAAATCCTGGACCCAAGATCTTCCTTGATATTAAAGATGGAGAAACTTAAAAATTACACAACGCCAGGAATATGGTGACATGCATACTGTAAGTAATAAATAAAAAATGAGTCATACACAAGCATATGGGGTGGGAAAATGAAAGTGAAAAAGAAAAGATGAAGAAAGAAAGGCTCTGTAAACAAACATGAACTTTGATTATATTTTTTTAAAACTTCAAAGATTTGGGATTTTCTTGTGGTTGCCTTTATGTTCTTTTGAATTCATAAGCCTTGTACTCTAATTTCAAATTCATTCATCTACATAAATCAAGCACTGAAATGCAATGTTTTTCTTACTGTTAAAACTGTTTGGCATGCACCTTTTTTTTTTCTTTATATGTTAGATAAATAACAATTAACATGTTTCCTTGTTATAACCATGTTCTAGAAACGCTAATATGCAAGATTGCATGGCATTTTGAAAAAGTTTACTGGAATCCTATTAGATGTTCTACTTAATATTTACCGCAGTTTCTGAAACTATTTTTTTTAATTATTATGCATATAAACAAGTTGATGACAAATACCTTTTATATACACTCATGGTATGAATATGTAATTTTTCCCTGTTTGATGGCACTGATTTCTGTAGTAAAAGTCAGAATAACTGTTCCAGTTCCCTCCTTTATTGCTGTGCTCTCCTGACCTGATCTATGGGAAAAATTCAGAAGTTCAGGGCACATCTACATACCAGAACATGGAGTCTTTTTGGAGATTTATTGGCTCAACCACAACGATGTCTGAAGGAAGTTATGCTGGTTAAGGGTCATCTTGGCTGTGAAAGAAGTGCTGCTTTACTCATGCACCAAGCCAAGCTAAAAATCAAATCATCAGTAGGAGACTCTATATCACACTCCTCAAAAGTGTAGTATTAACGCTGAGCTTGATGTGAAGCCAGGTACAGGTACAACAGTGTTTAAATTGCTCTGACGAATTCTTTTTTTGTTAATTTGCTACAACATGCATTTATTTATCATTATATACCAATTACCTCTGTACATTGCTCAGATGAAACATGGAATAATTGGATGGTCAGATGCCCAGGTAGGAGGACTGAAGATAAAGCAGCTACACAACTTTCAGGAATGCACATAGCTCATGACTACAAACAGATGGGATGTTTGTTACGGTCTTTCTCATTTCATATACATAATCGGATCAGCTATATTTTGTGTTTTCTTAGAACAATTATTTATAGCAAATTAGAGCTCTTTACAGAGATTGTCAGTTTTGTTCGCAGTCATATTTTCTGTAAATTGGTAAGTTCTGTGTAATCTCAATACACTCACGTTACTTGGAGTCTTGTGACTTTTTCTGTAAGAGTCTTGCATAATACGGAAAACAGGATATTACACTGAAAGGACTGTGTGATGGATTCAGTTATGCAGTACTTAATCTCCTCTTGTTAAGAAAAATAAAAAAAGATCCTTTGCATTTTAATTTAGCTCAAAAACTCTCATTTCTAACATTTATTTTGCAAATACATCATGGGGAGACAATATTTAATTCTGATATATCCTGGATATTTTGTTGGTTTTATTTAAATTGTGTTCTATCAAAAAAGGTCACAATTGTTTATCTTTCCTTTTTGTTTTCAGACAAGTGCAAATATGAGAAATGAGGGTGTTGCCATATTTCTTTGTGTGACTTGTGAACAGAAGAGTGACAAAGGATTCTTCCATGCATTAATGTGAAACTAGATCAATTAGAGTCCTACATGTACTACATTCCTGACAGAAATGTCTCATTCACCAACAGCGTAAGTGTTCCAATTGAAGTATCTGGAGTTCAGGACGGGATGCCTAATTTACCCTGAGTTGTTGATTTATCTTGAAAACAAATTCTATCAAAACTGCAGACTTCTCCCCTTAATTATATTTTAGTAAATAAGCATAACAAGATCCCATGAATACTAAGGGCTTTTAAGATACTCAACAGAGAGATTCTCAAAAGGACAATAATAAATTGTTTTCCCAAAACATAGGGAGATTAAGGTATCCAGAATAAAAAGTACATAAAAGAAAGTAAGTACCTTTTTGTTTTTGTTTTTTAAATTAGTTGAAAGCAACTGCTGTAGAATGACAACCCAGCACAGCTGGGTTGATTGAAGATAGATATATTTAAATATATCTTCAATAAGAATATTCACACTCTAAAGTTAAGCTTGACCACATGAACTGAGACTTGTAACACTGAATCTTAAGCAAATACCCCCATCATGCAAAAGCTTATTGTTCACACAATAAGTTATTTACTCATAGACTGTGCATATGTGATTAATAAATGATAGCAGTAGATATATCTGTAAAAGGTTTTCTACATGGCTATGTATAATAAACAACATGAAAATCAGCTGGAGTGTAACACTTAACTATTTATTTCAAACTTTCTTTATTTATTGCTCCCCTATAAGCTAGCTTAAATGTCCCATTAAACTATGAATATTTAAAAAGAAGAGAACTGAGCTCTGAAATCCATGGGAGATTTGCTTGAACAGTGAAACCAAAATTTCAAATTTACCAGATATGTGCTGAAAAATGCCAGTACTGTTTTTTACTGCCTCTTTAAGGAAATTTTAAAAAAAAAGAAAAATCTTTTTCTCAGTAGACTAGCTATAACATGTATTTCATGAGTTTAAAGAAGTGGCAGAAGACAGATTGGGAGTGCCATAGGCAAAAAAAACCTGACTAGCTATGCTAGGAGTTTTTAAGAATCATTGAGGCTTTTAAACAAATTGATAGGGTATACACAGAAATTAATGACTCCTATGTCTCCTGGACCGACAGTTCTCAGCCATATAGTCTACATTAGGACTCAAAATATATAGTAGTAGTAGTCTAAGTGGTTTGAACAGGGATAAAAATCAAATGTTTATTTTCAGTCAGAAGTGCAATTTAAAGACCAGAAAAAAAAATTATTGTCATTCTTTCTTGAATATCATGAAGGCACAGTCACAATGTGTATTTGTCTAGTTTCACTGATGTTTTCTATACAATGTTTATCATTAAAAATCTCATACAATATCTTTTTTCTGATCTAGTAATGTGAATAAAAGTAATACAGTATAAAGCCAACTTATGTTAACAGATTGCTGATCATCAAAGGTTCTTTATGGTTTTTTTCTGTGTAAGAATATTTTCTTACTAGTTCAAAAAGTTCTGGATTATTAGGCAATTTGGTTTAATAACCATTTGATAAGTACATATAAAATGCTTGGCTTGAAAACTTACACCCAACCTATTAAACTATTTCTTTACCAACATATAAGCACACTTGTTTCTCTTAGGAAATTATCTTGACTTTTAATATCTCCATGACACTAGATTTCCCTAAGGTACTGTCATCTTTTTGAAAGCTTTCTGCTAGATCAAAGTACAAGATAAAACTGAAATTACATCAATGAAATGAACTATTCATATGGAACTAATCTTTCTAGCAAAAACTTCACAAATAAAACCTCTCTTTGAAAGACCTGTGAAAACAATTTGTGTGTGTGTGTGTGTGTGTGTGTGTGTGTAATTTGTCAAGGTTTATGCTGTCAACACACTTAGCCTCCTCTTGCAAATTATTGTAAATGTAAAAAT
Organism: Chauna torquata; assembly: GCA_013399475.1. Taxonomy (NCBI): domain Eukaryota; kingdom Metazoa; phylum Chordata; class Aves; order Anseriformes; family Anhimidae; genus Chauna; species Chauna torquata. Next base: position 49,564 of record VXAL01014256.1, on the reverse strand, counting down.
GGTCTAAAAATATGACCAAATAAACTTTTGTACATAATATATGCTTAGAAGACCTTAAATTATTATACAAGTAATTATTTCTAGTATCTATGCTGTGTAGAGAATTGCAAATATTACATTGCAGTGTAGGCTTACTAAAAGAAAATATAATGTTGCCAGAACTCTTCAGGGTAAAATTGCAAGTTTTTGCCTTCATTGTGCAGGCCAGGCCATCTTTATTCATGATGTTTTTTAACATTGTATAACACAATGTCATGGTTTTGGCTGGGTTAATTTTCTTCGTAGAGGCTCATATGGTGCTGTTTTAGATTTTTGATGAAAATAGTGGTGACGTTTTGGTTGTTGCAGAGCAGTGCTTACACAGAGCCAAGGACATTTTTGCTTCTTGTGCTGCCCTGTCAGCGAGGAGGCGGGGGGTGCACAAGGAGCGGGGAGGGGACAGGACCAGGACAGCTGACCCAGACTGACTAAAGGGATGTCCCATACCATACGGTGTCATGTTCAGCAATAAAAGCTGGGGTAAAGAAGAGGAAGGGGGGGGACGTTGGGAGTGATGGCGTTTGTCTTCCCAAGAAACCATTACGCGTGATAAGCCCTGCTTTCCTGGAAGTGGCTGAACACCTGCCTGCCCATGGGAAGCAGCAAATGAATTCCTTGTTTTGCTCTGCTTGTGCCCACGGCTTTTATTTTAACAAGTAAACTGTCTGTATCTCAATCCATGAGTTCTTGTACATGTACCTTTCTGATTCTCTCCCCCATCCCACCTGGGGAGAGTGAGTGAGCGGCTGTGTGTTACTTAGCTGCCTGCCAGCGCTAAACCACAATACAACATATGATACTTTTTAACACTCCCCACGATGCATTTCATTAAAGTAAATGGGAAAAACTGCCATTTTAATTTCCTTGAAAATGCTTGGTAATGGATCCATATGGAATGTTCCACAGGAACATGTAACTCTCAGTCATTTCACATTTTAACTGTACACTGATTTGATTTGAGATTATGCTCCAACAATGCTGATAACATTCAATACCAAAGGCTTATTTGCTTTTATGAAAAATAAAATTACCTCTAACCATTTTAGTTATGCATTAGTTATGCAACAAAAGGTAATGCCAGTCTTGCTGATTAAGACTTTATTCTAAGTTTTTACATATAACAGTATCCTACAACTGATATAGGAAAAACAATCCTATTGTTTCCATTACAAATTCAATATTTCAAACTGTGGCAAGCTAAAACTTGGAATGCAAGCTGTTAGCTCAGTCAGGAGCTAACAGGTGTTCCGATAATATTTTCTTCATTAAAAGTGTTAAAAACAGAGTTAGAAAGAGTTAAAAACATTATGGATGGTAGAAAAAACATTCTTGGATTATATGGGTGGCTGCACAGGGTTTCAAGATAAAGATTAAATGGTCTGAATACATTATTCTGAAAATAGTGTGTTGTGTATCTTCACACCTAAGTGACACATTTGACAGAAGTCAGTCTGTTTTACTTGGGTTCAAAAATTTGTTATAATTCATATGCATACAAAATTGTAGTTAAAAATGCTGCATTCAAAATTATTTCCAGTTGCGTCTACTTTTCCTTCTATTTACTAAACGATATATATCATCCCTGCTTATAAAACACACTATGAAAACTAACTGTAGTTTGTGTGCAAAACTGGAAAAATGGTCACATTTCCACTTTTTATCCTCTCAGTATTTGGGAACAAAATAATAAAAAAAAAAAGTGATTTATTCTACTTAAATGCAGATACCTAATTGAAATATCTAAGTTAGACCAATTATCCTCTGGGCCAATACTTTGTGAATGGAGAGATCTATCAAAAGCTATTCAGAAGGTTATTTGAGGCATCTAGTATCTATATTCTCTGGAGGATCTTCCATTAACAATGAAGGAAGGCTGGGATGAATTATCCTAAAGTGGGATGGCAGGAATTTTTTCCTTTTGTGCCTTCTAAGTCCTAAGCTAGAGTAAATTCAATTTTTACTACTTTGATATATTACATATTCATTAATTTGGAATGAAAAAGGCTGTTTGGGTATGTGTGCATGTACACATGCAGGTATAGCAATCTAAAGAGGTAAGAATTACACGTGTAGTACTTCCATAGTTAAGTATTTTTTTACTTTTTTTTCTTTTCTTTTTTCTGAATATAAAGTACTCATCTTTGACAAAGATAGTCTGGTCACATATCCTAACCAGTCACATATAACTAAGCCCTAAAAGCAGTTTAACGGAAAAATAATCCACTGTGGAAGAGAAACACGGCCACGCTGGAGCAAGTTAGTGAGGGGCCATGCAGTTGATTAAAGAACTGAACAATCTGATTTAGGAGGATACATTGAGAGCTGTAACTGCTCAGTCTGGAGAAGAAAAGGCTCAGTGCATTCTTAACAATGTGTATAAATACCCTGATGAGGGGAATGAAGAAGATGGAACCAGACTCTTCTCAGTAGGACTCAGTGAAGCACAAGAGGAAACGGGATCAAACTGAAATACAGGAAATTTCACTTAAAAAAAAAAGAAAAAAATAAAGCTGGTCAAACACTGGAAGAGGTTGCCCAGACAGGTTGTGGAGTCTCTGTCGTTTGAGATATTCAGAAAGATCCTGAGCAATGTATTCTAGCTGACCCTGCTTAAGCAAGGAGCTGGACTAGACAATCTCCAGAGCTCTCTTTCAACCTCAACTATTCTGTGATCGTGTGATTCTGAAAAACAAAAAGGCAGCTGAGAAAGGACCATAGGTAACTTCTAACCTTAGAAACAAAAATGTACAGTATTTCGGACCACACTTCTCAAACTTCATATTGTTTGGTCATTTTGAGATATAAAAGCAATCTTAAATTATAAATCAATCAAACGATAACCTTAAGTAGTGAACAATTATTATCAGTGGGAGCTGAAACTGTTTGTTTTTAAAACTTGTCTCTAAACCTTACAAACATACGTAGTTCTCACTGAGGACAAAACGATATTACAAGAACCATAATATAAGCTTTGAACAGGGTTATCACGAATAAAATAGATATTTTGAAGAAGTACCAAAAGGAAAATAATGTCCAGTGTTTGGTAAGCTGCTAAGAAAAACTCCCATATGCACCTGTATAACACTAGTAATACTTTCAGAATTCTCCTATTCATTCCTTCATGAGCAGCAAACTTAAAACTATCTTATTACTATTCCTAATGTTCCATGAGTCAACAGTAAAGCATCAAAAATTATATAGTATATTAATATACAAACTCTTGGAATAATTGACAAATAGTTTGACAATTTTGGGAAGAAAACTGAAAACTAGCAACAAATTTCACAAATTATTTTCAACAGTCTTAAGTATTACCTATGTTCTCCAACGCAGAGAAGTGAAAGCTCAAAAAAGCCTCAAACCAAATAAAGCAGAAATGTCATAATTCTTAAAACAGTAGAGTGTTTTAAACAGCCTAAATGAAAACTTAGTGTCTTTGTTTCATTGAACAATAGTTTATTTAAATATTTACTCTCTTTCTTTTGGCTTTCTTACTTATTTTTAAATTCTTAAAATATTTGAAGTGAAAAGATACCGGCTTTTAGTTTCCACAGGTGTGTGTACAGCAATGATAATACAATCTTTAAACAGTAACCTAACTTTTCATTGTAAATCTTGGGTATTTTACTGAACAGCTTATTTTACATGCAGCAATCACTTTGATTTTGACAGAAACCTGAAGAAACATTACTGCCTATTATCTAAAAAGTAATATAAAACACACTACCTCTTAAAAACCCATTAGACTTTGAGAACTGTAAACAACTACAAGCACAGTTTTCAAAACCATTCTGATTATTTAAATAAAGTTTTGTATTTGTCACTGGACTTGCCCTGTTTTAAATCTCTGACTGCTCTCTAACATAGATTGCTTTGTGACTGTAAGCTTTCCACCTGGAATGGAATGGCTTACAGTGTGCAGTACTCCATGACACATCCCAACTGCTCAATAACAATGAATACAAAATGAAATGCAAAGGCATTCTTTGCTTGAGCCTCCAAAGTCCAAGTCCTGAAAAGATGGAACAGCTCTGACTTTAATAGTAAGCAGTGGCACAAACTTACTGGATGCTTACTACAAAAAAATACACACACTTTATAATTGATTCACATGAGTACAACATTAGTGCACCAAATAATCCTAATGTATGTACATGACATTGACAGTGTTCAGTATCTTCAACCAAATTGTAATTTTTGGTTGAAGCTGCTGAGCCTTCTACTATGTTAACGTATCTCCATGACAGTATAAGCAGTGGGATATAAATTAACATGCCTCCAATCCTTACCTTTTTGTAGTTTTTCAGTAGTGACTTGCAAAAAATGTATATTTCTGTTTTTTTCTTTTTTTTTTTTTTGTCCAGTCCATGCAATTTCTCAGTTAACAGTTAACAAAGCTAACTGTGAGAGTATGACAGAAGTAAAAGATGGTCCTACTGCTAAATAGACCTGTCAAGACTTTGGAAAAAACATCAGCGAGCCCTTGAACTGGCTACAGCTTTAGATCTTGCCAAATTGGTCTACTGGCACCACTCTAGGATTTGTCTGCCTAGACATACCCTACCAACTGAATAGTTCACCCCCCTACTGTGCTTTATGAAATTCTGTCCCATTTTACATTCTCAGAAATGTTCTGTCCTCACAGTTAACCCCATAATGAAGAAGCAGCTTCGCTTGCTTGTCTAGTCGAGCAACAAGATCAGAACTATAATCATTGACAGAATTTATCATGCATACCACAGAGGGACACTAAGGATGGGTTTCAATTTCAGATTAAGACACCTGAATTTTTGTGACTTAGGTGTCTACCTATGAGCCAGCTTCTAAACTGCCATTATAATAAGTGATGACCTACAGCCTAGGGAGACAGTCAGCTCATGAAGTAGACACCTTAGGTCTACTTCCTAGAGCTCAGGATTCAGCTGATCAAACATAGTCATATATTGCCATTTGAGACACCATGGGGTGTCAAGGACATCTACAAAGTGCTGACACATAAACTCTTGCTATGGATTGGAGAGCCCAAGCAAATTATGACAATGAAGATAACCTACAGTCTCAGGATGCTATCTGAATTGGTTTGTGTGCAGTCAGTTCAACAGCTTACCCATAATTGTGCCTGCAACTATTTTTATTGAGGACAATGGCTCACAAAGGGTCACCAGCTGATGAGTCATCAGCAAGTGTTCAGCTTGCACGGCTCCTTGAGATTATTAGTAGCCTACAGGAAGAAATCCAGAGCATATAAAAGCCTTGAAACCACTGACAAACATCTACACAGTACAGTGCTCCTGAATCTCTTGGTGCTGTTGCTTCACCTCTTGTCCTAAGACTTTAATCCACTCCCAATAGCATTTGATTGCATGAATATGCAGATTTTCTTTTTCCCTGCTGTATCTTCTGCATGTACCTTCTACATGTCCTAGCTTCTGCTTCTCCCTTAAATTCTAGCCAGAAACCTAACAATTTGGGACTAACCGCACAGAGAGATACAATTCATGTAGATATGCACATAGTGGTTTTTTTTTTTTTTTTTTTTTTTTCCATTTTGAT
>VXAL01014256.1:14756-43512 GCA_013399475.1 Chauna torquata | reverse complement strand
TGGGCTGCAGCCTCCTTCAGGCCACATCCACCTGCTCCACCATGGGCTCCTCCACGGGCTGCAGCGTGGAGATCTGCTCCGTGTGGTACCCCATGGGCTGCAGGGGGACAGCCTGCTCCACCATGGTCCTCACCACAGGCCGCAGGGGAACTTCTGCTCCGGCGCCTGGAGCACCTCCTCCCCCTCCTTCTTCACTGACCTTGGTGTCTGCAGGGCTGTTCCTCACTCCTCTCACTCCCAGCTGCTGTTGCGCAGCAGTTTTTTTCCCCTTCTTAAATCTGCTCTCCCAGAGGCGCAAACAACATTGCTCATTGGTTCAGGTCTGGCCAGCGGTGCGTCCCTTTTGGAGCCGGCTGGAGCTGGCTCTGATCTGACATGGGGCAGCTTCTGGAATCTTCTCACAGAAGCCACCCCTGTGGCCCCCCTGCTACCAAACCTTTACCACATAAACCCAATACATGCAGTCACTGGATTATAGAAAACATCACAGATAACTCCTCCGATATTAATCCTAGTTCAACACCTGAAAGTGCATATTCTAGCCTTGAGATGCAACATGATCAACCAGGTAGACTGAGCCACAACCATCAACTCCAGCAAACTGGAGAAATAAATATTTTTTGTTACTCTTTATGCTTGTATAATGGCTGCTTATCACTGGCTTTGTGGTTACTTTGACTACTTACATACTTTGATGTGTAAGATTGCTTTAAGAACAACAACAAAAATGGCTCTAGTCTGCATGAAAGCATCCACAGAATATCCACAGTTAGTCTCCTCTCAGTTCTTTAGTTATTAAAGCTGTTCTAAAAATTGTATGCAAACATTTTCCACATTGAGCTGTAGTGCATAACAAAGCCCTTCTGGGAACCATTCTTTTTTTCTGCAAAGGGACATTTACAGTAATAGCATTGATCGTTTTCTGTTTTAGATTTTCTGTACTTTAGATTACTACTTTTTTCCCTCCCATAGTCTTCCTGAGAACATGGCTGGAGCAATTTCAACTTCTGAATTACAGTCCATCAGCAGCTAGTAATATAGAGATGTTACACAGGTTAAGAGCTCATTAGTCAGCTGTCTTACATACAGCCAACTGCAACTGTCCTATCTCTTCCTGAAACTCATAAGATATTAGATTAAAAATAAATGCACTTTGCCTCTATTTTGTTACCACTCTCAGTAAATATCAGGCCCTTCTTGAAACCCTTGTTTTCACAAAAGCTTGTTGTCTACTGTCAGAATAAACATACTATTACGCAAGCCAGGTCCATTTTTATTTGTTTTATTCATTTCAAGTGAAGTCAAATACATGCCAATTAGAAGATATAGAATAGGGAGATTAATGCTTAAGATGTTTTCAAATGGTTCTCAGATCCCATTTTGAGGTTGCTATGGTGAATTCTCATATGCAATGCAAAGGAAACAGGACTCAGCATCCCTCTCAGTATGAGAAATGATGCTTTTTAAAATGGAAGTGACAATATTTGCCACTTTATTTTCAGAAATATAAGGTATATTTTTATTTCTGATACTTGTGTGAAGTTCTTGCTAAATTCAATCCAATTATGCAGTTCTAACAAACAAACAAACAAAATGCTGTTTTATATTTAAATATTTAAATTTTTGTTAATGATAAATGGCATTTTCATATTCTTCTTAAATTACTCTTTTCCAAAATGAATGCTCTGCATAAATAACATTGATTCAACATTTAAAATTTATTTCATTTTCTTCCTTTGTTGCAATTATACTAAGTTAGACAATACATATTTCTCAAGTAATGTAGCAGCTAAAAAAAATCACTGTTTAATTTGAAAATATTTGCCTTTCAGGTTTTTCTTAACTGCATTTATGATCTACTTTTCTTCTTCTGTTTGTGGAAATTATTTGATTTAAAAAAAACAACTGCTTTTTTAATTTGAAATAACCATTTTGATTTCTGAGGCTGATATCTTCATTTCTCTTCCATTTTGTACACAAAACTGATTTGGATAATTTTAGAAAATGTTACAATGGAATGTTTCAATGTTATTTTTGAAATAAAGGAGATATATTCATTCCTTATTTTTAGCAACTAACTTAAATCTCCTCTAGAGAGTGACTCACAAGCTGGGAATCTCCCTGTATTGACAATAGAATGGGAAAAACAACCTCAGAATTTAACCACTTCAATTAGGTGCCCAAAATTAAATACTATTATTACTATCCTTTTGAATTATGAAGTTTTAATTTTCTCAGAATATATTTATCATTTATGGATAACATTCTGCTCACTTTTATTGATATTTCCTTTTACCTTATTCACTGTTTCATGATTAGTCATGGGAGAAATTAACAGTGTGAGTCAAATATTTCAATGAATATATCTTTCAGTATCTAAGCAGTGATAACAAAAATCAGCAAACAGATGTGTAATTAAAAAAAGCTTCTTCATCTGAGGCATGCCCCAATTTATACAAATGTTGAAATAGTTAAATATTTGTATTCATAAAAGTTTCTGAGATCATTTCTTTCAGACATTATACTTATTACAGATACCAGCTTATAGAAAGAATTAAACCTTTCATATTTTAGGATCTTGTATTCTAGAGTTATATTCCATGAGTAATATGGACCTAATAATTTCTCTGGAAGTGGAAAAAGAAAGTAAAACATGGCTTAAATTTAAATATAATTAAAAAATAAGTCTCAAAACAATTCATTGTTTCAATTGCATGCCCAGCTATTTGCTTATTGTGGATGAAGTAGGCATAGGATGCCCTTTTAGATGCTCTTATTATTCTATGGTTTTGGTCAACTGTTGGATTTCAGTCTTCATGGTACAGTTTATTAGCCAATGCTACCCATTGGCTGATACAGAATAGCCTGAAGGAGTAACTTTCTGTTGCAAATATATATTGTCACTCCAAGTTATCTTTATGCATTTCTCACAAGCCTACTGTAATTCAATCTGTCTTCATGTCAGCTGATCACTACTTCCCCTCAGCTCTGCATCAGTCCTTCTTCTGCCATTCTATTATTTTTTAAACACAAACCATAAGACTAATAGCCATGATAAAATTCGTACAGACAACTGGTACTGTTCTATCTGTGCTGTCAGGAAAAAGAAGCTCATTACATTATGGTCAGTATTTCAGAGGGTGGCCATACACTTTCTTTGGTATCATACACCTGTGCATGGTCTGACAATATTTTTATGAATTTATGTAATCATGAAGATGAACAGATATGTTATGTGTGGCATGATACAAAGCCCATTGATGCTCAGATATATACTCTGTGGGAAAATCCAAAGAGATCTATGAAAGTCTGTGGAGAGAAACCCTCCAAGATCCCCTTTCCAAACACTCAAACCATTTTTTGGGAAAAATACAAGACCTAGAGATGAAAATTAGCTTAGGGACCATTGGATATGCAAACCAATCATATGTGGTTCTGACACAGTGACAGTGCTATTGGGACTTAATTTTTGAAGGGAAATATTACTGCATATTAATGCTTATTACTTAGGAGCTACTCTCTTTTATAGGAGAAAAAGGAAAAGCACAGCCTGGTGATTCAGCACCACTGTAGATTATGCCTTGATAATACAAATTGTAGGTTGTTTTTTTCTGTTGTTGTTTTGTTTTTCTTTCCATAGCTCCTTCTTTTAATGATTCACCTCAATTCTCTACTACTTCCCCCCCCCCCACCCCCCCCCATCTTTATGTCAGTTCACAGTTTTATAGACTTCCATTATGTTTGTTCTGTGGCATCTAATTTCCAGATGAGTTTCTCTCTCCAAACTTAGCCATTCCTTAAATGAAAGCATTCCATTCGTTTGATCCTCAAATTAAAATACTTTGAAATACCTTAAAAATACCTTAACTTGGCTTTCGGTCTTCTTTGGAGTCAATGGATGAGTTACGTTTTCCCTTACTCTTGTGGTGAGGAAGCACTACATGCTATATATGTTGCTATTTGGGAGAGGGGGGATTTTCTTTTGAAAAACAAGATACCACAGAATCATGTTGTTTTTAGTAAATGTTTGAATTTAATGTTACTTATTCATTAGAATAAGTGAAAAAAAAGGTTAAAAAAATTTACATTATATCTAAGTGAAAATAAATTACTCAAACCATGATTTTAAAAAATGCTGTCAGAAGAAGTCCCAATCTATTTATGTGTTTATATTACAAAAAAAAAAAAAAAAAGAGAGATAATTCATATCTAAAGCAGAGGCCCATTCTACATATACCTATTTGAAGGAGTGAATTCTGTAAAAAGGAGCAAAACAGATGAAATGACTTGCATTTACATATTGATGAAGACATATAAAAATAAAAAGTAGTTAGAAGTACAGAAAAAGAGTACGTATCCATTTAATCCTACCAGTTTTGCAGTACTGGAGACCAGGTAACATTTATACTACTTTATATTGCTTCTAACACTGAACTAAGCTTTTAAAACCAAACAGACAATGAAGAGAAGCTATATAAATTAGGGTTTCTATTGGATATCTTTCAAAGACATTATGCTAATTTTCCTAAGAAAGACAGAGAAGAATGTGCCAGACCAAAAACATTAGTTCAAATAAATGATTGTCCTGACACAAAAAACTTCAGGCAAAATTGCACATTCATGACTAAGGAAGGATGGTTAGGGAGTAATGATACTCATGTAAGATTTAGAAAGCCCTAGGTGAACTTTCTCTTCTGGAAGATTACGTTAGTAAGACAGCTACATAAACTGGAAGCTCGATACAAAAAAAAAAAAAAGAAATAAAGTACCCAAAGTGAAATTTACATATCCATTGCACAAACTGCAGTATTAAAAACCTTTGTGCAAATGAATGCTGTCCACAGAAGTGCTAAAACTCTTTTTTGTAGCACTTTTTTTCTTTTTAACTTTAGCATTCACCTGACATTCACCTGCTTCTGCATGTACCCTCAGTGCTAAAAACCAATTAAGAATTAGGCATTCAGATCATTCAGAATGCACTGAGGATTCAAGAGCCAGTTGTTCTATCATTTAGGCCTTACTTGCACAGAAACTATAGTTACTGCTACAGCTTTCTTTCAAATCATGTAAAAAGGAGAACACAGCTGCTTTAATGCAACAACACTATGATGTAGTAAATCTGAATAAATTCCCTAATCTGCCTGAGGGAAACGTACATTTCCAGAGTATTTTCACTGTTTTGATGTTGGGACACTTCCAGTCTTCCTGCTGAATTTTTATGATTTTGTACAAAAGAATTCGAAGTTTATATAGTTAAAAAGAGAGATAAAGCAAGACTGTAAACTAGTATAGTCAGAAATGGGATTCTGAGTCCCTGCTCCACAGCCTGTTTAGACATCTTGCAAGAGACAGTCATTCAATGAAATAAGCAATTCTGAAAACAGAATCTAGAAATCTCTTTTCCTAGGAGAATGACCTAAATGTAAACCATATCTTTTAGGTTCAAGACAAGTAACAGTGTGAAACTGGCCTACTGAGTAGATATAATGAGCATTTCTATGAACAAGTCTTCTCAGATGATTTTCTGAAGATCCTGCTTGGTCAATGTGACTAATGGTATGAATGGAAAAAGGAAGATGAAAAGTCTTTTGTCCAAGCTAGTGAACAGAAAACCCAATATAAATGCAGTAAGTTTTTTAACATAAAGAATAATAAATATTTTTAAAATACATATAGTTAACTTCACTTATTATTTTGACTGCCTTGATAGATTTTAAGAACAATTCAAAACTAAAAGAAAACTGTTTTCTCATGTAAATACATATATATAAATATCTATACAATAAATGTATATATATATGCACACACTTCTTGAACTCCCATCCAAATGCATGTGAAGTTGGGATTTACTGCATAAACATACACCAGTATAGCAATCTGAATCTAATCAAACTAACAAATATCCTAAGAGACTGTCCCAACCAAGATGTTTTTTCCTATATCCTCAACAATATCCAAAGCAGAAGAAAAATTGATTTCTACAGCTATGAATCACAGAATCACAGAATCACAGAATGGGCAGGGTTGGAAGGGACCTCTGAAGATCATCTAGTCCAACCCCCCTGCCGAGCAGGATCACCTAGAGCACGTTGCGCAGGATGGCATCCAGGCGGGCTTTGAATATCTCCAGAGAAGGAGACTCCGCAACCTCTCTGGGCAACCTGTTCCAGTGCTCTGTCACCCTCCCAGTAAAGAAGTGCCCCCTCATGTTGAGCCGGAACCTCCTGTGTTTCAGTTTGTACCCATTGCCTCTCGTCCTGTCGCTGGGCACAACTGAGAAGAGACCGGCTCCATCCTCTCGACACCCTCCCCTCAGATGTTTATATACATTAATGAGGTCCTACAAAGTTTTGTAAAAGAAATCTCATTTTCTGTAGGTGACTGCTTTGGACATAGTTAGCAATAATTTTACAAGATAAACTGCAAATTAGTCTTTTGGGTCAACCTCCCGTAAAGCTTTGAATGAGGAAATAGTGTGCTTTCCCTCGAACTCTATAGCACCATCCCATCCCTTCCAGTGTTCTTGTTTGTCCCTTACCCAGAAGGGAATATGGGAGCTTCCAAATGTTGTTTTGTTTTGTTTACTGAATAAACATGTATGATCTCCTGGACTTACTGTAGAAATATGGGATGAAAGCAAAGTATCTGAAACCCTGGATGCTTCTTGCCACATAGTACTGAGCAGACAAAGAGAAACTGGCAACTATACATATGGCTGCTTAGCAGGAATCATGTAATTAGAAAAACGAAAACTATTATAACAGTCTTATTTTTACCAAGAAAGTTAAATAAGAACCCTTTTATACCTGCAGGTACAGCAATAGACAGTGTGTAATCCCCACCCCCCCTTTCTTTTTCTCTGATGTAATTACAATGGAAATGTTATTTTGTGAAGTCTCCTTTACTTTCCTGCCATAGTATTTCCTCCATTACTCTCAGAAAACATCTGCTCTTGAGTTTCAGCTGTTTTTGTTTCAAGGCCTACTTCGATGCTCAGGCTTAAACTTCTGAAAAAGCTGCGAAGTTGTAATAAAGACCTGGGATACAGCATATAGACTAGAGCCACGGAAAATAAGACAGAAAGCTGCAGAGAGTGGCTAAGATTGTTGAGATGGGGACAGCTGGCAAGTCAAGGATTCATGACAGGTAACAAATCTAAATCTGTGTTAAAAACAGGGAACCAGAAGACAGCAACAGAGCAGCAACAAAGATCAGATCCTTCCTCTAGGTGTTTACAGACTTAAAAGGCAAAATAGGCACCAAAAAACTTTGAGGGACAAAAACTAAATTTGAAAGTTCTCTTGCACTGGATTTCATGATAAAATGCTTATTGAAATAGCCTGGTTTTGTCTTTACAGAAACATTACATGTATTGTACAATTGTGTAAAACTGCCTTTTAAAGAAAAAGGAACAATTTGTAAGCATGCTTCAAAGGGATTTATATGCCCATAATACTTATATATTTATATATCCACATCAGATGTGCATAGAAGAACATGGTAGTAAAATATAGTACTAGATGAGAACTATCCTTATCTTATGAGTTGGGATTTCCACATATTATTTCCTTTGGGTTATTTGCAGAAAGCTACAAGCAAACAAAAAATACATCTGGATACAAAAATAAATAGGTTGTTTAAAATTTCAGACATCACTTAGATATGTTGAATATGTCTAACTTTATAGTGTAAAATCAAAAAAGAACCTATCTGAAATTCAAGAGATAGCCTTAATCTACTTGTAATTATTCTTTTAGATCTGTGAGATTGTATTTAATGCTTCTAGTCGTAGAGATATATCTTATTTTAAAGTATTTTTTTTCCTCATAGATGGGCCAAAGATCATTTACTCTATATCTTTCTACACATTAAGAAATATCCAATAGTCTGCTACAGATAGCCTACTTATCCTATACTTAAAGCCTTCTCAACATGTCCACCTCTTCAATTGCAATGTAACCAGTAACTTAAAAATTCTGTATAAAACCAATATTTAAATTAATAAAAGGTAATATCAAAATACATATAATAACTCTGAAGCCAAACCGGGTATTAGTAAATTGTCATTACATTGTTCTGTATAATTGCACACTTTAATAACACATTCTTTTTCTCTACCTGTAGCATTTAAAAATGCTAGAAACTTTTGAACTACAGGATGTTTCACTTTTTGTTCGCCATACGCACCTTAAAGTTAGATTTCTGCCAAAATTAGTTAACTCAGCTTCTTCTGTATCAAAGACAGATAGGAGGTATTTGTCTGGATGTCCCCACACAATTGTTTTAAGAGAACCACCTGTCTTTTGTTTCATTTGAGATTTAGGTAACCAAACGTAGTTTTATGTTGTGAAGATCCCTGTTATATTTAGAGAAGATCTAGAGCTCATTTCAGTTTCCTAAATACCTTTAATCATGTAGGGACATTTTAGATATTCCAGGCTATCCAGAACATCCACATGCATCTGGCAGAGATGACAGGAACCATGAGAGCCCCATGACCTGCTGGAGCAGCAGCCCACCTTCAGCTATGTGTCGGCAACTAAATCAAGCTATTAGTGCCATTTTCGGTAGCTTGAGGTATCCCTGATAGCCTGATAGCCCTGATGCCCTGATAGCAGCTGCTTCAGAAAACTGGGTGCATAAGTCTAGGCAATATACATAAATAGCAAATAAAATGCCAGTAGGTGGCATTATATCCCAAGATCTTACATAGCACTTTGCATTAATAAATATCAAGGTAAAGCACTCAGTGAACAACTTCATTACTGAAAATTCATGAATGGAATTTTAGTTGCTTAAATTCAGGATAGTGATTCAAGAAAGTTTAAGCTGAGATACTTTCAGTGTTGATGGTGAGATTAAAAAAAAAAAAAGAAAAAAAAAGTTCAAGATACAGTATTGGGCATGTTCAGTATTATTTCCAGCATCCTGACTCTCCAGTCACCTGCTTCATAGTTCAGCCTGTCCTGAATTCAGGAAAGTGATATCCAACACAGAAACTGCTTTGATCAACAGTCTCAGACCTTACTGAACCCACTTAGATCTGGACATAAATGTCTTAGACTATGCATTTCAGTTTCCCATAGGTGACTAGCACAAAAGGGGACAGAATAATGTAAAAGCCACAAATTTTGGCTCCACCTTTTCCTGTCCCTCAATTTTTCCTATTCATTGATTTTGATGTCTGGAGTTCAATGTTGGTCTGAGTTTCAGTCTAAAGTCAAAATTTCCTAATAATCTATTCTAAGTATCTGGAGTCAACCTTGCAAATCTCACTCCAGAAGCTCAGACGTTACAGACATTTTTAATACTGAATACTACCTAAGCTAGTTTTCTGAATGCCTGGTCTATATTGTTTGTAATGGGATATAATTAATCTCAAGAATTAGTGAATAGTTCTGAGCTTGGCAGGATTGATACATTTATCACTAATATACACAGTTCACAGTGTATGACCTTGTCTGTATAGATCTTCATTGGAAGCTGTTAACTCCAATCCCAGAGAATGTCCTATCCTTTCCTGTAATAAGTAAAAACAGAATTATGAACTAAAAATATTGCTGCAGAAGGTAGCTGAAATGAGAAAGTATGAGGACAACGGTCTGTGAGACAAAAAAGCCTTTATTCAATAACAATGCAGGCTTGCTCTGGCTACCGACTCCACTGCCATCACTGACCAGCTGTGGTTGATGCAGTGTAATGCCTGGTGAGGCAGCCTGGACTGCAAATTCCCCTGCTAAGCCTGCACTGGGAAGTAACGGCTGTAGAGATGCAGCCACAAAAAGGTGAGCAATACCTCCCACTCTTACTGTGGAATTACCACTTATTGCGGTACATCTTCTCCCTATTTCCTATTCTCCAAAACACATAGTTGGTGTGATGTTTTTAAATAGCTCCTTATCCCTTGGTTAAGCCTCACAGATTCCCGCTTACAGGTACGCTGACTATTTTTGATGAATGGTATCAATTATTAATAGAATTTTAATATAAAAAAGGTCTATTCTTCTATTATGAGAAGAGCAATGCTAAACTGATACATTTAAGGAAGCAGTGCCACGACCTGAGACTGTTAATAGAAACACTACCGGTAGTAAAGGAAACATAGACAAACCTCTGCTTTTCATAGATAATACATAGAAGACAAAAGCAAAAATTAAAACCCACCTGTGGAAGACATACTAGAAGAAAATACTTTTTATCGTAAAAGTAAGTGAAAAACATAAGCTCAGTAATTAGGAACTGGAAAAACATTTCAAGTTGTCCTTTCTATTACTGTGGTACAGGAGAATGTATCGTTATTTTCATAATTTTTTGACAAAGGTGAGAAATCTTTCCGGGTGGTTTATTATGTACATCATAAAAATTACGTATACTAAATATATGGGAAAAAAGCATAGAAAGTGAAAGAAAATAAAAAATAAAAACACAAAAAGGGAGTAGTTATAAAGGATATGTTCTTGCTGGTAAAATCTAAAGAAATTCATATGTTAAAATTAATATACATGTTAACAACTAACTCTACTTACTTACATTATAACAAATACAAATAAATTCCATTGATTTCAATAACTTGCTTTCATTTCCTTACAGTTAATTTTTTACCTTTATCTTCAGTAATATAAAGATGTAGCTTCTTTAGTATGTATGGATATAAAACTGTATATAAATCCAAAGTGGGATACCCCTTGTGAAAAGACAGCAAGAATAGAGATCTATGATAGGCATTACTGTCATTCCTTAATGCACTAGCTGATACTTAGAATTTATCAAAGTAAATATATGGAATATAAGAATTTGTATAGACTATTATACAACATAGAAAGAGGCATCTAAGCCAAAAATGAGTGTCATGAAAGAGGAAAATCTTTTTCAATACTGTTAAACTCTGTGAAGAACAAACAATGGGTGAAGTCATAAGCTATAAATTTTCCGCAGCTTCCACGATGAACACTAATCATTATACAAAATAAATGCATTTTTATTGAAATCAGACTCAACAGGAGTAACTACTGCACTTCTGCTGACAAAGGTCTGTTCTTTACTTTCATGAGATATGGACTCAGAAAAAACTTTTTCAAATAAGACTTCAGTTTATTTACTTGCTTAGTTAGCTAGTTAGTTAAAATGAGATAATTATGCTAACTAAAATATTTGACAGTCTGGTATCTCAACTGGGATCTCAACTACTTACTTTAAATGTAAAAATTAATTTAATTGATTATCTGCTGCCCTTCTTAGGTGAAGCCAGAATCTGAGTCAAAATGGCTTTAAACCACACCTTACAATTTGCATGTAAATGACAGAAATGCAAGTATTTATTATGGATGTACATACTTCCCCAAAACTACACAAGCACACATGTATCCATGTGTCCAACAATATACAGATAAAAGCATTCACCTAATTTAACTTTTTTATCAAATATTTCATTTATTACCTCCTATTTATTTTTATTGCTTTTGGCACCTTACACCCTTTTACTTAAAACATCTACCCACTTGCATAGCCTAGTCTCTCACTGCAAGATAAGTGACATTTTCAGCATTGACCCCTAAGCAATCCACATTGATTAGGAAAGTAACTCATAAATATAAGGCAGAAATCATAAAAAGCCTTAAGCTGTGTTGTCTGAAGTAAGACAATCCATCAATGGGAAGTAAGCCAACTTTCTATTCTAGTGTCTTGGTCATATATTCTTGTTTCATCTTTCCTCTTCCCTGTTTCCTCAGGTCTGTTTCTGCCCTTTCTTTCTCCTCTTACCCAAGCCCTTCTCTACTCTGTCTTAACTGCTCCCATAGCCTTTGAAGTACTTTCCCTCCCATTCTTAAATGACAAGTACTTTTGCTTATTCATCTCTGAGTGTCATTTACTGTCTTGTCCTGTCTTACCTTGCACTTGTTTGACCAAGTGGGAGGAGGGTGTAGTGGCCAAGCATCTGCTTTCAGTGACTAGGCACACGTGACAGAAAGCTGAAGCGAGCCTCTTACCATGTGCTATTCAGTGAATGTTCGCAGGTGATTAACGTATACATATAAATCAAGATCCACTCCTAGGCAATTTGCAGAGAAGGGAAAAAAAGTTGCTTTCATAATAAATATTATTCCAAATCCAGCTCTAGGAACAACCAGGGCAGAAAAAGATTTTGAAACAGTAAAAGTATCAGATTGGATACCTATAATTTAATTTAAACAGACATAAAATCTTCTTAGAGTTGAACAGTATGTCATAAAGGCTACAAAAAATGAGGAAAATACCTAAGGATGAAAGCAGATCACACCAAAATATTAACTTAGTTATAACAGTGTATGTTTTCTAATTAAATTTTTCTGATAAGCTCTTATTTTATTTTATATAGACAGATTTTATTACACGCAAGACTTTTAAATATAACAAAGATACTTAAAAGAATCTGCCACAAAATTACATCCCTCAGCTTTAGAAATATAAACAAATTTAAGGGTAAGATCTTGAAGTAAAACAGTTGTGCTTTGTGTTCTTCAGGTATGTGTTTGGTAAACTACTATTGTATTTCAGAGGTCATACTACTGGTCACACTGGAGACGGCTGTCAGCAATGGAATCACCTGGTCATCTGCATGGGACACCTGTGACCAACTGCACCCATGGGACAGGACACCAGGGAGAGCCAAAGTGAACGAAAGGCACAAGAGTAGCATCACATTTTGATTTGTGCGCACACACATAGACGTACTGCGTAAGGCTCACAAGGGATTTAAGCCACAACATGTAAGTAGTTGTAAGACATAAATTATTCTCAGTGGCAGGCTACACTGGGAATTGAAAGTGCTCAGTATCTTGCAGGTCTGGACACTGAGGCTGGTTCTGTTAGAACACACGTAACATTAGAAGGAAGAGTGACAAACTATGCACAGTAGTTTACCATAAAATACACACAAATCCAATATCGGTTTTAGTTATTCTGGGGGTGGCCTTAAATAAATTGTGCATTATATATATATGAAGTATATGGGTGTCTAAACTGCCAGCATTTCATTACTGTCAGACATTAATAGATCAATTGGTTTGCATGTTTCCTGACAAAAAACTACAGAATTATGTTAGTTAGAATCTGTTATTGTAGCATGATATCATGGAACTAATGGAGAGTGAAGTGGTAACACTTTCTAGAGGTAGCCAAAGGCACACCATATGGAATAGCAAGTCGATGCAAAAGACCACAACACAGAAAAAAAAATCACCTACACTAGAAAAATGATATATTATTTTGTTGTATCTGGAAGTTAATTTTATCTTTATGAACAGAAAAGAAATTATAGATAAATCCTACAATGTTCAGAAATGTGTAAGTTAATGCTCAGGATAGTGTATGTTTATGCATTTATCTACAAATTGGTGAGAAGGCTTGAGATATTTTTGAGAACTTCAATCAGGTTTATTGGCAGTAATGGGAACAGGGAAGCTTACAACTTAGTTGTGGAGGGAGGAAGGGGGGAGCAGAGGGTCGCACATCCCCTCCTGCGTCACTGTGCCAGTCCATGCAGTCACCTCCTCAGCATGGGCTGCAGCCACCTCCAACAGGCTCTTCTGCCATCTCAGTGACCATGGGTAGCCAGTCTCTTTCCAGCAGGTTGGAAACGTTTCTGGCAGAGCTCCCCTATAATCATATCCACTCCCTACAAACAGAAACTGGGTCCCAACAGTGATATGTTAGCACAGAGGTTTCTTGATTAATGATGATCATTAAAAATTACCCAGGAATCCTCTTAAAGGCTGTTCCCTAGCACAGGGAACACTGTTTCTGCATATCACATTGCAGGTTTTCCAGGAAAAGGTAGTAAAATGTGCAATCTTTCATTTAATTGTGCACAGAACGTGGAATCTTTATTTCTCATCCCATACTGTCTTGACGTCTCAAATGCAGTTTTATCCAAAAACAGCAGAGTAAACTTTCAGGATACATAACTTATCTAACACAAAATTAATCAGAGAGATTTTTTGCAATGCTGCACATAATTTCAGTTTATTCATCATGATGACTCCACATAGGAAAACAAAATGAAAAGTAATGGATTGTCAGATTCTTGATATATAGAAGACAAGTATTTGAAGTTACATATGTTATGTGATAAAGATATATAAACTTGAATTTCTTAAAGAAACGTGCATTTTTATATATGGTAATTTCAATCATCTACTGATTGAAAATGTCAGTAGCAAATCTTTATCTGGCTTAACTGGTATTTACTGTTTTGTATTGAAGAAATAAGGTATACAGCTGTTCAGAGCAATTATGCAAATAAGAAAGAATGTTCTCAGCTGTGCTCTTTAGACCCTTCTTACCAAGAATTAGCATATATAATAACATTAATTAGGAAATGTCAGAATGTTTTAATGCTAACAAAGATGAAATCATATAACAAAATCATACTGCACTATAAATAATTTCAATAGAGTGTTTTCATTTTTGTTTATGTGTCATTTTTCTGGTGGAACTGCTGGGAGGGCAAACATCTGATCAGTCTTTTCTGTTGACTTGTCTTTTAGGACTGCACAACCATGGATATTTGAGAAATTAATAATTATACATACGGACAAAAAATTTAGCAAAAGAATTGACTGAAAGGTAGATCCTTTTCTATAGGCCTTTCTATTTCAATTTTAAAAGGTTGCATTATCATCTTTTCAATCACATAGGAAAAAGATGCAGAAAAAGATATTTACCTTAATTTCATATCTAATACATACATGTATTAATGGGTAAGCTCAGTCCATGAAGATTAATAAACAGCTCTTTAATTTTTAAGTGAAGTTTTCAACAGTACATACACAATCTATAAATATATATATATATGCTTTAGCAACCAGTTTTTTAAATATTATAGCATGCTAGACATTTCTAACTCCTTGAAATGAAAATGCTGTATACTGTTTAGATATTAATTTCCATCTCTTCTTACTCTACCTTGACAAATGATATCAAAGCCAGAGAAGACAATTCGATTGAGTCATTATTTGATTCTTATATGAAAAGTTGTTTAAATAGATGAATATGTAGGAACTGGAAAACAATCCATTCCATGTGTATAATAAGAAATTAGAAGACTAGACTGCCTATTTATACTATAAGAAGCAGTATGTCCACATACTGAGAAGAAGTGGACTAACCACTGAGAGCTCTTAACTGTATTAGGAAGCTGTGATGGAGAACGTTTATGTATAAAGTGAGAAAGGAGATTTCAGTGTTTCTGGTTCAGAAGCTCAGAAAAGTTTGTCAGCAAACACGGTGGTAATATTGTCATGACTGTGATACACTGAGGTTGTAAATCAAGATAAAGTATGTACTGGAAGATGCCATCCTTTATGACACAAAATATTTACAGTTGGAAAAATTAGATCTCTTTTTGTCTTCAAAAGCAATTAATTTGGTATTACACAGAAGTTACAACCAACCAACCTGCATTTAACTATGCTGTGTCAATTGGTTCCACAACTTGAAAGAAAAGTGTGGCAAATAGGTATGAAACCGAACAGAAAGTCAAAAAGGAGTGAGGTGATTGATCTTTAACTTCTGGACAGAATGACAGATAAATGCCAGCTGCTAAAATCTGAGGTATAAGATCCCATTGGAAATGTATAGAAATTTATACTTATTAGCTACATGAATGCTTAAGTTTACTCTAAAATTTTTTATGCGCCAGCTCAATTTAGTACTGCTTATACAGTTGTTAAGCTATACACAGGAAAGTCAAATTTATACTTGCATGTTCACTAAAAATACACATTTAAAGATTAACACACAAACTATGTTTCATTACATAAAATGTAAATTTAAATAAGTGCTGTACAAATTCACTAATTGTCCCACATGGCCATTCAGCTGTCTGCTCATTGTATCATTCTAATCTGTCACTTTAGTGCAGAATTCATAATGATTTTGGCATTTGTAATCAAAATGAAAACACTTAACACCTGTATAATTGGCCCATGGAAATCTAGGGGGCAGGAATAAAAATAAATTATTTGTCCATATGGACTGCCAGAAAGAACTTACCCTACTGCATGCTGATCTGTGAAATTACTTTGTTAAATTATAATTTGTATCCCTATTTATGCTTTTAAATTATTATATCATTTAGATTATTAAATTTATAAATGTATGTTAATTGCTTAATTTACCATTTCATTTTTGGAATCCATCTGCTTTGTATGCCAAAAGCGTCACAAAAATGTCAATTTGAATTAGTTTTGTTATGGTAAACACTGAACACAACAGTAGATTCTGTGCTTTCAAAAGGAAGCAGCGCAAAGACAATTTTCTAATCAGCATTTATAATGTTTATATACTAATTCGTCTGCTAGCTGTAATACACTGTGACACAGTCTGAAAAGGTACTGTCTAAATTCTACAGACAAAACATAACCTTGAATTCAAAATCCCCTCCTGCTGTACAAGTTATTCAAGTGAAAGGCTGCAAAAGGTGAGATTTGGATGCAATGCATGGTTATTTTTGAGAAATTAGTGCCTGATTTTTTAAAAACTACTACAGCATGAAAACACAGTAAAAAAAACAGTATGAGAAAGCTCTTAGACATGGGTATCTCAAATGAGCAGAAAGGTGGGTTAACACTTCTACTTTAATATTGCTGCAGTTGTAAGGAGAGTCAATATGGGACATAGCTGCAGAATGATTCCATCTAGTGAAAAAATAGTTCTCCAACTCACAGGGGTTGTAGTGTCTCACATGAATGCTTAATATGGCAGAAAAGCTTCTGTGTCCAGCCCTGGCCCTGTAACTGTAGTCAGCTTTTTCTAAGTTGATCAAACCGCATTCAAAAACTACTCAGCTTCTCTTTTTTTCCTTTCATTATTTCCATTTTCTAGAACTTGCCCGGTTCAGGGGCTCCAGAACTTCCACTTATTTCCAGCCTAAACTTAATTACAATATACTTATGCAAAGTTTTTCTTAGGCTTTTCTTCTGGTTAAACAGACATTTTTCTCTCTTTGGTGTTTTTACCTCTGATACATTTAAAGAGATAAAACATAATTTATTGCTCTATTTTCAGTCTCTTCTGATAAGTTCTATTACCTTCATCACTCTAGCAGTCTCCTAGAACTCCTAGAAATAGCAAGAAATAACCTGTATTAATTTGTATTCCTCCTTCCTAACCGTGTGAGAGCCAATATATAACCTGCATTCTAGACTGTCACTGGTGCATATTTTGGTGATATATGTTTTTTCACTGGCTATCACTATTATCCACATAAAACTTGCGCTGAGTTTAAAATACCTCAGGTAGTTATCTTCCCTGTGGGCTTGGTTTATTTCCATTACACACAAAGATCACTGGTGCCTACAGACCTATGCAGCCATTAGGGACAGGATTCAGTTGCTGAAACATACCTGCCTAATGCCTTTAAGTTGCTCTAGGTTCTCCAGCACAGCCACATGGTCTGCCAGATTTGACATCACTGACAGAAAACCATCTTCCTTTTAAAGATCCGTTCAGTCATAGGCTTCTAGTGCCATTTCAGAGGCACGAGGATGATAGGATCCTGAAAAGAATCTATGAAACACCACCCAGCATGTGGTGGAGTGGCACTTGGAGATCAAGTAGGATATTCTAGCATATTTCAGATGGCACACGGTACCCATTCAGTTTGGGAGCAAGTGAATCAAGCCAAGATCTCCACTTGTTACAAGACTTTAGGGGTCTACTATGCCTATAAAATACAACAGGTAGATAGACATATTCAGGTAACCTAGTCACACTGCATCCTACCCCTAGTGATTGATAGATAATCCAAATATTTCATTCTGTATGGTTATTTCAAATTTTCACCTTATAGCTAATGAAGTGTGTGACCTTGAACATTTATTATTAAAACTATCCCACTTCTATTAATTCAGCCTTCAAGGTCACCGAATTCTCCCTCTACGTTCTTTTTAATATTCCTGTGCTTTAACATGCCTCCTAATTTTGCAACATTAACAGATTTCAATACCATAGTGATACTTTTTGTGCCAAAGTCATTATTGAAACTCATAAGCAAGATCAGGCTTAAGTTCTTCGAGGAATTTCATGAGTCATACATCCTCATCTTGACAGTTTCTTTTTAAAGCAACAAATTTGCTGGGTCTACTACACATATAGCATATGTGTACTGTGTCCACTCATACAGTTAAAATCAGAAGCCATTATAAACTATAACGGAATGGAAAAAAATATTGGCCTTTAGCTCAGGCAAGGTCAGAATGCTGGTTTGAGATTACTTCCATCTCAACAGTTCTGTTTAGTGTGTTATGGTTTATATTCCAATAAAGATTAACTGTTTTTTATTTTCTCCATTTTAACCCAATGCATTTGGTTATGTTTTCCTTCAACATGTGTTCATGCAATTGAGGTTGGACTCTGGAACAACAATCACTCAAACAACTCCTCTGCCTACCCCTAAATACCGGTACGGCATTTCCTATTATTCTTCATAGTTTCATCCCCATGTTAATAGACTAATTAAAAATCCATTTCACTTGACCTGTGATTTCATTGCATAATTGTAGGATGGAGATTATCTTGTCCCATCCTACTTTGGGAACATTAAACTCTTTATGAAGGGTAGACAAAATTCAAAGTCATTTCCATCTTCACATTCTTCTTATTCAGCCTGCATTTGTCCCCATACTCACTATCACAAGAAATGGAAAAATGTAGTTTAATCTCTTAGCTTATACCTACATTATCTGGAAGATCCTTACTGAATAAGGATTTTTATTTTATTTTTCTTTCTAATCTTTTAATTGGTTTAGTTATACAGCTGAAAAATCTTCTGTGAGTTCTGTTTACTTTCATTTTGGCTCTGTACTTCCCAGCCTCAATACCATCTGGAACCACAGATAACTAAAAATACTAACATTTGTATTGGAAACATATAGCACAGTAATTGAAATCGATGGAAATAAAGACATTTTCCTCTTCTTCTGTTCCTGACACATTTTTTAGGATAACTCAAGGAGTTTATTTCTGTGTGAGAATAAGTGAAAATAAAATAATCCACCACCTTTGAAACTAAAATTGATAAATACTATTTTTAAACTATTTTGTTTTCCTTTAATTAGCATTACTAATTCAGAAAACAGTTTTTGTAATGAGTAGACTAAAGTTTTAGTGGGTTTCCTAAATTATTCTACTGGGGATTTCCTTCATTTTCTTTTTCTTTTTTTTTTCCTTCTCCTCCTCCTTCTTTTTTTTTTTTTTAAATAAAATTAGAATGGTTAATCTACCTTCTCAGTGTGGTTATGCTGGACACCTACTTCCACAGATAACTTCAAAATAATGAGTTAACTACAGTCTTTTATACACAGACTTGTTATAGGTGATTCCTCTTAACTTAAAAGGGCTTTTACATGGAAAGTTTTATACCATCGTTTTACTTGAAAATAAAGCAATATAGGTCCCACACTGGGACAGTAGAGATCGACAGAGAGTATCCTTTGTGTTTAGCTAAAGNTTTTTTTTTTTTAAATAAAATTAGAATGGTTAATCTACCTTCTCAGTGTGGTTATGCTGGACACCTACTTCCACAGATAACTTCAAAATAATGAGTTAACTACAGTCTTTTATACACAGACTTGTTATAGGTGATTCCTCTTAACTTAAAAGGGCTTTTACATGGAAAGTTTTATACCATCGTTTTACTTGAAAATAAAGCAATATAGGTCCCACACTGGGACAGTAGAGATCGACAGAGAGTATCCTTTGTGTTTAGCTAAAGTCAGCTTTTTGTTGTTGTTGTTTTCAGCTAGAATCAAAGTCTGAAGAAAGAGTTAAAATGCAAAAGAAATACAAAATAAATACCAAATTGTTATCCAATACCACAGTATTACAGTTCAAAAATAAGTTTATGACAACTACAAGCTGCAAAGTGTTATTACTGTACTGTTTACTAGCTTCATTACCAGAGTATAAACTTGTTTTTGTTTTGGAAAACACTACGTATTGACATGTTGAAACCAAATGTCTCCTAGTAGTTCAAAGATATCAATATGAGCCTTTTCAGTACATAAACACATTCAACCTATTCAACTGAGAAAAGTCCTACTCCTATTTCTCATTCTTTCTTTTAGTATTTGCTTATGTTTAATCAGGAATTTACTCCTTATAACTAACTCATGTAAAAACTTTACATTTGATTACACAATCTTACATTAATGAATGATTTCATTGACCCAAACACATCCGGCAGCAATGTGGCTTTTCCCTTATTATTTCACTTTTGTCTCTTTTGCAAAAGAGGGTTTTTGTACACTAGAAGTCTTTTGGGAAAGGAATGGATGTGAATAAAGAACAGTATTTTAATTAGTTTACTTTGAATTGTAATATAGCTGCCTTAAGTGATTTCAAATAGTATGGGAAAACATCAGGATCAAGAGAAACAACATCCTTGTTTAATGCTCCAGTACAAATCACCGATTTAAAGTTCCATTGTGGCTGTTTTCATGGAGTTTCTTACACCCATGCCTGAAGAACAGTTTATTTTAAAACAAATCTAGTTATGGCAATGAAAACTCTTTTGTGAAAATATTTTTAAACAGGTTTCATCTTTGCCGCAAGGCTTAAATTTCAGACTCTCTGTTAAGTAACAAGATCTGATCTTTCTCTATAAGTGTAGATCTACTTTTAACAAGTGTCCTTTTCTTTGTGCCTTGCAGGTTGGAAAAATTAGATTTAATCTTTCTCTGATGAAAGCAGGTCCCACAGACGTGGATTAAAACTATGTCTTCAGCTTCTAAACTCATCCAAAGTTCTGTTCCTTGAACTGTGTTTTCTGTGGAGAACAATACAGTCCCTATAATAGCTAGACAATGGTATGTAAACATTTCATGCATGGAGGCAAAAATAAGAGTCCTTTCACATCCACAAAAACCTGAAGCTGCAGAAGTATTTAATCTTTTGCCTAATTTTTAGAATTCTCCCATATTGTAGTTATTGACATATTTCATGCATGTTCAGACATTAAACACACTTCCTGAATGCACTGGTTTCCAAATGGGATAACTGTAAGCATGAACTAATGTCTTGCTGGAGAATTCATACAGAACATCTTTTAAAAATAGTATAAAGTCTATTTGATCAGATATGCTGTTATGGACACAAAAATAGTCAGATTTCTCCCATTTCAGAGATGACTCTCCAACAATCATCTTCCAAATCTAAAGATTCTCAGGCTGTGTAATTTTGGGGCTTTTCAGTCCACAGCTAAGTGTTTGTGCTCACCCTGCCAACACTGATGCAAACTTAGGTATATTTTAATATGCTTGTCTGAAGTTTTCACTTTTGTATAATTCCATCAAACCTAAAACCAGCATCACTTTCACCTTTTCTGTGCCATCAAATAGGGATCTGGAGAGAGCATCAATGTGCCTTATAGAGCTTGAAATGAATTTGACTTTTTGGTTTAATTCCATGTGTTTGTGTTAAAATCCTCAATGCACATTATTGAAATAAAGACACAATTTTCTGTTAGGGGAACAGAATTTTTTAGATGTCACAGAATCAACTCAAGGAGATGAGGACTATGTTGATAAAATGCTTGCCAGGTTACAGGCTTATTTAGTTTACTGTTTTCCAGACTCCTATCCTTTTCTTCAGAGTTGTAGTGGCAGGCAGGAATGAAACAGGAAAAAAACGTATATGACAAATTATATAAGTGAAAAAATTTGTTCTTAATTGCAGCACAAAAATCGTATATTGCATGTTTTACTAAACAGTTTGCTGGGTGAACAAAGCAGGGGAGAAGTCTACAAATTTATCTTGTCTGAATAAGTGGTCACATGCACAATCAAGTAAGCTTTCCAAAGGGAGACTAAGAGTGGCTAGGTTGGCTGATGCAGGCTGCGTAGAGCTATGGAAGTCTTAGACAAAGCAGCACACTTGCCTGTCACAGGGAGAAGACCCATGGCCAGACCTCAAAGGCAATGAAAAAAGAAAGATTTTCTTTTCTGTAAAAGAATTTCTTCAATCCAAGTAATCACTGAACAATGCTGGAAAGAAGTACCGTAAGGATGGACATCTTGATAAGAACAAAGGGAGTAGATATATTCTCAAGACTTAAATCTTTCTCACCCAGAAGTTCCAGGTTTTCCCTGTTTACAGTGTAATCTTGTTCTATTTCAACTTTTTGTATTCCAAATAAAGAAAGAAAGAAAGAAAGAAAGTTTTAGAGATAGTAAACCTTCAGTGTAATTTGATTTGCTAATTTAGAAAGAAATGGAAGAGTACAGCTAACTTTTCTAATAATTTTTATGTTTGTAACTAACTTAGACAAAGAAACTTCTCATCAAACTCAACTACTTTAGAATTCTATTAAAATTCTGTGGTGGGAACTGTCAACACAAGTGCCAATAAGAACCAGTTCAGAAACTTTTTTTTCATGTTCATTTTTATGCACTAGAAATTAAGTTAATACCAGGAATTTACTCTTTTTTTACGAAGACTTTTCATCAAAAAGATATTTTTATAAAATAAATTTGTCCATTAAAATCAATATAATGGAGGTGTGTTATTTTCCATGAATAAGTGATATTGCAATTAAAATTTTGATCAAAAATATTAATATTTTTTCAATTTACTAAACCTAAGATTTGGGACACATACAAAAATCTATTTTGCTCTTTTTAAAAGGTAATTTTCTAAACACTTATATTCTTCAAAGAATAGGTAAGTTTCTTTTTTTTCTTTTTTTTTTTTTAAGGAACACAGACTTTCATTTTTCAACTCTCCTTCAATATATACAACAAAAGGTGTTCATGAAACTCCTGTATATGTATCTACCTTAGCTGAATATGTAATATGATTATTAAAAAGCAGAGAAAATAAATCTTCTAGGTTAATTTCTGTGAAGTCATTATTTCAAATAAAGAATCAAAGTAGAACATCAAATGATTTTTATCATTTCCCTTTCACATCCATTTGCTTCTTACCACTGATTAAGAAAAATGTGGCAGTCAAAGAAAGCATTTCTTTCACACAGATAGATAGCTATTCAAAGCACGTGGGTTGCCATTTAGCAGAAATGTTTTGGAGAACAACACTGTAGTCCCAAGGACATAAAGGTAATTGATAATCTTACATATGTTTAAGTAAGGGAAATTTAATAGAAAGTAGGAAATTAAATTTCTACTGAACAAAGATAATAGTTGGCTTTTTGAATGTTAATTTTTACATTGCTGCTATGATACTGTGTGACTAGTATTCTTTGATAACTTCTTTCAAGTAGGAATTATAAATGCTAATCAAAAATAGCACATTTTTATAATTGAAGTAAGAGTCAAGGAATACCTTAGCATTTTTATAATTAGTTACAAACAATGTTAGCTGAATTAAATCGTGTATGAAAGGTGACTATCCACACAAACCATTTCAGCATAAATAGGAAATGATTTGTCATTTCAAGACATAGGTATGCTACTTGAAAAAAAAAAAAAGATATTTTCTTTCCTTTTTCCTCTGGAACAACTAAGTTCCTATCCTAAAGTACTTTATCATGTAATGTTAAGATGAACAGATTTTACAGAAAGAGGGTCAATAGGAGAATCTAGGCAAGTACTATGAAGTATATATAAATTGTAGGACAAAGAATCTACATTATTCACGGACATTGAAGAGCAATGCGTAGCCTTATGAAGGATTACTCCTACACTGACCTAGGTACCACAGTGAGGTTCTCAGGAAGTGGGTTTTTACACAGTAAATCCCCAAATTGCCTAAAGGAAAAAGAGCAACAGTAGCTGTCAGCACGCTGATCTAGTCTCGATGATTAGATTTAAAAATTAGTTTTGCCACTAAGTCATCATTCAGGAGCTGTGAACACAGCTGATTCAGGTAGGTTGTCAGGGTAGTAACAAGCAATGTCTGCTCCATGTGTAATAGGCAAAAGCTGATCTTACTTCTTTGTTTTTCTTTGACACCTGGTTGCACTTAATGCTGAAGAGTACAAGTTTTCACTTGGATTTTACTTCATTTTTTTCAGCCAGTTTAGTACAGTTTCGTTATTAAATGGTATCTTTTACAAAGTAATCAGTATCAGAACAGAGATTTCCAGCTGTTATAATATAACAGCTTCTGAAATAGCCTTGACCATTTGTTTTTGCAGTATTTTTCTTTTAGCCTTTCACACACTGTTGTTGGGCTGTAAATGCAGAACTAACTGATTATATTGAACTCTGGTACCTATATAAGCTTTTAACCCTGGCAGTCAAGAACAGAAAAATAAAAGGTTCATAATTACACTACATATCTAAGCAAAACTATTTAAATCTACACATTGAATTAACTGAAGTACAAATAAGAATGAAATTGCTAAAGCGTGATATTCCAAACTAGAATGTATTTTCAGCACATTATAATTCCATAAAGCCATTAGATAGAGGAAGAAAAGCAAGATAACTGTTTTCCACCACCCCAATGGATTTTTATCTTTAAGCCTCAGCTGAACCATTTTGATCTTTTTCCATGTCTTAAGAAGCAAGAAACCTTTGCTTATTCTATAAATGTCTTTTTTTGTTTGTTTTTAATCTAAATATATTTATCTTTAGAAATTAAAACACTAAGCTAATTTTACTGAGAAGCAGAATTAATAATGTCATTTCAGTTCTTGACACTAAGACCCATCTAGAGACAATTTTAATTTATAGGCTTAATCAAACAGAAATACGCTCACTGAACCCTGGTGAAACAGAGGCTGAGATTAAGAAAGTCCTTGTTCAAGATTTTCAAGTTTTTTCAATACTTGTCCCTTGCTTCTTCCATTTTCCAGGTTTTCTTAGATGCAGTTTGTAACTTGCAGCAACAATTTGCAAATGAAGAAATGTGTGTATGAAATAACAAAGAAAGGCTGATCCCAGATTCTCATTCTCCAAAGCACGGGAAGCATAGGAGAAATGGGAAGAAAAAAGGAGTATTCCATTGCTCTGGATATGATTGAGCACATTCACCATTTTTTCCGCATTGTAGAGGATTTGTACTTTAGTACAAATCTGATTGCAGCCTACCATTCTTTAGCACTGTTGAAAATTAGGCTACTTTGGATGCAAATTACACTAATCAACCTTTAAACACATTAAACATTTCAAGTTTAATTTCTTAAAAATAATTTTACTTTAAAATATGCTTTAAAATGAAATGTTTACCAGATATTTTTTAAATATATATTACCTTATTTACTTAAAGTAAAAAAGAGGATTTAAGTGTGCTACAGTTGATACAATGGTTGCCCAGCATGTTAGAAGTCTACAATTATCACTAAACAGATTTTATTTGCCAGTGTATTTTTATTTCCTCTAGCTGTCATGACATGAAGTTGTATAATAAAAGCCAGAAGGCTGAAGTGGCACTAGACGGAGACTTATACACCATAGTATCCTGATAAACTTATTTACTAATTTACTCCAAATTCCAAGAAAATCCCAAAATTTGGAGTCCTATTGACAATGTGTTCTCCTCTACTGTTACCATCCTCCTTCCCCTTCAAAACTGGCACCGGCAGGGATAGAATTCGCCCTCCCCTTTTAGAACTTGATTATTTCAGTGGTTTTCAATGATATGCATATGCCAGCTCAGACCTATTGAGTCTAACACCTATTATAGTCACTCATTAGCTAAGGCTGCTGTTTTCAGGGCCTGAGTATTGGGTGAGTACATACAAACCCTAGTAATGTGTGGCATGTCGGATTCCAACCTTCATTCTTTAGCTGCAGTCCAGCTCATAAAGCAGTATCTTAAAACATCAAGTCCACTTTGAATTTTACTTCATTAAGATTTCTTCACAAAGAGAGTTTATTTTCTCATGAGTATCTTTTTGATTATTCTAGTTTTAATATGGGATTTCTGTTTGTTTATTTTAATGAACATGCCCAAATAAAATGTATTTTCTTTCAATTCACTTACTTACAATTGACAATGCAACTCTTATACCTGTTAAATACAAATATGGTTTTTAATCATTTTCAGCTATAAGTTCCTTGTTCAAATAGACCTCCAATGTTAATTATCTATTATCTTTATAGTACAAAAAAACAATGTAGGATTACTCACTTCATAATGAAGAGGGTAAACTGCAAACAAATTTAGTGGCTTTACAAATTTGACCTTAATAATTTTTTTTCATCTAAAGTTAAATAAATGTTAAATGGTCTGTTCTGCTTTTTAGAACATGTAAATCATCTTGTCCCTTTGACAAGTACTGACTAATGCAAAGGCATTTGCAATCCAAAAGTAATTCTGTAGTCTCTGAGACTCCACCTAAACTACTAAATTAAACAGTAAGAATATCAACTGGTAAATTAAGGCATGAACCCTCTGCAAAGCACGAAACACTGACATCTGATCTTCTATACCACTAAATTATCAGGGCAGGCACTGCCATCTTTTGAACCCAGAGCAAATCTTCCAAATTCACCTAATTGATCTCTGGACACTACATAAGTCCTCATCAAATCCATGTCGATTCATTAGTTTATTGTTAAAATCAAGCCCACACCCTGCATCTTCTCAAATGGACAGTTTATGCACTGAAAATCTGGAGATAAACAGAGTTACAAAAAAAAAAAAAAAAAAAAACACCGAAAAAAACCTCCATTCATAATATTGAATCAGTCCCATTCCTGTTCATATTCATATAATACACTAGAAAACAAACAGTAAAGAAAAGTAAGGACAAGTAAAAAAAAGAAGGGAGACAAACAAGAAGTCTGAGTAGTTTCCTTCCTCAACTACAAAATATTTTTTTTTTCCCAAAAATACTGATTAGAATGCTTTCAACTACTTTTAGAAATACCTAGCAATAATATCAGGAACTCTGATAGCTCTTAGGAGAACCAAAGCATAGGAAGAGTAACTTCAGTGAGAAGGAAAGAGCATCTGCATGTACTCGATATCCTCTGTCATCAAAAGGAATAATCAAAATGAATGGAAATGGAAACTTAGAAAAAACAAGGAAGAATGTGGGAGTTCATGAAAACTAAATATTTGAATGTGTTACCTTTGTTTCCAGTTATTTATTTGAATGCTATTATGATACTAGATTATTCCAAATATTTACAAAAAAAAATGCATTTTCTTTCCTGATTTGTGTTAATTTCTGTGCCAGGCAAGACAAGACAAACCAGGATATAACACGCACTTTAGTTTACTGTTTTCCAGTTCTTTGAACAGTTTGCCACATACAAGATATATAATGAAAAGAGTGAGAGGGAAAAAAAATGCAAAACCTTAAATTTGGCCTTTTATTGGTTCTCTTTAAAAATTTACATTAAATCAAAAAAAATCAGAGAACACCTACTGTATCGATAAATTTACAAAATTAAATAAAACTGAATCAGTTAAATTGGCATGACAACATAATTCATCAATAGATTTTGTTAACACTAGCTAGGGCTTTTTTGTGTGAAAACTGTCAAGAATACAAAGACTCCCCAGAAATGAGCTATCACATCTATAGCAATTGGAAACACATTCATACTTGGCTCAAAAGCTGATATTAAGAAAAACTGTCTAGTTTCTGTCAATTGGATTGAAATTGTCCACTTTAGTCTGTATCATCGAGTCCACACAGGACCACCCAAAAACCAGACCACATGTCTGAGAGCGTTGTCCAAACGCTTCTTGAACTCCGTTGAGCTCGGTGCCGTGACCATTGCCCTGGGGAGCCTGTTCCAGTGCCTGACCACCCTCTCAGTGAAGAACCTTTTCCTAACATCCAGCCTGAACATTCCCTGTCGCAGCTCCATGCTGTTCCCTCGGGTCCTGTCGCTGTCACCAGAGAGCAGAGATCAGTGCCCGCCCCTCCGCTCCCCCTTGTGAGAAATATATGTTTAAAATATTAAAAAGCAACACAATTCTCATTTGCAATCTTCTGAATAAGAAATCATCTGTCAAAGTGATTCTCAAATATTTGAAAAATAAATACAGGAACTAAATTATTGTTAGGTCCATAAGCTTTTAAAAACTTTCTGCAGAAAACCTTGCAATTCCATTGTACTCTTAAAACAAGTTCTTCTGCTACCAAGCTTTTACACAATTCATCTATCCGAATGGTGTAAAAGAATAAAGGGCAGAGCCTGTTCTTTAGTTTTTACAACTGAAATGTTAGACTTTGAGAACCTAAAGGATGACATAAAATTGCCATTTCCGGCTGAAAACAGTATGGTGAATGAATCATCTCAAGGTTTGAGTGATTGCATTCTCCACAGGGTAGATGAAGCTCTGTTGACACATTAAGGGAAAGCTTGCAGGTACTTCATCTATCTTCTCTGATCTGCTAAGTCTCTGATATAAAATTAATAATCAACACAATGTGGAAATAAATATCCTTTTGATTAGCTATTTATTCTCCTGAATTGACGCATCTTCACTATGTATTCATAGATTAAATTTAATAAAAGTGAATATAGACGATCTAGTTATAAATACGTTAAAAGAGATATCTTTTCAGAAAAAAAAAATTACAATTATTGGTTAATTTCTGAAATGTGTTAAGGTTGGTGCCTTAGTCTCTAATACAAGTTACCAATATAATTATAAACTAA
The DNA here is from genome assembly GCA_013399475.1 of Chauna torquata. Taxonomy (NCBI): domain Eukaryota; kingdom Metazoa; phylum Chordata; class Aves; order Anseriformes; family Anhimidae; genus Chauna; species Chauna torquata. The sequence continues at coordinate 14,947 of VXAL01014256.1, read as the reverse complement.
CTAAAACTTCTATTCATGTATTCTTTTAGAAATGCATTTGGGACAGATAAGCAAAGCCATGAGCATTATGTCTCTGCTGGTTTTATATTATCTTGCTACCCAGTTTCTTTAAATTATACATATGGTGGTTGGCTTCAGAACTCATAATATCTTTTATATTTATAAAATGTATATATAATATGTATTTATAA
>VXAL01014256.1:0-14523 GCA_013399475.1 Chauna torquata | reverse complement strand
AAAAGTGAGAGGCATATATTAAAAAAAAAAAAAGTTGCAGAACCCTGAAAGAAGAACGCTTTTTTTAAAGTGTTCACACAAAACCTTGAAAAGCCATTAGCATCAGACAGGTATTTGAGTTATAGAACCAATCTGACCTTTTCAGGGATTTGCCAGTATTTATTGGCACTCCAAGTGACATTTATATTGTTAAATGAAAAGCTAAATGCCTGAAGCTGCCAATGAGGCAGTTATGAGGACTACACCTGATCAGAGAATACTATAAATTACTTGGCCACAGCTAAACTGCAGAACTCAAGATGATCACACAAAAAACCTGTTCTGTCCCTGCAGTCAGTCCCTGGAACTCTTCACCGAAAATACCTTTATGCAACTAGTTATATAACTAATTTGTTGAATATCATCTAAACCTCAATGACACTTCTTCCACAAAGACTAAATGACAAGAAAATCACTAATGCAACAAATACCAACCAGTAGTCTACAAGTCTGTAATCTTACATTTTTAAGATGTTTATTTTGTAATATTAATAATTTTATTCTTACTTATTAATTGTATTTGTTTACATTTTGCATTCTATTAATTAAATACTATTAACGCACTTAGTACATCAAATTGTTAATAACATTTTGAGCTTTGTAAGTTAGTAGTCGTTAGTATTAAATTTCTCATCTAAGCCTACAGTTTTTAAGTCTGTAATGCTCAAGACCACAAGGGTCTTGACTGCACATCTTATATGCATCTGTTAGTTTGTGATCACTTTCAGCATCCCCATGGCTTGACATTAACTAGCAGAGAACTGACTGATACTGCTGCATGCCAGTAAATAACAAAGGAGACTCCAAAAGTTCCACTCCTCTGCAAAGCAGTAACATTTTCAGAATAACTTCATTTGAAAGTTTATTAGCTCAATATCACTACCTTTCAATTTGAAAAAAAAAAATCTTGAATTAATGTTATTAAAATAAGAGGGAGACTAAGCTATGATTTGCATTCTGAAATGTGTACCACATGTATGTGCCAGGAATGAAAACCTCCTTTAGAACGTACACAACAATACAGATTACTTCAGTGTCTTGTCTAATTTGTCCATCATCCCACTTAAACTGAAGTCAATCTAGCAACATCAATCCCTCTCGCATTTTTCATCATTACACATTAAGGAGCTTTTTTCCCCCTAGAATTAATTTTTAAATATACTTCATAACATGAAGTGGCTGCATTTGTTGTGATACTAGAGTTTGAGGTTTGAAAATGAGAGTCAAACAGAGGGAAGATTTGTATAATGGATACATAATCCACATCAACAACAGATAAATTATTCATATACGTTAAACTTTTAGCTAATGAAATTTCTCTCCTAGATAAGGTATTTTAGTATGACTATTGGAAAATAAGACACTGTCATGAGAATCAGATGTTTATCCTGTTAAAGCATGAAATAAAACATTTTTCTAAGTTATCGTAGAACAACCCTAAACTCAAATAGTTTTACATAGCTAAAAGGTATTTTTAATCAAATTTCTCTCCCCCTCGCCCTGTTTCTCCTTGTCCTCAAGACCTCCAAATGGTAATTCCACACTACACTGGAAGTAGGCCAGTCCTTTTATTATTTCTAGGAAGTACTAGAGTTCTCAAGTGAACATCTGATTCACTTAATTTCCAACCCGTAGCATTTTAGATTCAGAATGTTTACAGTCAGAGTAACAGAAATCTATAATCAGACAAAAGCAGAAGTGCAGACAAGCACTGGCAGTAAGACCCAGTAAAAATTATGGCCCAGAAAGTTTGTCCATTTTTTCCCCAATTTAAAAACTAGTCTAATAAAAGTTATTCTCTCTCACTAAAAATAAATTGTGCTGAGATGATGCTGTGCTTTCAGCAATAGAAGCCATCCTGTCTAAATTACTGGATAAGCCCTTAATCAATCACTTCATTTCAACCCAAAAAACGCAGTCTTCCACCTACAACATGTTTTGTTTTCTATTTTTTCCCAAATGCTAGCACATTAAGATGAAATACAGTACTTGCCATGTTAGAATTTCACTTGGAAAACAGTTATTTATGTTTTCCTTTGTCCCAGTGGATGAAAAAGAAACACAGGTGATGAGGAGGCAAGAAGAATGAACAATGAATACTTAAGCAGATATTTGCAATCAGCTAACTGATCTCATCAAGGAATAATACCAAAAATAAAAAAGAGAGAAAGTTCATTATCAGAGTAATAAAAAAATATATTCATAAAGGTAATCTCGTGTATTAGTGATAGGTTAAACTTTTTTTCACATAATAATAGGGTTTTCACAGAACTGTTAGCACAATCTTTTTTCTTCTTTTAAAAAAGGCACATCCTATCACTAACTGACAATGTTCAGTCCAGCAACATCGATTTTATTTTGCTTTGTTTTTCCCATATCAATTATGGGTAGTTCAAGAAAAATGCGACACCCACATGGTATTTGCCCTGCTGATTAAATAATATCCCATGATTAACAACTTGCTCAGAATTCTAGATAAATCAGAAAGAAACCACAGGCAAGGCTGTTTACACTTGCTTTCTCTGTAGGGATCCTAAACAAAAACACCTGCAACAAGAACAACAGACTTTATTGACTCAGCCTGACACAACAAAGAGTAATGTCAGTTCTAATAGACAATTTCCTGAGTGCACTGTATTTAAAAGTTAACACAAACATGAAAGAGAAGCAAAAGCAATTTACTGAAAAAAATTACACAAACATAAAGCATGTTAAAGAATTAAAATTTCTTCCCATCAACTCCACCATCCTGTGGTTGCTGCAGCCAAAACAGCCCCCAGCCTTCACAACCTTGACCGGTTCTTTGTAAAGCATGAGATTCAGCAGAGCATCTCCCTTTGTGAGCTCCTTAGACGTAGGCACTTGCATTAGGAAGCTATTACTGCACTACAGAAACCTGAACTGCTTGTGCCCTGCCCAGTAAATACCAGGATGATTAAAGTCACCCATGATGACCCAGGCTTTCAAACATACAGCTTTTTTGTTATCTGAAGAAGGCATCATCTACTTCTTCCTGGTTAGGCAGTCTGTAGCAAATACCCCTAACAACACTGCTCCTGTTAGTCACCCACTAATCCTGACCCGTAAGTCCTCAACTGACCCTTCTCATACTAAGGGCAACATTACCTCCCTTCTCCCCCTTGCATTCCTGGCCTTTTCTTCCTAATGAGCTTCCATCCATTCATTGCAGCTCTCCAGTTGTGAAATCAAAACTGGATTTTTTTTCACTAAATCGTATGCCCTAATTCAGATAGAGTTAATTTAGGAAATAATTTCTGCTATGTAAGTGCTCCAATTGTATCATCTTGGTATTCTTCCAACAGTTTAAGCAATTAATCTATGAAATTGTAATGAGGGAGGAGGGAAAACAATAACATCTGGCTTCAGACCACTGACTGCCTCTGTGGTGTGCTCTTTTTTTACATCACATAATGCATAAAAACTGAATGAACTCAGGGAAAAGTGTTGTTTGTCTTAGTATCACTATTTCTAAATAACTTACATAGCCAACGCTTCCAAATAAAAGGACTTTTACTACTACAGTACTCAAGAGAGCATGGGCTTAATTCAATGATATCAGATTATGCAAATTTGGGTCACGAGATCTTTGGAATCCTCTGTCCTGTAACGTATTCCGCTGGAATGTGATGGATACAAGACATTGGCATGGCTTTAAGGGGAGCCTTGACAGCACTTCTAAAAAGGATAAACTGCCTATTATGGAATACCCGCATACTAAGTATAAACTGTATTTACTATATTTACTATATATAAACTATAAAGCTGCAGAAAATTCTTCAGCTGAAAATACACAAGGGCTGGGAGACCATAGAGGGCAACTTTCACGTATTTTTGCCTTTTCTCACTCTTTTCTAGGCATCCCTTCATACCTAGTGGGATAAACAAGACTCCTGCTCTGAACCAGTACAGGGAATTTTTATTTTCATATGGCTTTTCAGAGCTGAAAGTGGCAGAATTGCAGAGGTTTTCTCATAACCCATTTATGCCTGTTATAACTGTCGGACGCTCAAAGGCTTCTGAAGTAGAGTCAGTGTCCTCTGGGATTTCTCAAAGAGTAAAAGAGGCTGTGAGACAGCACCTTGTCCATTACTGAATTAATTTTTTCTCAAAAATGACCAAAGGAAAAAAAAAAAAGACCAAAACCCACCATGAGTTCTAAATTAGTATTTTCCATTTCTTTTGTTTATGGAATAACTCAAGTTGGAGGCTATTCAGTCCAAAAGTATATTGAAAAATATTTTCTAGAATTCTAATTTAAATATAGCACCTTTCAGTAAAACTTTAAAAGTTAATTAATGACATTAAAAATGTGTTCAATCTCAAGAATAACCAAGAAAGATAAAAATAGTAAAAGATTCAGAATATCTGGCGCAATAGGGCTTTTTCATATTTCTGAAAGCAATACCATATGATATGAAAAATAGAAGTTAGCTTAAAAGAACAGCCCACAAAACCTCTGGCATTTTTATATTCCAGGAAAAAATCTTGTGCTTTTGTCTGATCATTGCCAATACCTGTGACTAGCACAGCTTCACAGGTTGAAAAGCACATACACTTGAATATTTCTTAAGAAAAAAAGATGAGGATTTGAATTCCACTACCTTATTTATGCTGTGTAAGCCTTCACTGTATGCACAGTGCAAGGACAGTTAAAGGAATTTCCATTAGGAAATCAGCATCAGTGAAATGATGGCAGGGTCTGTTCCTTGGAACAGTTGCTTACCCTACATTTTAAGTTTTCTCTCAGTTCTCTCACTAAATAAACTTCTATCATGTAGAAATCCTGTTACCACCACTCTAAAGCAAGGCAAAGCTTTGGTAAAGTTCTCTCTAAAATCCCTGAGTGGGTAGCTGACACCAGTGGAGACCCACATCTCCTTCTCCTCAGTGGACTGAGCGGAGGTGTCTGCAAAGCACAGTCTATGTCCTAACACGTCTTTGTAACGGCTCAAGAGAATGCCAAGTTCCTTCTCTGTGAAGATGACAATAAGACAATGTTATGAAATGAGGGTGCTGTGAAACCTGAAAAGCTAAATCAGAAGGAAGTATTTCAGCTACCAACTAAGTTAATCAGGGTAACCAAAACAAATATGTGCGTCCCTGTAGAAGATTAGAAGATGGATAGGACAGCTTAGGAAATGGTACCACAGGAATGATGATGAGAGGAAGTGCCCATACTTTTAATGACCGGTAAAATCTTCAAGGGCTTTCTGACATTTAGTAAGATAACAGATACCATAGCTGAAATACACAGTTCCAACAACAAAGTTGTCAGAGTAGCTTTTTACTGCCTACACATTTAGGTATTTACCTAACTGGAGAACTGTGGTGGTTTTTTTTTTTTTCTTGTTGTTTTTACACAATCACACTCTTTCACTACTGGAACAGGTTAGATTTGATGGTCAGATATGACAATAATCGAAATCTTATAAAGACCTAGTCTTATCTCTGTCTTATTTCATTTTTACAGGCACCAAAAGCATTCATTTATTTCCTGCGTATCTACTGAATACATCCATGAAAAAAGTCTTGTTCTCATTTTCCAGGATTTGTTACGCATTCCAGCCTGCATATAATTTATTTGAAAAAGAGGAAAACAGAAACAACTATGTTGTTGTGTTACCTACTAGCCCAGTTCAGAAAATGAATGCATTTTGTTTGAGAACACATTCAAAGTAGTGTTTCAGTTCTAATGAATTGTCAGAACAAAGATTAAGATCTAACATTTTCAGTACAGCATTAGTACTGATACTGGCACTGGTACTTCAAGCACATGACTTAGGCACTGAAGGGCTTCATAAAAAGTTTTCAGGTCCAGAAGTCACAACAGGATCTTACGTCACAGGATGAGGATCTGTCTATGCCTATCGATGAAATCGGTGACTGCGCGGGACAGCATGCAAGAAAGAGAAAAAAGGTCACTCTTGAAAGGAAAAGTTTTCTTTAAAACCTAACATGCAGTGGACAGCATTAAGCCATAAAATTTATAACCTGTCCTGTTAATTACATTTAAAAGTCCCTAGACTGATCTAAAAAAAAAAAAACAGAGAGAGAAGTTGAAATGAAAATGTCAACAGAAATGTAAGCACAGCAGAACACCAGTACTGCTGTGACTTTTGTTTTATCCTTATCAGAAAGCGAAGCTTGAAATAGACAGACTCCCAACAGCATCCACTACAGAGAGGTTTCAGTGGAAGATGAAATAAAATTGTACCTAAAGCAACTAATCCCCTCTCTCCTTTATTGGCGTATTTTCAGTACCAAGCCTTTTAAAATATTAAGACTGCAGGTAAATGACTGATGAAGCTCTAGTGTGAGGTTAAGCTAACTGAACAGGACGTAAGAAACTACTGGACGTGATATAAAAAAATGGTGGCTATGACAGATAACAATGTGAAAACTGACCAAAGTTACAGATCACACTGTGAGGGATGGCTGGACTTCATGGTCAGTTAAGGGGAGGTTATGGGTGAAACAGCTGAATATCACAGACACCTGAGGGGAGAACTGAGGACCTTTTGCGAAGTATGATCTTCCAAGGCCAGCAGTACATAGGCAACTACAGCAGCAGTATCATGTAAAGTCAAGATTGCTTCTGTAATAGCATCAAAATATCAAACTTGAGTACAGATATTGCAAAACTGTGACCAATGGGGAAAATTCAATTACTGTCAGGTTGTTTACCTAGGGGAAGACTGGGGTGGAGAAAGGGAGGTATAAAGAGAGGAAAAAGGTGGGTTAAGAAACAGGAAAAGGGACAATAAGGTGTGTAATCAGTGCTGTTGGGGTATAACTGCCAAGAAGCCTCATGCTTAATCACTGCAACCAAAATCAGAACAATAAAACAAACCCATTGTTCTGTCCATGCCACATAAGTCAAACCTGCTTCTTTGGTCAGGAGGAGAGAAAGTGGGAAGGAAGGGAGGAGATGACATTTTCCCTTGCTAACGAGAGCACCTGAAAGGAGAGATAGAGCATCCTGGTCTCCCTGTGTTGGTGTCTACTCCAGCCTGATGGCACCGGTATCTGCCAACCTTGTCCTGACACAGGACAAAATCCATAGAAAGTGAAAGGAATAAATGAACATAGACAAAAATCTGCCCCAGTGTGGTTTGGGGTGTTGACTCTGTAAGATTCACATAACTAGATAATGCGTATTTTTAGACTTTGTCTGTAAATGCACTGTAAATGTCCACAGTATAAGTGTAGTGCCAAGTATGCTAGTAACCCCAAAATACTTTTATAGACAATGGATAACAGGATATTTTAGTTTATGATTCATCTGACTTATTTTGATGTCTACATTAGGTGAATCATTAGGCAAAGGTGAATCACAACTAGAAATTCTCAGTTTCTCTTTAATGCCTATAGAGGAAATCTACAGTGATTACCTCAGATGTGAATCTTTACTACATTTCAGCTGTCTTCATTTGGTCAGATGAATCACAACCCAAGTGTCCTCATTTCTTACAAAAATAGTTCAGATTAATCAGTTTCACAAATAACTCACTATGTCACAGATTCCCATCTACTCTTCTCAGTCCCTTTGTATGCCTTCCCCCACAATCCTATCAAACAACATTTTTGCAGGAGTAGCAGCATGTCCTAGGTATCACTAAATTCAAATGCTTCAGACAGAAACGGATCAAAAAATTCCCCCTGCCAAAAATCAAAGTTCTTACAGATAAATCCCTCACTTCTCTTTCTTATAATGAAGATGAACTAACTCCATCTGCATTAGTCATCAAATGTGTCAGTATGACTCCGCAGAGTACAGACATGATCACACAGGTAGGCCACTGATGACTTTAAAGGTCAATACCCAACAACTTAAATTCCAGAATTTTATTTAATCCAGATGTATTTACCTCTTAATAAAACAATAATGACAACACCTGTGCAATTAGATTTACAAATGAATTTACAACCTCAAGATTACCCAGTGTTGTAGCGAGACACAGAAAAGCACCTAAAGAAATTAGGAGCTGGTTACCTCTGAAGCTCCTGTCTGTCTTGTCTCCAGAATCCTGCCGACCACTTGCACTGCTCAGTTTCTAAACATGTTTATGTCTGTGACCATAATATCAAAGATTCTCACCCTATAAAATGACCCACAAATGTGAAGTTAAAATGACATGATTATAGTTTTCTAGGATAGAACAAAATTTTTGTCCATGTCAGCAAAACTCCCATTCTGTGCGTCTATTAAGAAAGAACAACTACCATCCTAAGCTTAAGTTTATTGTATTTGTACCTATAAGGAATTCAGAACAACACAAAGAAAAGTAGCACCAGCTAAGTTTAAGTGATAAATTTAGAAAACTTCTAATTTCAGTTGTATTTTATAATTGAACTCAGAAACCTGGGAACACAGCTCTATGACTCCTCTAGTTGCTGGGACAGAAAAGTGTGTACACGTATTTACAACTCTAGGATACCTATTTACAAAAATCTTGTTACATGAAACAAACCAATCATATGTATCTTTTAAAAAACATCACATATGAACCCTTCTTTGACTTCAGTTTTCTTCTCTTTACACTTAAGATGTAGGCTTTAAAAGGGAAACCATACACATAATCACTGCTTAAAAAAATAAATAACATTATTTTATACAAATTAGTCTATGCATTTTTAACAGTAATAAAAAATCCTACCAACAGATAACATTTTTAATAGGAATGGGGAAGACTCCTTACTTACTTCAAGGACAAGCAATAACTGTAACAAGCCTAGTTACATTATTTCCTGCCTTCCCACATTGATTTGTTGCCAGACTAGGCACTACTTAGAAGAAAATAAATATTTATTGCTCTACCTAAAATAAATGTTTGATGCCACTGCTAACAAGAGAGGGTAATTGAGAGAAAAAGAGTGCATTGATCTTATTTGGATGTTTCCAGCTACATGATTTACTTTCTTGACTAACAGTAAGGAGAAGCATTATACTGTGTCCAGTTCTGGGCTCCCCAGTACAAGAGGGACATGGAGCTACTGGAGTGAGTTCAGCAAAGGACTACTAAAATGATTAAGGGACTGGAGCATCTCTCATATGAGGAAAGGCTGAGGGAGCTGGGCCTGTTCAGCCTGAAGAAGAGAAGGCTCAGGGGGGATCTGATCAATGTGTATGAGTATCCAAAGGGAGCATGTCAAGGGGATGGGGCCAGACTCTTCTCAGTGGTGCCAAGCAATAGGACAAGAGGCAACAGGCATGCACTGCAGCACAGGAAGTTCTGTCTGAACATGAGGACAAAATTCTTTACTGTGAGGGTGACTGAGCACTGGAACAGGTTGCCCATAGAGGTTGTGAAGTCTCCTTCCCTGGAGACATTCAAAAGCCATCTGGACACTGTCCTGGGTAATGTGCTCCAGGGGACTCTGCCTGAGCAGGGAGGTTGGACTAGATGATCCCCAGAGGTCCCTTCCAACCTCAACCATTCTGTGATTCTGTGATTTCCTACATCAAATACACCAACCCAAAGTTCAGACGACAGTACCCAATGCTGAAGTATGAACTCCAATATGCTTATTTTTAATCACATGACAACACACTGTTTTTTAAAGTTGACTTTGTTTTTCAAAGTGGTGTAAAGTGCCTACAGGTGGTAAGTAAGGTGGTATTCTAAAGCTCATAAAAAATTAATTTCCAACTATGACAAGCTAGCAAACGAGTTTCAGACCTGAAACTATCTAGATAAAGGGCATCTGTGGTTTGATACACTAGTTTGAACTGTTTTCAGGTGGACAATCAACACCATATTTAATTATTCAGAAGCTTCCTCACCACAACCACAAAGGCCTGGTGAGGAGCAAACACCCCAGTGCGGGCAGGGGCACCCAATACCCCATGCAGAAAAGAAAAAAAAAAAAAAGCCTGTCCCCTCCCCAAGGGTCTCTGGGGAGCCTCAGTCTCAGGTGCCAGAAGACACCAAACAGGAGGTGGGGGTGGGGTCGGATCTCTAGGGCACGTCACAGACTGAGGGGGTCCCTGCCCAGCCATAGAGAACTCATCAGGGGGTGCTGGGGAAGACCATTTCAGGATTGTACAAGGCAGCAAAGGGAAGTTTGAAGAAGGACTAAAGACAGGAAAAGGGAAAGATTAAGACGGTTTGTGGAAGTTCAAGCATGCGCAAAGATAGGAATAAGGGAATAAATGGGCTGATCTCATGTACACAGGTGGCTGGTCATCTGGCCATGCCCCGCACCTGTCCAGTGTGATATCTCCTGTCTCCTTATTTCTATTTTCTTGGGTGAGGAACTCTCTATTTGGTGTGCATGTGGCTTGTGCTGCATGCTTTCTTTCTGTGGTGGTCTGTGGCCAGCTGTATACGCACATCATGCATACATGCACATGTGTGGCTAACAGGAGCAAATGTAATACCTCACTCCTGGGTGCACTTGGGAACTGCAGCAGTCTTGCATCCACTAAGCTACCAGATTTGGAAAACTCTATCATTAATTATGGCTAAAATTAATTTAGAACTGCAGTTTCACACATAATAGAATATAGGAAAATATTTTTAAACAACAGCAGAGCAAAAAAATCTATTACACCAACATTCTTAAAAAATTACTTTAAAAAAATTTGATTTTCAGCATTGCAAATCTGTACTGCAGATTTTTTTTTTCCATGCTATTCAGAGACTTAGTTGGTGATAGTTAAAGAGAAATGCTTCAAATTAAGAAATATTACTTAAAAACTGTCAAGGAAATTACTTATATGACTACTTGAACTGTAATAAAAAGAACTATTGGATTTTTTAGAATGTTTGGGAGTATTAATGAAAATCTTGTAGCTTTGTGGAACCATATGATGACTTTCTTATACTTCTGTGTAATAAATATTTCTAAAGTAGTCTTTTCAAAGCCTTTGTTTTTAACCATTTTAAAGAATAGCTATGTGAAGCAAAATTCAAGCCTTGATTAATAAGTATTCTCTCTACTAAGTAAAGCGATGTGATCTTGCAGTTTAAAGCACCTCAGTATACAATGGACTTCAAGGACTGACTCATAAGTTCACTGAAATCCCACAATGATTCAATCTCTATAGTGATGCAAGGTCCGGGGGGGGGAGGGGGTGTGTGTGCGGGGAAAAAAGGTATTTCACACAGGAGTTACAGAAGCTAGCACTGGAACTACTTTTACGGTGAAGACAAAGTAGATTTTATCTTGGAGATTACTGAGGTAAGTCTTCATCAGAACTTCACCAGAGATTTATAATGTTCACCAGAACATAAACCTCAGCAGAACTTTTCTGAATCTTGTTTTACTCACACTAAGCAAAGAAAGTGGTTATGCTCAGACCAGGCCCGGCACCACAACACACTGAAAGAAAATATTTTGCACTGTGTAGTAACCCTAAATGGTGATTTCCATAGCTATTCCCAAAGTCACACAAATGGACATATAGCAAATCAGGCTAAGCACAAAACTCAACACACAGTAGAAAGTTATAGTCTTCTATAAATTTATGATGTTTTTGTTTAATTTCCCAGTGCATAACTGCTCAACAGTTCTGTTAGCATCTTCTTGATAATGAATAACCTACTCTGTTCTTGTTCCATAAGATATCGCTCTCTCCATTGGCTTGATACTATACTCCACTGGCTTGCATACATGCATGTCTGCACACACACGTTGTCTGTACACTTAGAGTTTATATTCTGGATAGGACCCGGACTGACAAACTGAAAAGCTAAATTTAATTAGGAAACCGAAATTAAGTATTCTCCTAAGTCCCTTGACAGGTCTGATTTAATAGCTATTCTAGGAACATGCCACACTTGGGATTGAGTTGCCACCACTTATCATTTCTATTCTTTGCATATTGGTCAAACTTTCAGGGTGTGCTGGGAAGAACACAGATCTGAAATCTAATGACTAGGGTATCCAGGTATAGGTTCTAATTCTTATCTCAAGGTTTTTTTGACTCATTCACTGTAGGTTTAATCGAGAATTAGCAAATCCTATGACCAGGGACTGTAAAACTCAGTTTCCAGGTGCTCATGTGAACGTCATAGTTGTAAAACATACAATAAAGTTGTGTTTCCTCTTTCTTTTATCCTTTATTTCCTGCTGAAGTTAGAATACTGCACTGTGGCACAGCTTCAGCAGGAGTAGAATTGCCATAGTAGAATGGCCACTTCGAATGGCCATCAAGAGGCCATAAAATCAAGTTCCTGGGAAGTAAAAAATAACAATAGAATAGAATAGAATAGAATAGGATAGAATAGAATAGAATAGAATAGAATAGAATAGAATAGAATAGAATAGAATAGAATAGAATAGAATAGAATAGAATAGAATAGTTTATTTGGATGGGACCTACAAAGATCAAGTATAACTGCCTGACCTCTTCAAGGCTAACCAAAAGTTAAAGCATGTTATCGAGGGCATTATCCAAATGCCTCTTGAACACTGACAGGCACAGGGCCTCAACCACCTCATTAGGAAGCCTGTTCCAGCGTTTGACCACTCTCATGGTAAAGAAATTTTTCCTAATCATAGAATATCCTGTGTTGGAAGGGACCCACAAAGATAGCCAAATCCAACTCCTGGCTCCACACAGGACAACCACAAAATCAGACCACATGTCTGAGAGCGTTGTCCAAACGCTTCTTGAACCTCGTTGGGCTCGGTGCCGTGACCACTTCCCTGGGCAGCTTGTTCCAGTGCCTGACCACCCTCTCAGTGAGGAACCTTTTCCTAACATCCAGCCTGAACGTCCCCTGTCGCAGCTCCATGCCGTTCCCTTGGGTCCTGTCGCTGTCACCAGAGAGATGAGATCAGCGCCTGCCCCTCCGCTCGCCTCGTGAGGAAGCTGCAGACTGCCATGAGGCCTCCCCTCAGTCTCCTCTTCTCTGAGCTGAACAACCCAAGTGACGTCAGCTGCTCCTCACACATCTTCCCCTCTAGACACTCCTCCATTTTTGAAGCCCTCCTTTGGACACTCTCTAATATGTCCTTCTTATACTGTGGTGCCCAAAACTGCACACAGCGCTTGAGGTGAGGCCGCACCAGCACAGAGTAGAGCGGGACAATCGCTGCCCTCGACCGGCCAGCAATGCCATGCTTGATGTACCCCAGGGCACGGCTGGCCCTCCTGGCTGCCAGGGCACACTGCTGGCTCATATTCAACTTGCTATCGGCCAAAATCCCCAGATCCCTTTCTGTGGGGCTGTTCTCCAGCCTCTCATCCCCCAGTCTGTGCATATATCCAGGGTTGCCCCGTCCCAGATGTAGAAACCGGCACTTGCTCTTGTTAAACTTCATATTGTTGGTGATTGCATAGCTCTCTAATTTGCCAAGATCTCTCTGCAAGGCCTCTCTACCTTTAATGGAGTCAACTGCTCCTCCCAATATAGTGTTGTCTGCAAACTTATTCCGTATACCTTCAAGTCCTATATCCAAGTCATTTATGAAAACATTGTGGAGAACTGGCCCTAAAATGGAGCCCTGGGGAACCCCACTAGTGACTGGCCACCAGCCCGATGTAACCTCATTTACTATAAGCCTTTGAGCCCAACTCATCAGCCAATTGTTCACCCACCGTATTATGTATTTATCTAGCTGTATGCTGGACATTTTGTCAAGAACGATACTGTGAGAAACAGTATCAAAAGCTTTGCTGAAGTCCAAAAAATTACATCAGCTAGCGTCCCTTGGTCAGCTAAATGGGTGAACTTGTCATAAAAGGAAACTAAATTCATTAAGCAGGACCTTCACCTTGTGAACCCATGTTGGCTATGACCAATGACTCCATTGTCCTTCAGGTGTTTTGCAATAACTCCCAGAATAATCTCCATAATTTTGTCAGGCACTGAAGTGAGACTGACACGCCTGTCGTTACCAGGGTCTTCTTTCTTGCCCTTCTTGAAAATGGGAACAATATTTGCTAGCTTCCAGTCATCTGGGACCTCTCCAGATTCCCAAGACCACTGGAAAATAATTGAGAGATGTCTCATGATGGCATCAGCCAGCTCTCTGAGTGCCCTGTGATGAATCCTATCAGGCCCCATAGACTTGTATGCATCCAGCTGGAGCAGGAAGTCCCGCTCAAGTTTGGGGTTGGCTGGGAGTTTATTGTTACCACAGTCATGGTCCTCCAACTCAGGGCTCCTGGGGTGCCAGAGCCCGTCATCAGTGCTGAAGACAGAGGCGAAGAAGGCATTAAATGTCTCTGCTTTGTCTATGACCCTATTTGTGAGGTGACTTATCAAGTGATCCTTATCAAGTAACGGACCAATGTTTTCTCTGGTCCTCCTTTTGCTTTTAACATATTTTAAAAACCCTTTTTATTGTCCCCAACAGTACTGTCCAGCTGCAACTCCAATTGAGCTTTGGCCACACGAATTTTCTCCCTGCAAAGGTGAAGAGCATCTCTGTAGTCCTCCCATATCACCCAATCTCGCCTTTATGCGGTTCCCTCATGTCCTGTCACCGGTTACCAGGGACAAGAGACCA
>VXAL01014255.1:17796-31995 GCA_013399475.1 Chauna torquata | reverse complement strand
AAACCAAACCCAACCCCCCCCCCCCCCCCAACCAATCAAAAACTAGATATCCAGGATAGTTATGATGGAAAAAGTTTTTTTTTTCCCTCTTGTTTTTTACTGAGGTAAAATAAGTTTCGACCAGCGTATTTTATTTTATTTTTTAAAGCTTTAGCTTTGTTTGTAGAGCTCATCATCTGAACTCCACTAAAAAGCGGAATTTCCCTTTTTCTGAACAGCAACTAATTAGATGCTTTCAAAAAAGTATGCAATGCACATCTTCACTTCTAAACTTTGTATCTCTAGTAGTTTAAGAAGTGGTTGGTTACCTGCCTTGCTAAATTAAATACTGAAGAAAGACACTTTTTTTTTTTTAACACTACCGTATTTGCTTTCAGAGCTAGGCCAAAACTTGTTGCTTGGTCACGTATGTCAGACACAAATACTTTTAATATTTCGCCATTCATGTGTTATTATACTAGCAATAATGGACACGTTAAGATGTTGCATGCATTGTTTATGTATTTGTGCTTGAGTAGCTTATTCATTTCATGGGGTTATAGTAAGCTTGAGTGTAATCTTTCATACTTCCTAACAATTTCCTGATT
Organism: Chauna torquata; assembly: GCA_013399475.1. Lineage (NCBI taxonomy): Eukaryota > Metazoa > Chordata > Aves > Anseriformes > Anhimidae > Chauna > Chauna torquata. The sequence goes on along the minus strand of VXAL01014255.1, from coordinate 31,408 downwards.
TCCTAACAATGTAGTATTGTCTAAAGAAAACTAAATGCATTGGCTTTTTCTCAGGCTTGTTCGAATAAGTACTGACATAAAGATGTTGAACACTTTAATTTGTTGTAGTTTACTGACAGTATAAAAGAGAAAGTCATTTAGCTGCTTTTCTACAGAGGACACCTGAATGAGGAACTTTCTTTTAGGTGCGGTTTCTCAGAGCCCAAATTACTGCTTTTCCAAGGCTGATGAGAAGAAAGTGACTCAAAGAAAGGGGAAATTGGAAGAAAGAGGGGACCTTCTTGTTTTAAAAAATGATGTAGTATCTAGAACTGTTTTGAGGTAACTCTGTATGTTAGAGATTCATGATTTTTTCTTTCCCTGAAATAATTTGAAGCACTGCTTACTCATTTTATGAAAAAGATTGATTTGCTTGTCACAATTAAGCAGGAGACAATACTGTAAAGAATATTTTATTGAAATCTCACACTATTTCCAAGTTTCCTTGGGTCTGTAAAGTAGGTAGGTGTGCCGGCCAGGTAGCTGTTTTGTCCCAAAGTCACTGTTTGATCTGGACTGTTTAAGCAGTATATCGGGATGAGAAGATGTGATTTTGTTTTTTCTCTTTAGCTTTCCTGTTAGGCTGCTAATACCAACTCTGTCTCTGTGGCGGTACTGTTAAATGCTTAAGCAATCCTTTTGCATGCAACTTTATTTATAGGATTGTGCCAGCTTCTCTTCAGTGTCGGTGTCAGATGGTCTGTTTATAGAGAGCCTCTCCCATGGTAATGTGGTATACCTGAGTGAAGATATTTATGACCCTTACTCTGCACAGATTTATCAGCCAACTGAACTTAGTGCTTAGTGTGCAGAATTTATATTAAATTGGACAAAGCTTCTCAGGGTGTGCATAGTGGAGCCTATATAAGCTTGAGTGGGATGTGAAAGTGAAGGGGTCTGTGTGTATATATGTATTTACGTATGCGTATGTGTGTAAATATGTATGAAACCACTGTATGTAGATAGATCTATATGGTGGTTTTATGTATAAATAGTATATAATATACATGTGTGTACACAAATATAAAAGTTTTGCTATATATAATACATAAGTTTATATTTAGATATAAACATGGATTTGCATATATTTACACCAGTGGACATTAAACAGCATCTGAAGTGCAAAGGTTAGGCTTTCTACTTTTGGTAGAGAATATAATTACATTAATAATCTGATGTATGATGTGAAAAATGGAACGAGCAAAGAGTGTATTTTTTTTTCCATTACCCGTAAGAGGCATTCTTTCAGGAATATTATCCTGAGATAGTTATATAGAAATTTTCATAACAAATCTGACGATGAAATGGTATGTGCTAGTTTCAAGCATAAATCCAAACACATTTAAATGTGTTTAAAGACAACTGCATTTGGTTCCTTTGAGTCTGTGTTTGTTTGTCTTTCTTAGAACCAGTGACATGAAAACCTTGAGACTTGTTCACGTGGGGTTATTTGTTCTTCAGCTGAAAGGAAATTTTAGCATTTAAACGATGATATGGTTGACAAGTAAGGAGAATAAACTGAAAAATGTGTGCCAGTGTTTGACTTCTAGGCTGACTCCCCCACAAGATCAGTAGGAGAATATTGTAAAATACGATCTTTGTTTTCTGAAGATAAATAGTTTGAATTATTTTCTTTTTTGGGTTAGCTGCACACAACAGAACCACTTATCCAGGGCACAAGTATAAGGCAAAGCACACAAAGTAGGAACATAGCATATTTGTAGCTGTCTGGAATGGTCATGTTACCAAAGACCTTTTCTTTCTTTAAAGTTCTTAGCAAAAGACAAATGAATTTTTTGTATAAATTCTTACAGTATTAATACAAAAGGGAAACTTTACATTTTCTCTTTGCTGAAGTTCTTTGTCACCTTCAGTGACTCACATACAGTGTGTTGGGCTACTGTAGTGGCATTGCCAAGTTTTGAAAACTTTGAGTTATTAAGTGAATATGAGATAGAAAATTATTTGGCATGAAAATATGGCTTTTTTTAAAAAAGCCCCTAGATCAGCCGTTAAGACAAGATATTCGCCAGGCCTTCAGCATATGAAGTCAGAGGAGTTGCCAAGAGTAGCAAACATGGACACTGTGCCGTCTTGTTCTTTGACATCTGCGTGGCTGATGGTCTGTGGGTTGCTATGTTATAAGCTTTGAGAGCTTGAGGCAGCTCGATTATGGACACAGATAGCCCTATAGAAATATAGTAGAAGTATGTAGGTTTTTGTGTGCGTCTTTCAGTTTTTCTTTAAACAAAAGTAGAAGAAACAAAATTTGATCTGCATAGGCTATGTGTGTTTCAGACTGATTTATAAAAGTAGTGTTGTAGATGGTTCCCTGGTTTGGTTCATTCTGAAACTTCACAATAAAAAACAAAAAAAAAAACCAGTAATAAAACAGAAAATAGGCCATTTCGGGAATAGGCCATGGGGAAGAACAAAAAGAAAAATAAAAAGATGGTTCAAGTGGTTTACTGCAAGTGGAATACTGTACCCAGATTCATCTTCATGTAGGGTATTCAGTGTTAAAAGTAGGAGAATTGTCACAAATCAAACCAAGAGCTTTTTAAAAGTATTCTTGTCCTTAATCTGTATTCATCTGTTTGTGCTCCTAGTTGTCCTTGATAAGGGAAATCTAAGTTACTCTTAAACAAATAAAACAAGAAAACAAAAATAAGATTTTTTTAGGCCAGAATATCTAAACCTGTGGCCTTAGTGAAGAAAGGAGCTTTTCTAAAGATTGATTTGAAAATATGCTTAACCTTTTCTGCAAGGGTTTCAAGCAGCCGTGGAAAACATATGGATTTTGTTTACATGGATGAAGGCTCCCCAAATCTACAAACTCTCCTAAAATAAACAAATGCCTGTAGTAATGAAATCATTTCCTTTAGAGTGGGATAGGGACTTGGTGTAAATAGTATACTAGAAAGAAAGATTTTTCATCTCAGGATAAACAGAGAAACTGTGAAAGGTTTTTTCCCACTCTGACCAAAACTCATACGCCATCAATTCAACACACGCACGTAGACTTTTCATATTCACTACATATTTGGCTGTAGTCACATCCTTCTTACGTTCTGGGAAAGTTAGTATAGATGTGTTTATCTGTTAAAGCTACATACTCTAGGAATCTTCACCTGGTGTACACTGATAACAAGATGTTCAACTTCTTGTGAATTCTCTGAACTGAATGCTTCTTTTTGCCTGCATTGTGAAAACACAAAGTTGTTAAATTTCGTTTCAGGAATGTGAGGTGCCTTGTCATTATGCATGTAAACATATTTCAAAGTGAAAGTACATTTTTAATCTCGCTCTTATAAACTGAAGTGAGACTTTTGATGTTTGCCGTTCAATCTTTTATTGACTTTACATTTATTATTCTCCACCCTGGAAACTATAAGTCAGCGTACACAAAGTTAGTTCATAGCTTAGTGAAAATTACATTTGGAGAATGTGTGAGGAAACACCAGAAGGATAACTTTGATGAAGGGGAGTCAGTCTGAATTTGTTTAAAGAAACTGTGGGTTTTTAAAGAAATGCTAATTTTGTTATCTATCATGTCAGTGATTTGGATGAGGAAAGTTGGTCTAATGCCACCAAGTTATCTAGAGCATTTGAGAAATTCCTTGCCAAAGATTAAAGGCTATCAAATGAATTCTCATGGAATAAGAAATAAGATGGAGCTTTGGACAGAGGGCTAGCTTGTAACCAAAGCACTTGACATTTTAATTTTTAAAGGAGTTGTAACAGGAGTTTGTGTTGCTGTTGTGGATGCTTCCTCCAGGAAACACAATTTCTATAATGATTTTAAAAACTAAAAGATGAGTAAACAGATGAAATGCTTCTCTCATTGCTGATAAGATGAAGCTCAATTGCCAGAGAAAGAACAGAATTTATTCATGGAGTTGCAGCATTTCCCGTACAGGGGTGCGTATGTTGTATGATGTGCTCAGTGAATGTGAAGTACCAGAGGTCTGACTATCTGTCTGAGACAAGGCTTGCTGGGCATGAAGCACACGGATGACCTGTGAATGCCCAGTGCATCTGGGAGACACAGTGGGTTTACTGTTTGTATGCAGGTGATCTGTGCTGTGGAGTACATGTAATGCATCCAGTATGTGCCAAGTCCGTGTGTGGATTTGTGCAGACTTTGTCCATGGGTATTTTTACATGATTTCTGGAAATCCCTCACAAACATTCAAAACTATTTGTTCTTCTTGTCTAGATTTTTTTTTTTTTTCCTGTTTGGAGAAATGTGGCTGTATGTTTACCATGTGTGTTATACTGTGGTTACATGCAAGGAAACAAGCAGACTTCTTGAAATGTGCATATTGTTACTTTTAGTTTCTTATTGTTACTGTTTGCTTGTATGTGAAACTAGTTTGATTAAAAACTTTTACCAAATGTACATTAGCTTTTTTTTTTTTTTTTTAAAGTGACTATGCTATATGCTAGGAATTATTTTAAGGACTTCTGTGGAATTTTTAAAATAGGGCTAAGTGTAATTAAAAATTACAGCTGATAAGACAAAATTAAGTACAGTGAGACCAAGAGTCATATCATTTGTCTCAAGCAACCTGTGATAAGTACATGCATTATTTGTAGTTTTTTTTTTTTTTAACTTACTTTTGTACATATCGTAGTCCATCATTAACTTCTTGACTTTGCTGTCTGCTTGACATCTGGCAGGCTTATGTTGACATTATGTAATGTGGCTGGAGTTACACAGATGCAATTAAGTATATAAATTAAATCTCTCTCCCACCTGTTTATCCAAAGTGTAGGTGAATTCATGGTAGCTACCCTGTGCAGACTTCTAAATGCTCTGCACCTGTTGGAAAACATTTCGTTTCTGCCTCATTGATTAATCCTCCTACAGCGGTCTGGCTGTATATGCATCTTCAGTGGAATCAGAGCTAGCGTTTGACTTGTATTTGGCTCTTGCTGCTTGGAGCAGGGCTTCTCTTTCAGATTGTCTTCTGGAGCCAGTATGTGCTTCTTGCATAATATCAACTTGTCCATTTTGGGATGGACCTGAAACCTGCCATAGGGTGTCTTCCGGTAAAATATTTGTTTCATTTTTCAATGTCAGACTTGAATTTCTCTTACACAGGCTTGACTGTAGAGGTTCTGCTAGAAAAGCTACCTGAGTTTTGTTATCGTGTCTCATTAGCTCTAAAAGTGTGTGGGCTATATGAGAATAAAAAGCATTCTCCTTCTCTTTGAGATGCCTTTTACCTCATCTTTGACAGTGATTTGGTTTTCCGTACATGATGTGCTCATTGTGCTTTACTGCTTTGTTAGAGCAAGCTTTTGATGCAATGCCTTTCTGTGCTTGCTTGGTGGGGCCCCCACCAGGATCAGCATGGATGCCCTGCATGAACTTCTCAGTGCTCTGCCCGGACCTCGCCTTTGTTTACATTCTTCTGGCTTCTGGAGTCCCTGTGAATGTCCAGGATTTTGGAAGCCAAAATAGATTTCTTTCAGAGGCTTTCAACTTCTTGCTAGTACAAGACTTTCAGTATCACTAAATGATCTCTTGCTTTTTAGGACTTTTCTTTCCTTTTAAATATTTCTGTCCATGCAACAATCTGAAATGATGACAAACTTGATGTCATTCAAAAAACTAGGTATAGGGTTAAAATAACTTGTACACATATGTCTTCAAACTTGTAAAGTATAAAACCTTGAAGTATGCACTTCAAGTCAGCTACTTCATGAAGCACTTTTTTTGCTTTCAAATCCTCCTCTAGTTTTATCTGCTGGAACAACATGCAAAGATTAGAAAAGTAGTGCACTGTATTACATTATGATCCAGAAATAATAGTATGAACACATGACAATTATATATGCATACACATAAAGGTAGACATGCATTTCAGTGTATAACATTGTTTTTTACTTTCTCTTCCTCCATGCATTTGTGGCTTCCTTTTGCTTGTTCCTTGTAATTCTTCAGCTGAGGAAAATTTAGTTGAGAGGTAAACTTTCACTTCTTGCACCATGGTATAAGGCATTGTGATGGTGTCTTGTAGAGCTTGGTAGCCATAGCCTGGTGTCTGCGCCTATGCTACAGTCAGAATCAGCTCAGAAGCTGCAATGACATGAAAGCTGGAACATAGCATGTTATTTTGATCTGTATTTCTTCTTCTTCTTCTTCTTTCTTTTTCTTTTTTTTTTTTTTTAAAGTAAGAAACCTGAATGTACTACATCTAATCTGGATCTTAACTGTTTCCTAAGAGAAGAAAAGAGGCATTTAGAGGCTTTTATTAGTGGCTGGCGTAAAAAGGTCTTTCCAGTGTAATTTTAAACACAAGGTACATGAATTGAAGGTGCAAACCAGCTATAAACCTTTATCTTGTACTCTTTAAAAGAACCGTATCTGAACATGTCCCATGCAGTCTGAAAGCATGTTCCATTTTTTCTCTTCAAATAATAAAAAAAAAGTCAACTTTGAGTTGGTTTTTTTTTTATTATTATTTTTGAGTGTTAGAAGTAGTTTTTTGTTAGCATCTTGTCAGTTGCAAAAGCGGCGACTGGGAGCAACATTCTGGCTATGAGGCAATTTCTCTAAAAGATACTTATCCTTAAAACCAGTAACTTCAGTGGTTATATCACCTTATCTTTTTCCTACCACCTAAGAAATCCTACTATGTTAGTCATTTCTGTTTGTATGTACGTGGACCATACTGGTAAGAGTACAGGCTCCCTCTTTGAGGCTCCAAAAAGTATGTAGCGCATGTCCTTATGTAATTTATGAATGGTAGGCTAGAATCTGTATTCAAACTGAAACAGTCCTGAAAAACCCATCCTTGGCCCACAGAGGGCTGTTTATGTCATTTAAACTTCTTAAATGCTGGTTTTGATCAATGGAATGACAGCGTATGGGGTCAAGGAAACCCCACTGATAAGGAGGACAGTATGGCTTATTGACACCATTTCCAGTCAGGTAAAAATCAAACCAATTTGGAAAACAAATATTTGTGCTCTACACCTAGAAACATGTGTCTGGTCTGTCTTTAACATGTGTTTATGATCATGCTTTTTGTTTTCATGCCATTTGAATTTGACCCAGAGAATGACACAGTTTCAGACCTATAAGCTAATGCCAGTGTTTTGACTTACAGTTCTTAATCTGGATTAATTGATCATCCAATGTAAAGCTCCTCTTTCTTCTTTCCATTTAACTTCTTTTATTTGGCAACCGTCACAGTACCCAGGGGGGTTCTGGGTGGTGAATTAATTCTTGATGGGAACTACATAAGTACTTCAAGGGGAGTTACCAAGGTGATAGAGCTAAACTTTCCTAGGCAGTGACAGAGGGTGAAACAAAGAGCAATGGCTGCAAATTAGGGTTTGAAAGAGTGCAGGACTGGAGCAGGTACCCATAAAGGCTGTGGCATCCTTCATTTTTGGACTTGGGTAAACAAAACCTTGTGTTGGAGATAGTCCTGCTGTAAGTGAGAAGTCAGGCTAGGTGACTCCCGAAGGTTCCAATATTTCTGTGGTTCTGAGAGCATGCAGTTCACTGCGATCAATAATTAAACTAATGCTCAAATTAAAGTGGCAGCATTCCCTTGACACAGCTGAAGTTTATTCAGGAGTTGACACGGCCTATATATGGCTTTAATCAGTCTATGTTTTTTCTTCGGGCTTTGTGTTGTATCTGTAGTCTCTTGTTTGGCTGTGATTGGAATACTCAAAAATTAAAAACATAAATACTGATAGCTGTTACTGCCCCTTACAAGCATACTACTAATAAGTATCTTTGAGAATATAGCTATTAAGGGGGTACGTTAAAGCAGTCATCATGGTGCTTTGTATGAGATCACCTCGTGTATTTAAAAAGGGAAGCACAGAACAAAATGGGAAGTTGTGTCTGATAGTTAAATATACATACAAAAGACGAGGTAGACAACAGCTGGAAAAAATATTTCTAACAGTGCTTTTGAATCTTTATGCTTGTACGTGTACATGTGTTGCATCGATGCCTAATACATTTTAAGTAGCATGTGTTATGATAGAGCCTTATTATGTGCTGTATTGTACGCAGGAAAGCAGTCCCTGCTGTCAGTACTTTGCAGTCAAGGTGTACTGGACAGCTGGTTAAAACACCGCATCTTAGACCACAGGGAATGATATTTCAACATTAAAAGCAGCAGCTTATCAGCAGTATCTTTGAAGACAGCCCCTTGAGAAATTCATCTTAGGTTGTGGGCGAAAGCACAGAAGTTCCTCATGGAAAACTGTCATTAGCAGAAAAGGTTGGTAAGTGTCAGCCTTTTCAAAGTAAAATAAAGACCTCAAATCTTATGGATTAGAAACAACAACAAAAAATGGTAGTATTGTGTAGAGGAGGGTCCTGCTTGGGTTATCTGTCCTTGTGCAGTAGTGAAGGGCTGGTCTGTGCAGAGATGAAAGGAAGGAATGATATGATGAAATAATACACCCATCTGCTGCAAAGATTGTTTTAAGTGGAACAGTGTGTAATTTTTCAAGGAAGGAAGAGAATATACTGCTTGAGAAGTGAACAGACAGAGGACATGCTTGGTTTATCTGTCTTTGCAGGGAGGACGTGTGCATGTTGGAGATGTTCCACAGGAAAAAGATGCATTATTTAGACCCCACCTTGCTATTAGGGCTTAGAAGGGAAGGCAAAGCTAAAGTTACTGAATGCTTGTTGTGTTACTTCTTGTTTTTTCTCCGGTTTCCACCTTTGTTCATATTTCCTGTGCTTCTTAATAGGCTCTTATAAAATGGTCACACTATGTAATTTAGGCATCTAAAGTTAGTATCCTGGACGGATAGACAGCTGTTGAGTAAACTAGGGGCATACAGTCTAAGCTAAAATTTGGCTGCTGATTGTTCAACATATCTTAAACATTCTATGCATTCACAGATTTCACATAACTGTATGTGCAGTTGTATGTTTAAATGTAAGAATATTAAAGTTTCGGTGACATTCAAAGTACTGTAGGGTTCACATAGTTTCAAACTGTGATCACATAATTTTGTTTCATATCTTGGTTTACCCAGAAGTAAGTGCTTTATGTTGTTGCAGAAGAAAAAAACAAATTTATGACACTTTTACTGAGTTTGACAGGTTTAATTTTTGGATGTAACCTAGATGAAAGAATAAGGATGAAACCCCCTTAGAAATTCTTGTTTCACATTTTAGTCTTCAAAACTTTTAAAGCTACTGAAAGTGATTTCTGTTTGTTCAAAGGTGACCTAAGAACAAAAAACTTCACGCATTCAACTTAAAAAGTCTGCAAGTGTCTGTTTCTGTATTTGAGAGGTACATAATCAATATGTAAAAACTTCCTAGAGTATGTTTGGAGATGCCTCTGGAAAAGATCTGAGGGAAAATACGCCTTCATGGGTCTCCCTAAAATACTGGGTGTGTCTCACCCATTGTTGATGAGTGAAGCTACATGTTTCATTTAATTTAGGAAGCATTTTTTTTTGCTGTTAGAGAAAAAAATGATAATATTGCTATTCAAAAAAAGCATTTGTTATTTAGTAGTACAAGAGGGAGGTTCTGAAAACAACAAAAATCATTACGTAATGAGAGAGGCTTCCCAAAGGGCAAGTCAAAGCTTAATTTCCATCTTGTGAACAGGAGTGCCTAAAAATCTTTCAGTAGTGTGGCATGATCATTGCTCCCTTCTTTTCCCAATGTATTTCAGTCAAAAATAACATTGAATGTCACTTACTGTGTTGACATCATGCTTACATGAATACAGGTACACAATAGGATGAGAGTTTAAAAAAAAAAAATAGAGACAACCTCATGTAATATTCCTTATAAATGTATCTGTTATCTTTTTTTTTTTTTCTTTTAATCCAAGACTGTTACTTCATTGCTAAATTTGCATTCAGGTCTTCATGAATTAGTTGATCAACCAGCTCCACAACAGTTTGAAAATACATGAAGCTTTAAATTAGAAGAATCTGTGTTTTTATTACTTCTCTAGGAGCATAAGAATTGTTTATGTATGTAAATGTAGCATTATGAGAAAATTTTTCTTTCTCTACACACACAATATTTTGTCTGTACTGAGGAAATAATCCTTTGTATTCAAGTTATAAGCATAAGCACTAGTATTAACATTTTGAAGTTTGCATCTTCAGGTATATTGAAATGTGTTGCTGTGCTGGCATTACAGACTTTGCTGTTAAGGGATATAAAAAGTACTGAGTCTGGGAAATCTGTATGTGATCATTTCTCTGACTCCTGCTGGCCATGGATGCCATTGAGCAAGTCACCTCATTCCCTTACATACTAGTTTCCCTTTCTCAATGGCATATTGAGGAAGACTGTATATGAATAAAGCTGGATTTTGATTATGATTGTTAACTCTTTTTTTTGATGAATCTTAGAATTTACATTACAAATACGTGTGTATACAACTGGACACGTTGATGAATATTTATGTAATAAATCCTTAGAACATTTCTAAAATGTTAGGATATGACGATTGTTACTATTTAGATACTTAAAATTGAAAAGGATTACAATGAATTATATAAATGTATCTTCATTTTCTCAGCACGGTAGTACTAACTACAATGTACATATACTGAGACTTGGTTCTAAATTGTATGAAAAAATTGCGTGCAGTGTAAAATATGCTTTTAGGTACCTTTCTGACCTTGAAAGTCTTGTTAGAATTCTGTTAATGAATTCTTCGTTCAAACATGCATACGTTGTGTGCTAATTCTGCAGTTGGCTCTGTTCTTATTAGGTTCTTCTGGTACTCAAAAGAATGACAACTTCTTTGTATATTGCTAAACTTTTCCAATTTGTACCTTTTTAGTATTTTTCAGTAATATCCACAGACAAAGATATACTGTGGAGGGGACTGTTTTTTTATGCATATTTTGATATCATAGAAAAACATAACTAAGATGTCAATGGAAAGCATATACCAACAAAGCATATCTTATCCCTTTGAAGAAGAGAGTAATTTCTTGTGTTGATTGTTTTTGTTTATGTGTAGAGGCTTTGAAGTGACTGTTACTGGACATTTTTGAGCCCTTTTTTCTTTCTTCTTGTGGTTATATGAGAATATGGATATAAAAATTTGTGCTTCAGGTGTTTCTCAGCATGAAAATGTGAAAATATGTCAATGGACTGCTGCAAGAACTATCAAGGTGCTTTTCCTCGACGTTTGTTTTGTGTAGAATTTTTTTTGAAACATTTTAGCACATAATCAGATTTTACTCTTTATGTAGATGAAATAAGATTTTTTTCTTTATTACTTTCTCTTTGTTAAAAAAAAAAAGGAAAGTTAAATTCTTATTAATTCCTGATTTTTAAGGAGGGAGTTTTTTCAGAGTCTTATTGAGCTGTTGGTGTACTGGAAGTTTCTATAGTTTTCTATAGTCTATAGTAAGAATTAGCTCTCATCAGAGTAAAATGTCACTGAAGTTTTTGTACTGAGAAATATAGAAACGTCAGCATAATAGGAGTAGGTGGCCTCTCTTCTTTTTAATCTTTTTTGTCTGTGAAACATTCTGTTTTGAAGCGTATGACAGGGAATGTTTTATTGAAGTCTTTATATCACAGAGGTTGTTTTGTTCATTGATGCAAGGAATTTACTATGTCTTCCCCTAAGTAAGCAGGATGGAAAAAGAGGAGCAGAAATGATGATTTGTATTGCAGTATTTCATTGCTAGTGAAACAAGAAAAAGTGGCCAAAACTTCCTGTTGCAAGTTCACATTTCTTGTAACTTCTGCTGATTTGTAAGTGAGAAGGTACATGTAGCAGTTAAAACTTCGTTGGAAAATTAGTTTTAGCAGTACATTTTTATTAGAAGTGGGGCATACAGTTGTCATAGTCACCTGAAAGATGCTCTAAGCTCTTAATGTTGTGGTTGACCCAGCTCTTTTAACCTAGACACCTTTAGTTTTTGAATTTAGGACTTTCTAAGTGATCTGAATTCAATATTGACCCTTCTCTGAGCAGCAGCTCAGACTAGTTGACCTCCCAAGGTCTCTTCCAACCTCAATGTTTTTGTAGTTCCATGTGGTGAAAATTGACAAAAGCTTCTTATATTGTTAGGTAAAACTTATATTTTCTGCTTAACACAAACTCACTCCTCCTTTGGGATTTCTTAGGTGGTAACAAGGACCACAACTTGCAGATTTATATCCAAGTCTGTTTTATCTATTTTATATTGAACTTCCATTAAGCTGCAAATAGAGGCAGTCTGCCTTGTGTGCTATATTATGTCATTTAATTCTTCTTTCGCCTTTGGAAGGAAAATACTATTTTTCCATTTAATTTTAGTTATTTCATTCAAATATATGAATACTTCTAAAATTTTATCTTTTAATTCTCAAGGGAAAGGCTAGAAATAATTGTTAAGTTATTTGTATCTTCTTGCTTGTGTTTTAATATAAAGATACATAAGGAGGACAAAAAGTTAAACAAAAGAGTAAGATAATCTTCTTTTATTTGTAAGATAATTCCATTCCCTGAGGTTACTGTAGTGTTCTGTACTGCTGTCCATTTTTCTTGGTATTTAAAAATTAAAAAGCAAAGGTTTTTCAGTTCAGTAAGTCAGAGCTTCTGTTTAACTATATCTACTATGTATAGAGGTAGTTAATCTGGACAATCTTTTCATCCGATTCAAGCACAATTCAGTTTCTCATTATTTCCTGAATAAGTGATTAGAATAATTGCTCAGTTTGTTAGTGTTCGGGTGCTCAGAACACTTGGTTTCTCTTTTGAATGGAATATTATGCCTATAGCACTTAAGTATGCATTTAACTTTTCCTGTATCAGTTATCTGATCCAGTTTAGGGCACAGCTGCTCTGAAAGGTCAGTGAAGGAATGGGAACAAATGAGAGGCAGACGGAGCGGGTGCTGTTGAAAGAAACTAGATCTTAGTTTTCTGTCTCTAAGACTTTACATGTTCATTTTTCTGTCGTCTCTGACATATATATATTTTTTTTTCTGTTGGCTGGATTCAGTTGTGTTTGATGGAAGACTAGAAATATCAAAGTTCTTACGTTTTTCGGAGACCAATATCTGGGTAGAATAAGGAGCTAAGGAATCTGACTGAAGTTATGCTACCCATGAGCTCATGCTTTATTAGATTGCAGGAATTCACATAGAAGAGAAACGTTTCAACTGGCGTACAGAGCAATAGAACACTCCTACTTCTCAGAAATGGTGGTTCTATATTTTGTGCAGTGTTATTTATATATGAGGACAACTCTGTACAAATATTTATGTGGTTGCATTATAGGCTTGGACTATTGTGGATATTGTGCAAAAAAACCTAAGCATACTGAAATTCATAGGTGTATTGGGTTTACATGGTAAGGGTTTGTTAGCAGGAGGCCATGGGGGTGGCTTCTGTGAGAAGATTCCAGAAGCTGCCCCATGTCAGATAAGAGCCAGCTCCAGCCGGCTCCAAAAGGGACGCACCACTGGCCAGAGCTGAACCAATGAGCAATGTTGTTTGCGCCTCTGTGAGAGCAGATTTAAGAAGGGAAAAAACTGCTGCGCAACAGCAGCTGGGAGTGAGAGGAGTGAGGAACAGCCCTGCAGACACCAAGGTCAG